>VZRN01000800.1:3256856-3387169 GCA_013397935.1 Dasyornis broadbenti
AAAGGCAATAGGAAAGCAGTGGATATATGCTTGTTATTAACAGCCAACATTCTGCGGGTTTTCACACCACAGACAACACAGATGTACACATTATGTAAAAGTGAAATAATTCCTGGGGACTGACTGCCATGGAAGGTAAAACAACTCCCAAAGCTAGATCTAAACTAAAAAAAAATTAAAAAAAAAAATTAAAAAAAAACCCCTGCAGTGTAAGGACATTACAAAGGGACTTTCTGTCCGGAAAGAGATGTAAGAAGGCATTTCATCCTTCAGGGAGATATCAAAGTGAAGCAAAAAGCATTAAAAGTACAAGGCAATTCTACAACTTTGGAATTCTCTGGGTAACATCTGTGCTTCTGTAAAACATTCATACTCTTGAGAGTCCATGAGGAAGACAACGATAACCAAGGCCTGTGTACAACATAACAGGGAGCTTTCAGAAAAGGTGGGTGGGTGCCATCATTCTCTGGCAGTGACACAGCAACCTAATCACCCTCTGGAAGCGACAAAGCTGATGCACAGCGAGAGGGGTGTGGATTCACAGCTCACCTGTTCCTCGGCACTCGTTTTTCAGGTGGATGCTTCTCCGTGTGGTGCTGCTGGCGCCGGCCACTGCACTGGATCTGCCACACTGGGGAGCCCACGGGAGCATACCCTGGTTCACATCGGCCAATCCCCTGGGACCAGCTCACACCCACCGCACGGCCACTTTGTGCCAGCTCTGCTGGATGTTGCCTGACCAAAGGTGTCCGTGCTCGGGAAACCCCTTCTGCTAGCAAAGAGGAAGGGGCAGCAGCCCCTGGCACAGGAGCACGGAGGAGTACCTGCATCTGTAACATCTTCTACCCGCTCAGCTGAACCTGCAGAGGGGCATCTGTTCCGGGCCTCACTGCACCTTCCGAGTGAAGTCAGCTGCTTCACACAGAGGAATTCAGGGCGTTAGCTGATGTGCCCTCAGCTCACACCTTGTTTTATATGAGCTTTGAGTCAACGTTTCTGTTTTCTTCCCTCTTTCCCTAGAACAGCGAACTCACTATCAGTAATGCAGGCAGTACAGTGTCTCCTGAATACAATGAACATGCAGATGTCCCCTGCAAAGCCCAGATGAGTGGCCACTATTCTACTGTTTATTGCAGCAACACATTCCAGAGTTTGAGCCAGCAGAGATACTTGAAAGAAAACTGAGCTGAGCAAGCCTTTTAGATTCAATCAATAAATGTACAGCAGGTTTGTCATTTAACAGAGCTGCACCCCCTGTTATGTCCCAGACTCTTTGGGAGACTCGAAATATCAAATCCCAGGCTGATTTTTGTGGGTCTGACTCCCCTGCGGTCACCTCTGGTTTATATCACCTACGAGTCTAAAAAATATTCAGTCCCAAAATGTTAAACTCTCAGAGGATCACACAGGGTAATTCAGGTTGGAGGGCAGCCCAGGAGATCACTATGTGCCACCTGCTGCTCAAAGCTGTGCCAGCCTGAGGTCAGACCAGGTGGATCAGAGCTTTGTCCAGTCAGGTTCTAAAAGCTTCCAAGAATGGAAACTTCACAGCCCTTCTGGCAGCCTGCTCCACTGCTCGAGAGTCATCCTGGGGAAAACAGTTTTCCTTATACTCAGTATGAATCTCTCTTGTACAGTTTATGTTTGCTGTCTCTGATCCTTCCACCACACTCAGCCGGTGAAGAGTCTGGGTCTGCCTTTTGGAGCCTTTACTGTTACAAGGCTTTTTCTTCCCAGATGAAGAGTTTGTATTGATCCTTTTTGAATTTTGTACTGTTCCTACTGGCCTTTCAGCCTATCAAGGTCCCTGTAAATGGCTGGTCTGTCCTCAAGCTACAGAGAGATAGCACCTGGAAATTGGTGTCGTCTGAAAACTTGATAAAAGTGTGCTCCACCACCTCCTTCAGGTCACTGGTAAAGGTCACAAACAGGATAGGTCCCAGGACAGATGCTGGAGTATGGCACTTGTTACATGCCTATGAGTGTGCCTGGGATCAAGAAGCTAAATCATCCAGTTCTTTTATCTATTGAGTTCTCCGTCCATCCAGAATGTGATGTCCCACACTAGACAGAGACCTATCTAGGAGACTGATGAAAGCCTTGCTGAAGTCGAGGTAAATGACAGGGAGGTTCCTCACCCACCCACAAATACTGCTGATTCATCACTGAAGGCAATCAGGTCAGGCAGGCCTGTTTACTCAGTCTGTGCTGGCTGCTCCTGACCACCTTCTCCTCATGTCCACAAGTGTGTCCCAGGACAAACCTGATGCACAGACTGTGGAAAATATACATATCACTGGAAATTTCCATTCAACACCAACTGTGGGTTGGCTGGTGCCAGAGAGAGCCCTCTCCTAGCTGAGCAGGACCTACCAACTAATACAGCTCAGCCACAAGGTGTGATGAAACACTTCCATCAGAGAATTAGTCTTGGAAATAGTTCAAAATTAACACAAAAAACCTTAGTAATTTTAGGCAATGAGTGCATTTAATCAACTGCTTCAAGAAGAGACATACACAATCATTTTTTGGAAATCTACTTTCTACTCTAGAAATTGCTGTTTCTTACACGACATCCCAGATTTTGATGTATACTGCAGCTGGTTCATAGTGCTGTATAATTTTAAAAACAGATGGGGCTTGTTTAGTTCCAAAGCTCTGGAGTATGCTGGTTTTAAATACAAATCTGGAAAATTTCCACCTAATTTGTGCTGCAAATTTAGCCTGATTTCACAGCAGCTGGATATGTTTCTCTAACTCATGCAGTCTCTGAACATGGCCTGTACCTGCATATGCACATTAATCTTCAAGACAGATACAGAACCATGGAATGCAAATGTTTTCTCAGTGTACATGTGGGACAACATTACTACTTTCATGAGATTTTACTTGGGTTTTTAAGGCAGGCATGTCATTAAGGATTCACATTCACTCCTTTATCTATGTGGCACATGGCACACTTGTGAAACTTGTAGAATTTTCTGAGAATTTACTTTCTTATTTTAAACAAGACAATTTTTTACATTCCTTTAACATTATAACCAAGTGCCTTTGTACCATCTGTCGAATTACTCACATGGAGCCATAAAAACATTCTAAGATAAGCTAATATACTTTTTATACGCTAGTGAATGCCACAATTTAAAATATTTCTAATCTAGATTTGACATGGCTACTAATCAGTGCTCAATATCAGAGGACAAATAAGCACTTTCTCATTCCAATGATATACAGTACTGCAACATTTAAAAAAATACAACGCATAAGTTACCAGCCCAGAACTGAATCTTACAAGTCATGAAGTTTTGGAACGTGACATTGCATTGTTCAGATGTGGGAGAGCCTGCAGAGCCAAAGCCACAACATTTTAAATGTGATATATTTTTTAGACTAGAAATGTTGGGGATATATGTGGCGATATATTTTTTTAAATTGCTTCCTTTCTCTTGAAAGGGAAGAAAGATTGTTAAGTTTTATTGTGGCACAGAGGGAATCACATCAGCTCTGAAAAGAAATAACACTGCAATCAAAGAGCCTTCAAGAGTGCATCAAGGATCCAGGAAGGTGCACTGAAACAACTCCTCTCCTTCCCTCTGTGGCTTCAAGGAGGATGAGCTCTGGTGCTCTGGAAGAGTCAGAAACACCATGAGGGGAGAGAGGAAAACAAGTATCCTCATATTCCAACACCTTGAATTCAGTTTGCCTAAGAATTCACAAAATATTCTGACAGCTGAAGTACTAATAGTTGCAGCTGGCATTATCCTCCTCTCTCTAATACCTGAATACAGCATTTAATGTCACAGCCTGAAAGATAAATGTCTCATAGAGAACCTGACAAGAAAACAAAACAAAAAGTGGATTTATTTTAGTGGATTAAGAAGAAAGTGCACATAATAAAGCATTTCTATCTTTTATCACAAAAATGTGTAAATAGTACCTGGTCATTTTTAGAAACCCAGAGAGCAGGTAAGGCCGTGGGTGCTCCTAAAAGCCAAAAAAGCAGGAGACGTCCTGCCAGGAACAACCCTACCTCTGCTTTAGAAAGTTGTCCTTTCCCATGCATCAATATGGCTTTTATGAAGTGAATAACCCAGAACTGCAGAGTTTCACTTATTTTGAATGCACCTTTGTAGACCTTTGTCCTTTCTGGGACTTTTACAACAGGTTATTCAAATGTTTGTCAGAGTACCATGCTAGCTGTACATTCTCAGGTATTTGGAAACACTGCAGCTCTGCCAGTAACACAGGGCAAGCAGCACAGATGCTCTTAGAACAGTGAGCTCTACAGACACACAGTAAATATGTGCACCCAAACATATGATAAAGTGCATGTTCCACTTGTCTCTGACTACTCCACAAGCACTGCAGATGAACTCTCCAATGTCTCTGTTCTAACATTCAAAAGAATGCAGAGATTTTTCAACAATACCATAAATAATACAGACCCCCAAGCAAAAGTAGAATTTCCAGTTTTCTGTGCACTCTGTGCAAGATCTCCATTAACAGCACCTCAGGTGCCTCTCTCTTGTACCTGGATAGCTCAGCTATGTTCCTGCCTCAGAAACCTGTGGGAGGGATAGATCCAGACACCGCAGATGGAAATGGCAGTTAAGTAAAGCACTTTACTTCCAAACCTACCTCGCTGCACAGGAAACTCCTGTGTAGACAATCCTTAGTCATCATTGTTTAAACCCAAGTCGAGGATTTTCATACACTTCCTCCTCACTCCGTCATATGTACTTTCCTTCAAAGCCCCAAACAAAATTCACAGATGTGATATATAGTCACACAATTGTAGTCACACAATTTCTAAATAGAATAAATAATGTTTCAGACAAAGATTTTTCAGAACTCACACTGATGTCAAAAGGACTCCAAGGACAGGAGACAGGTGGTCAGTAACGTAAACCAGGGATGGGAAAGAGGATAAAGCTGGTATTTTGAACAGCAAGCTGCAGGGCTGGTGCAGGAACCACAGCAGTGTGAGAGGTACATGAGTCAAAAAGTAAAGGTCCCTAACCCCTGGTTCCTTTTTCTGCCATCCCATGTGAGCCAGGAACTGCATCGTGCTGCCTCCCCAGGAGCAAGGTACTGCGGTGAATCAGCAGCGTGTTGGCTTTTGATTGGAAATATCTCCCATTTGTACCAGGTTTCTGCTAACACTCTTAGTGTCCAATTTGCAAAAATATATGTGCATACTTAAAGACTATCCTTGACAGGCTGCCAGCTCTTGTGCTGAGGAATGCAATGCAGAAATCCAGAGTTGCTAGGTTCTGCCTGGCTTGCTTTCTCTCTCTCTCACAGAGTATTTCTCTTCAGAATAGAAGGTTCCTACTGAAACTGAATCTGTTGTGGAAACCTGTCATCCCTTCTAAGGGTGCAGCCTTGTGGAGAGCCACAGCCTTGTGGAGGGCCACAGCCTAGATCTGTATGTGGCCAGGTCACATCCTGCAGGCATACGTGCACCATGTCCAAGGGGTGTGGATGTTGCAGCCCTGGAGGAGGGACCTGCCTGTTTCTCAGTCCATGTAAAAGCACTGGGCCCTGGGGCTGTGTGTGCCAAAGGATGTGCCTGTGCTATTTGAACTATGAGAGAAATCCCAGCAGCTCTAACATGGGTGTGTTTTATCTTTGTGTTAGGGTGCTGACACTGGGCTGGGGTATGGTAACCAGTCTTACACTAGACAGGATATTTAATACGCCAGATGAACATTGAGTACATAGGGACAGGTTGCAAAGCCCTTCCTCATTTGTTATTGAGACCTCCCATGCTCCATACATTAGAGATGAGATTTTCCATTGTTTGAAACCAGTCATAAAGATGCTCCTCCACCCTAAATCTCTGCCTATTACAATACACCACAAACTTCTGTTTTCAGGCTTGAAATGGCATGAGTTCTGCGTGCCTTTGCATTCCTGTGCTCCGGGGGCACCTGAGAATTGTGTCCTCACAGGAGTTTCAGCCCAGGTTTGAAGACCTATGACATTCAAATGGATGACCGAAGCTTCAGAGAAGTGTCTGAACTTCAGGCTGCTCCTCTGAACTGCACTCAGATGCCAGCCCCTAAGGAGTCCAGCCATCATTTTTAGAATCTTATCAACTAGAGCTTAAGGGAAATAGAATAGGAATAGCTGTAGATTTTATTCAGCAGGGACATTCTGCCATGTGGAACAATGCTCTCTGCATTAATTTCATTTTTTGCAACAAAATACTTTTGTCAGTATTGCACATTATTTAGGCATCAGATCTGAACACAAATAATTGTACAATAAAAAGCAGTGACTCAACAGGTTATTGCCACAATAACTCCTACATCCCCACTGTGTGCAGAGTTAGCTTGGCTGCTTACCCCAGAGAAGGTAGTCCCATTCCTAATCACTGAGAGCCATTCATCATCCCCAAGGCAGAAGTGCACGTTGCTCAGACAGTGTTATTGAGACCATAAGGCACGCTCCAAACAGAAGGAGAGAGGGAAACCTCTGCTTACAACTATTAACAAATCATTCATGCACCTCTCTCTAATGTTGCTTCTCCCATTCTTTAGTTTGCAATAAGATGCAGAGCATATGCAGGGAAGGTAGAGCAGGTGGAAGCACTTCCATCCAGTCATGCTTTTCACTGTTCTGTTTTTTCCTTCAGTACCCTCTTCCATTTGACATTGTATCCCACAGACAGAGGGATGGGACATAATTTCCTAGTCTTCCTGACTAAATTCTAACTAAATTCTTACTAGATTCATGAAACTAAACATGAGAAAAGGAAGGAAACCATGGTTCATGGATATAAACACACACTACACCTACAAGTTTGCCACAATACAGGTGGGAGAACACAGACGCACAACCCCACAAAGAGACTGCGCTTCCAGAAGTTTGCAGAATTACAGAGCCTCACAAGCCTCCCAGATTCACACAACAGGATGGAAAATCCCCTATCTCTGCATTACAGCTTCAGCCACAGTTATAGCAGAGTGGAAAAGACAGCTGTAAGACTAGGAAATAACCTAACAGCTTTTCAGTAGAGTACAGGCACCTCACTCTCCTCTTCTGTTAACAGCATTAAAGTCTCTGCAGTTTACATTTAAAGACAAAAAGAAAAACTGAACCAACACTGAGATAGGAAGGAGGCCAAAATGCAGAGTAAGCCTATGTGGTACAGCAATTCTCCCTCTCCCTCTCTTCCCAGATACCTCAGAGGTCCCCCCAAGCCCCATGGAATTGCAGAGCCATGAAAAGGAGCAGGGACTGAAGGGCACCATGTGCACAGGCAGCCCTGTTGTGGTTGGAATCACCCTGCACACAGTGGTTCCTGTTCATTTGACTTTTTAGTGCTTGTGACTCCCCGTCCAGGAGCTCATTACAGCTCAGTGTGGCAGCAGCCGCTCTCCCTGTCACATCTCATAGCACGCCAGAGGAGGCTGCCCTTTCATCTCTCTGGTTTTTTGAGCTAAGCTTTAGCACATCGGGGGAACGTCTTTGAAATCCTTACTGATTCCCACTGGAAATGGTGCCAAGAGAAATAATCATTTCCCACAGACGTTTTCTTTCCCCAGGGCCACAGGCAGGCTCAGCTCAGCCCTGTCGTATTTCCAGTGTCATCTAGAAACAAAATAAGGCCAAACCCAGCTTGCCCTCTCTTCCAACAACATTTTCTGGGTCTGTCCAGAGCCAAAAAACTCTCCCACCCCAGCCCAGCTGAAAGCATGGCAGTGGCAGAGGGCAGCAGCAGAGCTCCCAAGACAGCTCTGACAGTTTTTGAAGCTCATTTAGCCTCAGCTTGGGCACTTTAGCCCAAATTCTGTGCCAGAGCCAGGCAGGAGAGGTTTATGATTTGGTGCTCTGTGCTGGAGCATCCCTGGAGTGAGGGGACAAATGGTGCCCCCAGACACGAGTGCAGCTCTGGGCACTGCTCCTTCCTGGGATACACCAGACCCCGGGGCTGGAGCTTCCCCATGCCCACTACCTTGATACTTTTTGTTTTGAAGCAGCATTGGGAAGAAATATTTAGCTACAGAGAGGAACCTTGTCTCATTATCTGTGTGGCCTTTTTGATGAATTATAAAGAGCTCCTGCTGCTTGCTAAGCATGTTCCAGATGCCACGCCACAGGCAGATTTTTTTTGGTTTTTTAAGTGAAAGAAATACTTTTCCAGAGGTTTGCTGTAAATTATAGAATGAGCTTTGCACACTGTGGGCTGGGTACTCTTGCCAGCATGGAAACGCTTGTACAACACTCATGCCAAGCATGTATTCCAGGATTGGTTTTAGGCAATTACATGATCATTCTCTCCATCACATCTACATAGCCTCATAAACAATTTTTTTGGTGTTTTCACAATCTTTAATTTCTTCTCAAGACATCCCTGTGAGACAAGATATTTTATGATTCCTTTTTTTTCCCAAAAAGAAACAGTAAGATTCTTATGGATCACAAAGAGATTTAGGTACTTAAGTAGAAAGTGGAACCTTAAATCCCATTGAAATGAACCAGAGACAAACCCTCAATAGGACTGAAATGCTTTAATACTTCACTAAATTTCTGCCTAAGTGCTTTGCCCAAGGTCATGAAAGACTTCTGGGAAAACAGCTCCCAACACCACAACTTGCTCAGTAATTGCTCTCCCTCTGAAAGGTGGAAATTTAGCAGTTTTGCAAGGTCTTTTGGGAAAACAAGACCCACCTGTTGTGATAGCTAAGCCCCAATGGGCAGCAGGTACCTTTGCCTGAACACAACATATCAATGCAACTATTCTGCTTCCCACCTTGTTTGGAAGCAGCCTGGAAATCTCCGCACAGGAGTGCATTGTGTCTGGCCAACATCACCTAGAGCAGAGCAGAGGCTTGAGCCAAAATCCCAGGAGTTCCACCCAGTTCCTTACCACAAGGGCAGTTCTGCCCACATCATCCCTCTCCCATTTTGGGGGGGTCAGGATGAATGACCAGTGCTTTTTCAAAGACCACAGAGAGTGTTTGATGTGGTGGGGCCTGAATTGACTCTTTCAGAGTCCCTGAACCTCTTCCATCCTCATAGAAAACAAAAATCTTCAGATTTTTTGTTTTAAATTCAGATCTTGTTACTGCTGAGCTCTGGAAGCAGCATGCACACACAGAAAGCTTTATACCTCCCTGACTGGTGTCAGGCAGAAAGTAAATTATTTATGAAAGCACTCTATGCAATATTTTATTTTGGATTTAAAGGGACAGGAGTGATGGGAAAGATAGTTAAAATGCATTCAAACTTGAGCCTTTTAGTTTTGCTCAGGAACCACTCCCTGCTAAGACTGGTTGCTCAGAAGCATAAATATGATCTCATCTCTATTTACATGAATAATCCCATTCAATTCAGTGGAGCTGCTCCTAGTTGCCACAGATTTATACAGGATAAGATTCAAGATTTGCCAAAAAACTTCTCTGGTACCAGTGCCTTGGGGCTGACTGGGTGTTTGCTAACACAAGCTCACTTTTCCTCCTACTGTCTGATCCATTTGTAGCTTTTCGTTTTCTATGCAAAAGTTCCTCAATCCATTGCTTAAATTAGCAGTAGCCAGACAGTCCCAAGCAGCCTTTGCTACATGACGCAAAATTACTTGAAGTGCTGTGCTGCTGCAGAAGGACTAAGATCCCAAATAATGGGGTAAAGCTACCAGAAATATCCCAAAGTTTCCTAGGTGTCATATACAATCCAATATTTCCAAGTGATTGTGGCTTAGCACAAAGCCCAGCCCATCACCAAAGGTTTAACTTCTAAAAGCACACTAAAGACAGGATTTTGGAAAGGACAGAGCAGAAGTCATTCCTTGAGATGAAGGCCTATAGCTGTCTGGTACTTGCATATACAGTAAGTCTGGCTAGAATTTCAGAGAGAAGTTAAATTATAGAACACCTCAATAACTTTTTAATATGTCAGGGTCAGGTCACTGAAGCCAAGGCTGAACCTCACAAGATGTGAAGCTGTGCCTCAGCTTGCCCAAGCCCTCCAGGAAACATTCCAGGGAGCAGACTCCAGTTTGCCTCTCTCCCCATTGCCATGATAAATCTCTATCTCAAGCCTGGGTTTAGGTCCTTCAACCATGTGCTTTTGCAGGGTTTTCCCCATGTCCATGGTTAAGCAGCAGGACTGTGCTCACACTGACTACAGCTAGAGCTGCCCTCAGTTCTCATGAGACTGTTGTGCCTTCAATAACATCTTCCCAGTGTTGTCCTCATCCAAAAATACTAGTGAAAAATAAGGAAAGAAAAGAAGTTGAACTGTCTGTCATAACACATTCTGCTGCACATGGCTGGCTTTACACTCCCACAGCAGCTGTGCAAGTGACACACAGCCTGGAGAGGCACTGAAAGGGTTTCATCTGGTCCCAAACTCTGGGGGTTCAAGACTGCTAACACCTGGACAAAGGCTCCTGGGTTGGTATCACCTGCAATGTTTGGATTGGCCCCACCTTTGAATTTTAAAACCCAGAGACTGTCAGAGTCCACCTTGTTCCGATACATGAATTTGCTTCCTGCAACACAATATAGAATAATTCAAGTGTCCTGGAGAAAACCTAAGAGACTGGCACCTTCTTTGTGTCATGAGCACCAGCATCAGCAATCTCTGTGCTAAAAAGAGCTCCTGCCCTTGACTTGGATTTGACTTCTCTTTCCAAGCGAGCAGTGAAAACCACTGTGCAGAGCTTGCAATGTACCCAGCACAGTGGGTACATTTTTTCATTACAAAGTTTCTCCAATCTCATATGGAAAAACAGCTCTGTATTTCTCAATCTACTTTGATAACTGAGCTGGTGCTGAATTTTCCTGAGTCCGGATGATGTACACAAGTGCAGACTCTACTTCACAGCAGATAAATGAACTATGAGCTTGGCAGGGTTCCTTTCACCCCTCCAACAGGGGTTGCCAGGGCTGGGGTGTCCATCCAAGATGGACAATATCTCTGGATGTGGAGGACAGCCCATATACTACTTTGGGTCCACGCACACCGTCAACCGCTGGTGGCTCTTCACTGTCCTCATCATTTACATGCTAGAACTGAACAAGGAAACCCTTTCTTCCCCCTTAAGAAAGGCTGCAATAAACTTTTATTAACTTTTGTTTCGAACTTCCACACTTCATTTCCTTTAGTGTCCACTGTGATAACCAAACTGAGACTTCTACACTCAGAGGCCCAGAGCCTACTTTCTTCCGTCTTGTGTGGTCATGCAGACATTTACACTTTTGGTAATTTGGGGCCATTTATTCCAGCAAGAAGGACATGACATTTTGTGCCAAATCAGCCCCAGGATGTGCAGGCAGAGCATTCAGCTCTTTCTTGTCTACCACTTACCCACAGACCAAACAGCAAATTTGGCCCTGCTGGGAGAAAGACGAAAATTCTACTGTAAAGGCAATTTATTTTGTAGCTCGAGCACAGCTATAACTGTAGAATTACAATATCCATCCAGTATGAAATAATACTTTAATTTTAAAAATCACTAGCATTTAAAATAAGATTCCTCCAGTCGATATGCATAGATCCTTCTTCCCCATTTCTTAGTTTATTTAGGTAGGATGGTGTTTATTTCTGCTGCTGTGCTCAGATCCTGAATATGAAGATTTTGACATGCTTGCTCCTTTCCCTTTGTTTGAGCTGCATAACGAATATGCCACCATCTTGGCAATGAGGCTACAAGATTTCATGTCAGCATAAAAACAAAAAAAGGAAAAGTAGAGATAAACTTTCCTGTAACATTTCAGCAGCTGTTACCATAGTAATAATTCGTTTCACAAAGCCAGCGAACATCATTTCAAGGATTTCTCCAAGTGCCCATGGAAGAAGTAGCAGCCATCAATAACCTCCTTCTATAAAGCTTCCTAAAATTGTCACAGACCTTTCTCTTATGTTATTTGCTGAAAGCAGAAACCAAACAATGAAGGCTAGAAATAACATCACTGTTAAGATGGATAGATGTGAGGAGAAGTAGACATGAAAAACAAAAGTGCTGTATCTTTGTGTACCCAAGGCCTAACTTTCTCAAATAGTCATTGACGCCGACTGTCAACTCGAGATGAGCTGGCGCCCAGGCATCCAGGATCCTAAATAGGAAGAGCTTTATATACCAAAGCCAATTCTTTTAATTGTCTGGAGGGTGTCACCCGAGGGGCAGTATCTTGTACAACCAAGCAATGCTATGATAGCATTTTTCACTGCTGGAAGTTTCTGGGTGAGTTTTGGGGCATGTTGCAAAGAGCACAGGGCAGAGGAGATCTGCTACTCACCTTGTTTTCTAGTGCTGTAGAGGTGCAGATGTAATTGCAAATAGAATCATAGTCTGGCGGCAGGAGGACTAAGATCAAGTTATGCCGTTTCATCTGCAGACGCAGAAAGCTGAATCATCTACCCAGTGGTTTTTTTTCCTAAATTCACCGGTATTGCAGGGTTAGAGAAACAGTGGAGTGGACAGCATTAGGATCTGCAGCACCTAACAGCACTTGGGGAATACACAGGAAAAAATCCTTCCCAATTTGAAAGTTGTGATTGCTTTAACTTTGTATGTCTGCAAGAATGACCACATTTTCCCCATTGGTCTCCCCAGTACAACAGGAAGCATGACTGAAGTCTCAGCACCTCAGTCTGAGTTTGTCAAAACCCTGTAACTCAGTTTCTCTATGTGTCTCCTGGGACAAAGAAATTTAAAGGGGAGTTCTACCTCCTCAGTTAAAAAAATGCCATAAATACACACTCAAATATTGGCTTTGTAATGTTCAGAAAAGTTAATTTCCCATAAAAATTTACTTTGTGCAAGTTGCAGAGCAGAGATAATGTAGGGTTAAGTACACTCCTAATAAATTACTCAAATATAATCTCATTTTTCTCTCATGTTCAAACACCATCAGCACAACAGATCCTCTACTACAACTGCAGTACATAGCAACTAGAAATGCACAAATAATAAATAGAAATATTCAGCAAAGCTCTGACCTTACAAGAACTTAAACATGCTTCAGGAAAAACACTGCAGAATCCAAGCCACGCTCAGAACCAATATCCTCCTGACCTCTTTGTCAGAAAGCATTTTTTTTAACACTCCTGATATCTCTGGAGTTTGTATTCTGGAACTTGCAGCATTAGTCATTTCTCTACATCATTAGAGGCAGAGCTTGCAGTGAGCTGTCTCAGTGATCATCATCTGCCTGTCCAAGTCTCCTTTTGCATCACTTCAGACTCACCCTTGTGACAGTGTGGGAGTGCAGCGGCTCGCAGGATCCTGCACACGGAGAAGGTCAGCAGTGCGAGCAAATGCCTAATTCCACCATATGTGCCTGGAGTTACCTGCTGGGAATGAGCAATCCCGGAAACCGAATGCACAATTAGCCCTCCTGTTGCATGTCAGCCCCTGCTGAAAATCTATAATTAAACTGATACAATGATAACAAATAGGAGATTTGAAAAGCAGATCCAGGAACTGCAGAGACATAAAGACGTGCTTAAATATATGAGTTTTCCCACCGGGAACACCCAGTAGCTCCCACAAAAAACGGGTCTGTCTAAATCAGCAGAGCTGAGGAGGCTTCCAAATCTGCACAGTGGGGTCTCCTGGCCACAATCCAGTGTCGGCGTGGGACCAGGCCCTGCTGCCTCCCTGCCCTCTGCTGTGCTTGGCCCAGAAAGGAAAAACTGTGAGCCAGTGCAGACAAAATAAACCCTAAGTTTGACCATCATTTTTTGGTAGGATCAGGGGTTTACTGTTTATCTTCACATGGTCAAAAACTGAGCATTAAATGGGGTCATGAAAACAGTCAGTGAAACAAACAAACAAAACAGATAATTCTATTTAATTAGAATAAATATCTGTTCAATTGATGTTAAAATGTAATTTTTTGCATCTGGGCAGGTTTTATATTTTCACAAGAGCACATTGACCTAACTTTCTAAAAGGAAGCCTGATTTCAACGCAGAAAACAAAAATATTTAACATAAAACAAAATTACTCAGTTCTCAGGCAGCAGAAGCAGGTAGAAGGCTGAATTTGCTTCAAACAAATCTACATTCAAACTAAAACTTCATTTTTCTGTTAAACAAATTTTAAGCAAAAATAATTATTGCCCAGATTATTAAACTCTTACAAAAGTCTCTAAAACTACAAGCATAGAATGCAACAGCCAGGGTGCCACTGCTGGCTGGAACAGACTCATGATCCCTGCAGAAGATGCAGAGAGGAAACATAAAATTCCTTTCATCCAGTGGGTTACAACATACATCCAGCACTAAGTCAAGTGCAGATTAATGATTCCCAAGCATTTCAGTGTCCATATAACATTAATACTGTGAGATATCACTGATTCTGTGTTACTCTAAAGAAATCACATTAGACAGCAAGAAAAAATATTTGTAAACTTCAAGGCAGCTTGTACGCAATGCTATTCTGTCAAAAGATCTTTTTCCATGTCAATCATACAGCTTCAGGATAAGGAATAAGAAAGTGGTTTAGATATTCATTAATTAGTGCTTAGCTCTATTTGAAAAATGCATCCTTCACAATGTGTCATGTTAATATGCCATAGCATTTTGAACATTATTAGTTTTATGCTTATTAGGCATATCCTGCCAGAAGAAAGCATTTTAAATTAGATTAAATCTTATACATGTTTAATGCGGTGTTCTCACAATTTAAAATGCTACTCTATTAAAATAGCAGAGAGAGAAATTGACTCACAGAATAAGAATGTGAAAAGAATAGATCATGAGTGAAATGAATAATAGATTAACTGAATAATCATATTACTACCTATATGAAGGGTATAAATCACAACAATCTAATGCTGTCACAGCAGAAAAAGGGAGAGCAGGCTTTCCACTACTTAACTATGTTCATTATCTAATATGAAACTAAGAGGCAAGTGTGATTAGCATTAATGAGAGGCCATTTCATTGCAGCTGATGGTGGGTATCAATTCCAAAGCATATTGGAAAAGAACATTGTTCTGGAGATGTTCTTTCCAATCTGTGGAAAGTCATTCCACCCTCACTCATCCTTAAACAGCCCAGACTGCCCCTCATCAAGGCTGAAAAACCAATCTCATGCACTTTCCTGCATCACCAACAGATGTTCCCTTCCAGGACCATCACCCCAGCAGAGAATCCACCAACCTGACAGCCCTGAACTGCTCATGGGAAAACGGTCTCTGGATAATTTTCAGTAACAAAGAAAAATCATTAAGAAGCCAAACCAAAGGCTACGAACAGTGAAGTGGATGATCTTAGAGATCTTTTCCAACTGCAATGAGTCTATGACAGCAGTTGAAATATTCCAAAATATCTAAAATGGATTAGATTAAAACTGTAAGTCTCCATATACACCTTGACAATACAACTTTAAATCACCCTGTTATATATCCTTTACATACACATTTGATTTATTCACTCATATAATTGCTATGGGTGCATATCCAAAGCCAAGCCTTCAGCACCAGGTTAGAGATCACGATGATCATTACGTGAGAAGAGACATGGTTCAGGTCACAATAAAGCAGGGCCCTTACTTCAGCCTATTATCCAAAACCAATACACCAGGGAATTTATTTTCCTTGCTGTGCAGGATACACAACTTCTAGGTACTCAACTGAGCTGGAGCTCCTGGCAAACTTCAATGGCCCTTGTGGTGGATTAGCAGAGGACGTTGGAGGTGCAGTATAGGAAAACAGGAATTACGGAATCTGAAACCAGGACTCTTCCACATGGAAGAAGCTTCACTGTAACAACCCGGCTCTGTGGACCAGTTGCAATCTGTTCATGATGCTCTCCAGCCAGCCAGCCTTCCCTTCCTCCCTTCCCTGATGTCTTCTGCTCTGCCACTTCATCCCTTCTTCCTCAAAGAGTAAAGAACAATCAGGGTCACCTGGAAAATGGGATTCAAATACAAGTTCCTATGAAAACCACGAAGAGCTGAACATGTGCAGAGGGACCCAGTGGCGCTTACGCCACTCACCGCTCTGGCATCACCAGCTCTTCAAACACGAAGTTTGCAGAACAGAGCTGATTAAAATGGCAACTGGCACACACAAAACAGAAGCTGCCACCCAACAGTCTGTCTGTTAATGAGAAAGTAACATTTGTTAGAAGTTTCTAAACTTGACCTTGTCGGCATCAGATTGAAGGAAGAGGATACAAAACAGGAATAGCTGCTGGCATTAGGAGCTGATTGTCAGCTCAATTCAGCGTCAGAAGGGCTTGCAGTCAATCTGCTCTGTGCTCACTGAGTGCTCTTGCTAGGACGTGTTTAAATATCTAGGGACACATATTTTGAGGGACGGAAAAAAGCAGGGAGAGGTATCACACAAATGCCAAATAGAAGACAACATCACCACGGAGAAGTAGGGCCAGGTTCTACCTTTCCAGCTACAGCTGCTAGGTGGGAAAGGGGCAGAGGAGAAGCTCAGTGGCAGCAGACCTTAACTGGGGACCCTCATCAAGTCCAGGGCTCCAAGAAATTTTCTGTGAAAGTAAGAGCTCTCCCAGGCACTGAAAACCCCATTGTGAATGTTCTGTAAGCCTGAGCTGGCTGTCGTCAGCCTCTCAGATACAGACTGGTTGTACTTCAGGATCTCCTCTAGGTAGGTTTATAGCTCGTGCAGCACAGCACAATGACCTCAGTCACATCTTAGGAACTACCAGATGTCCTCTGTCACATAAAAATTCAGAATGCCCTCTCAAATCCCAGAGAAGCTGCTCAAGAAAGATACTTCTGGGGAAAATACCGCAGGAAATTATGAATGTGGTGTTCAATGGTACCCCGCTCAGCCACTAAAGCAGTCTTTAGGGTGCATGGCTGGGAGCAGTATGGGGGAAATAAGGCTGTCTCTGTGTAGATTTGTTTGACTTGAAGAATCTTCCCAATCAGTCCTGGAGTCTAGGATTACTCAGCAGACCTCTGTGCAAGGCCTGACAGCTGTTGCATAAGGAAAAGGTTTCCATCAATTGTCAGTGATTCAGCTGTGACAAGGCAAGGTGACTCAGTAAGGCCCTGCTTAGGAATGCAAACTCAAACTGCCACATTCTCGAAAACAGTGAGTTTTGAGCTGTACAGTTCGCTGCATAGCTCACTGGACAGCCATGCAATAAGAACAAGATCATTCTGGCAACTTGGGCTGAGAGATATCACTCCAAATCACTGCCACAACAGGAGCAAATTATTTCATAGCAGTTGGTGCAGCAGTGGCTTTGGATGCACATCTGTGAGTAAGTGTTGGGTTTATGCCAACCCTCAGCATCTCACAGTAACAGGTCTCATAACTCAGCACCTCAAACAAGAGGTTTTATCCCTGGGATAGTCTCTTCCACTTATAAAATTACCATTGCAGAAGTATATTCCTACTGTCAGGAAACCTTGTTTAGTGCAGTCTGCTGAAAAGAATCATAACCAAATCCTATTTTCCAACAGTGTAGCTGTAGGAAAGTAAGGATGCCAGCAAGGTTTGTACAAGGAGGAATATCCTTTGTTATTCCAAGTAATGTATGTAGAAAAAAACCCCACAGTTATAGTCTGAAGAACCTGAATGGGTACTTCTTCAGGGCTGAAATGAAAACAACAGAGTGGCAACAAAATTTCTTGGAGTGCAATTTCACTGCACTGAGAAAAGGATAGAACAGAATACAGTCTCTCCAAAGATTCCGGACACAAAAACATAGGATATGATTTTCCAAGAGCTATTCAAACATATAGGTGAGACTGTTGCTGATGTGGATACTGCAGTTTAAAGTCATACTATGCAAAAAGTGCCCAAAAAAAACGATATTAACAAATGAGGGCAAAAGAGGAAGGAGAAGGGTAAATGTGACAAACACAGTTTTATAGCTGAGGCCTCAAAAGAACTTTTGTCCAAAAGCTAAAGAACATAAAATGCCCAAAAACTGACAGAAAAAGTAGACCAGATGAGGCTGGGGAGTTCTTGGGGAAAGATCATGAGATGGACGAGAGACATAATACTACAATTGAAAAAAACCCCGAGTTTGGCTAAAAGCAAATTCTCATTTGGTGAAAAGCAAAGGAGGCAATTAGGAACAAAAAGCCAATATAAAATGAGTGAGAAGGAGGAAATCAATAGGAATTGCTGTAAACAATATTAGAAAAGATGAAATATTTATTAGGAAAACTAAAAATTACAGAGGAATAAGCCATCTCAGGCTCAGCTGAGGACAGAATTCACACAAAGCAAAGGAACTGCAGTAGCACACCAGCTACACAGCCAGCAAAGTTTTCAATAAAATGCAGAAGAGGTAAAATGTTCAATACATATTTCTATTCCTTATATGGGAAGGACAGTAGGAAAATAAATTGTTTTCCAATCCTTGAGTAACTAAAGAGGATGTTAAAGGTCTAGGAATAAACATTTTAAGCCAGTTAAGGAGAGTCTGCACAGACGAGCTGGAGCAGAGTTAGATGAGATCTTTTTAATTTTTAATAAACCTTGATATCTCAGTGAAATTCATTCATATTCACCGGGTTCATTTAAAGCCAGATTTGTGGTTGTATATCTAGGAACAAGAAGGCACAGCTACAGAATAAGGGATTGCAATCTAGAAAATGATCCTTAGATGTGTGAACAAGTAAGTGACAAATAGGGAGGTAAATAGTCTTGCATTTGCAGCACCTGTGAGACCGCGATGAATACTCTGTAATCCCCCAGCACCTCAATTTTAAAAGGTGACATTGAAAACCAGGGAAGGTGAAAGCCAGAGGATAAGAGAACATGCCTGGTTTTGTGAGACTTAGAGCCCAAAACAGAGACCAAGAGCTGCCTGGTGTGCAAAGTATGGAGACCTCAGAGAAGGAAAGGCAGAAAGGTTTTCCCTTGTTGTTAATGAAAGTTGTTAATAAGAGGTTCCTTCATCTGATGAGATGAGGCAAATTCAGAACGGTGCCATGCAAGACATGTAACATAGAGAATAATTAAATGTTTGAGCAAATATCAGGGAAACAGTAGATTGTTCCAGGGTGATAAAATCTCCTTCCCTCCCTCCCTTCCTTCATTCCCCTGTGCTGGAGACATGCTGAAGCCACCAAGTGTCAGTCAAAGAGCAGCACAAATCCTGCAGCTTGGCACAACTGCTCCCTGCCCCACGGGTGGGTGAGGAGGAGACAAGACCTGCATGGCTGCAATGAAATGGGCTCCTGGCTGACTGATGGAAAGGTTATCTGAGTATGGCACAGCCTTTGGGCAGCCCTTTTCTGATTCAACAGGGCCTCATTTTAACTGTTAAGAAAATTTGGTCACGGGAAGCACCGAGGTACCATGAAGCCCATCAATATCTTTGTATTTGCAATCAGCAAGGTGTCTCTAAACAAAGCAGAGCCTGGAGACTCCCTGAGCCCCTTTGCCTTTTGGTTTTATGTTTGCAGAGCAGGGAATCTACCTGCTACCACAAATGCCCCAAACCAAAACTAAAGGGAGGAGAATTACAGATCTTCTTTAGACGATGATGAGCCATGAGCCCATTTGTGCATCTCTGTCAAACTCAGACCAAGAAAGCAGTTGGAGGCAGATGATTTGAATACAGGAAAACAAAGTGAAATGGATCCAAGCCACAGAAATACCAATTTCTATCTCCTGAACAATAACTTAGCAGAGCAGGACACAAACAACCTTCCCCTGAGTGCTAGCACAGCAGTGTGCTGCTCATTTATTCATTTCCTGGCTCCGGGGCCCCAGCCCTTGTGTAGGTCCCTGCTTCCTGAGGCACCTCTCTGCTCCTCACCAGCACCGGGCCATAATATTGCTCTTTCTTACAGCTGTGTCATGTTGAAACAACTGCATTAAGTCTAGTGCTGTTTTCTGCAAGGCACAGGCAATAAAAAGCCACCTGAGTTACACAAGCTTAACAACGTGTGGAATTGGTTACAGGAAGGCAACGGACCCAAGTCATTTGCCCTCATAAATGGGAAGACACGTAGGCCTCGCTGACTTTCCTGAGTTAGTACGCAAGCACTCGATTCAGCGAGGCGGATGCGCAGCTCGAAGACGTAATGATTGATCCCAGGTAGCACCACTGAGTATTGGGCTGCCTGTGATGAAACAATAAAAAGCAAGGAGAAGGCATGTCCTTTGTGCATTGAAAATGATATTTCACATTTCATTATGTACAGCAAAACTTCCTCACGTCCTGACAAATCTGCAGGGCATTTCTCTGTGCGGTTGGCAGGGCTGTGCTGTATTAACGCTGATGCAATTACCCTTACATGGGCATCTCCCCAACACACTGGGTCCAAGGATGAAAGACATGTCAGCTTTCAAATGTTCTACCTTGTAAAATTAAAGTTATTAGAAAATGTAATCACCCTCCATTTCGTCTGTGTCTAGCGGATATATTTACACTCCCGAGAGGGGTTAAAACAACATTTTTAGCAGCTGCCTCGAAACACAAATCAAATCTTTGTGAGATGCTACATTGATTTGCATATTATTAGGCATGATCCTTTCCCTCCACCGCAGTTTTGCTTCACTGTTTTGCTCCTGTGCGAAGGTTGCCACTCACTGCACGTGTGACACTGTCCCCCGTGGCTGCCTTCGCCAGCAGCGATGGCGGTGCCATGCTAATGAGTCCCAGGGAGACCTGGAGGAGCTGGAGCTGCAGGCTGAGCTTCAGCAGAGAGGGAAAGCATGAAAATGCTCCTGGCAACTTTTGGATCTGCTAGAATTTAGTCAGTTGGAGAGTGTTTACACAATGGTAACACTGAACCGGGCAATTTCTGGCCCCAACACACTGGATTTTTGTTTAATCAGCTCTGCAGCATGCAGAGTCTGACAAGGCAACGCAGCAGGCCCGGCTTTAGGCGTTTGCTAAGTAGGGCACTGGGCACTTTGTCTGCCTCCTCCTCCTCCCTCCCACCCTTTTGCCATGAAATTCTGCAGTGTTTACACGTAAGACTCAGATGGGTCTGAATAACACTCAGCACAAGCCTTGGATGTCAGACTACAGCTCAGGGGTGGGCTGTCGGACACAGCACTCACCCTTCGGATGAGAGGCTCTGGCAAGGACATGTGACAGCAAAGGGTTCCAGCTACATTCCAGGGGCATTTTCTCCTCCTGCCAGGAAACTGAGAGCTCTGAAGGGAGAGCAGAAAGGGCTGACAGGCTGCACACAGACTGCTAACAATTCAGCAGTGTGTGGATGAAATGAAGGCTCACAGCAGAGCAGAGGGCATGTGGCAGCTCTTGGAAAGCGGTGCAGAGCCAGCTCACACGACATGGTGCCACAGCCCAGGTACAGGGTCGCACTTCTGGAACAAGCAAGGGCTACATGGGAACAAGAGGAGCTGTGATGCATATCAAAAGCTGAATCATAGTCTCATTTCGGGGGAAATCCAAAGTAACACCCTGGCAGACAGACCACTGTGCTACTCCAGTCTATGGAACATTTCTATTACCGTATTGAGTTTTCCTGCTGTAACCATAGCAGAGGTCCCAGCTGTGATGTAGGTCCCAATTTTCGAGCACAAAAGGTCATGCAACAATTGGAGACTCACTCTCCTGAGCACAAATCTGACCCCACACCCTGGGCTACCCACCCAACTTGCCTCGTCTCACACCCTGATACCCTTCCACAGGAGAGGGAGCCCTGTGCCTTAGCTGAAATGTCTGTTGATGGCATTTATCTACCTTACAAAGCTGTTGTAAAGCTTAATTAACATTTGTACTGCTAAATGCTTCAGGATTGTCAGATGCCAGGCGCTACAGACGTGTTCCTGTCACAGACAGGATGGCTTTGCTTTGGCAAGTGGCGCTGCTGCAGCTGAACGTTGACTATTACAGTTTCGTTGCAAGTAGCAACAATGACAAACTTCATTTATATGCACATATGACAGGACTGTAAACTCAATTTTTCTTTGCTGCTTGCAGGTTGATGCCCCATCCTTTTTTACATCTGCAAGTACTTTAATGATATGGTTTCCTAAATAATGGCTTTCAGCCCCTGCACTCCCTGGCATGAAGCCTCTTGCCTGGTGAATGGTGTATAGCTGAGCCTTCTGCTGCCTGTAACTCCCGGGTCCGTAATGGTAACAAAAGTTAAAAGCTGCTTAACAGAGACTGGAAAGTCACAAAATTGATTCAGAGTTGGAAAATTGTCTAGTTCACCCTCTCCAGTGCTGCAAAGGATGATGTCCAATACTGAAAAGCACCTCTAGATATCATTTAAGTGCCCAGTATAAACCTCCACGGAAATAATCCCTCAAAGCACAGAAATGGAGACTCCATGTAGATTTCTCTTTATTTTTCCATCAAACTAGCAAAGGGGAGCACTTTTCGGCAGGAGTCCCTTCTGTGCCACCACATAACCTTTTACCTGATAAAAGCAGGTACTAGCAGAGGCTCAAACCTGGAATCTCTGTGAAGTCTGACATGCTAAAATTTCAAACGAAAAGCCAGCTTAAAAACACAGAGATGGATTCTGGTGAATCATCCATCTGTACACAGCACTGACGCGTAAAGTCGAGCTTTTTCCAAATTGGAGCTTTTTAATCATCTTTTTTCCTATCAGTCTTTTGAGAGAAAGAATGAGGAGTTGAGGGAGAGAGGTGTGATTCATTTTTATTAGAGTGAACCAAGAAAGCTCTTGTAAAATATGGTCACCCCTGTGCTCCATTCAATAACAGCAATAACATCTAACTTGCTGTTGCTGCCGTGCTCTTACCTTTCACATGCTAAGCTGCTTGTTTCTCATCATAGGCTCCTACTGCATTTATAAGGATATGGAAATTGTACTATTTCGTTTCTCTCCTTTTTTTTTTTTTTTTTTTTTTTTTTTTTTTTTTAATCATTTGCTGTGATGAAGTGAAAAGCATTCAGTGAAGCACTGATGGATCATCGTCTCTTCCATATGCACTAGGAAGCTGCCACTGGGAGCTGTACCCCTGCAGGCACAGCAGTCTGTCAGTTCTGCTCTGGAAAGCCCATTGCACCATTCTCTTCTTCCTATCAGCTTCTCATTTGCAGTGCAGCAAAAGGAAATGTTATAACCACGCAATCCCTAGATAAGTCAGTAATACTGCAGCTTCAGTGCTGCAGGTTCCGTACAGGGGTGACGAACGACTGCAGCTGGGCACTGCACCAGGCTCCAGCCCGCCTTTCCTGCACCTGAGCCCTTGGCCTGACCCAGCTGCCCAACAAAAGTCAAATAAATCAAGGCGTCTGACCGTGGGCTGGCTGCAGGGCAGCCCTTTCCAACAGGGATCCCTGGGAGAATGGAAAGTCTCTCCCCACCACAGCCAGGCTCCTACAGGCCACTCTCACTATGGGGTTTAGCCATGTTCCACCCCAAAAGAGCTGACAGGGACAAGACGTAGACTCAATCTTTTAAATCACTGCATCTGCTCCAGCTACACACATCGCAGCTGGAAACTGACTCTAGGAAACCCAAATCACTCCAGATCACCACCAGTGAGCGGCTACTCAACTTTGTAATTCTTGCTGGAAACTACACACACACACCAAGTCCAATCTCAGCAGCATCACTGAAAGTGGGAGAAGCTCAGAAAACTGAGAACCCACTGCTGGAAACTGATTTTACCCTTTTTCTTTGCCCTCCTCTCCAGTATTTCAGGCAGAGGCATCACTTCTGTTTCCAGAGCTGTTTGTCAAAGGGTCTGAAGTATTTCTGTGGCTCACACAGGTGTTCCAAAGTACAATATTGCTCCTCTGCAAAATTCCTTTCTCAGCAATGCTCAAGCTCATAGAGTCTGATATCATACATTTTGTCAAAAGCTTTGTGCAGAAGTAATAATCCTCGAGCTGATTCACTTTGAGCAAGTGCCTGGAGGAAAGGCAGTGTTTATGGGTAGGAAAGCAGAGTTTCATGTTTAGAAAGCAGTTGTTTTCCAAGCCATGGGGCATAAAACAACCATTCGCTACTTCTAGGCCACTGCACTTTTGTTTCAGTTCCTTTTATAACTTTTCATAGTTCTCTTTTTTAAGTTCTCTAGAAACAAATATTTGTAGCGTGAAAAAAACTCAGTATTTTGAAAATTTTCAATTGCGCCTTGTTTTATGAGAGTTAAACACCAACAATAACACGATCTGACTTCTGGTAATAAATATTAACTTTTTAAAGTTAATTACCCTGGCTTTTTATCAGTATCTACTTTATTTCTGTTGAATCAGCCCCTTGGTTTACAAGCCTGAGAACCAGGTAGTTCACCTTCTCCTTCGGCAAAACCAGTGGATCCTTAAAGGAGGAGTTAACTTCTAGGGATGAAGACAACAGAAAAGTATCTTTCTTATTGCTGTTGGTTTACATTTATCCTGCCGATTTTTCTTTCTTTTTTTTTTTTAAATCTCAACGAATCAATTTCTTGCATAAGTGATATTTATGCATTTTTTTACCAGCTCTAGTGCTGCATCTCCTGTTATCAATTCTACACAGCGCTGGAGAGATTTCCTCCCCATTGCCACCACCACCTGTCCCCTCCAATTAATGTCAAATGCAGTGAAAATCTTTTTGATACTGAAAATATATTAAGACACATGTTCATCTGCTTAGAAAGAAAGATTTTCTTTCTGCAGGAAAAGCTGCCATTTCAAAATCTGGCTTTATTTTGAATTGGAATATAAAATCAAAATTTTTGTTTACCTGCAGAATGAGAATTCTGATAAAATTGTTTATTACCAGGTATAAATTTCAAAAGTGACAAAACTTTATAAAATAACAATACTGTTATCAAAAGCTCAAAGTATATTATTTAAAATATAAATTGGGGTAGAAATGCATTAAATCAAGAAAATACAAAATTGATTTATATTTATTGATTTTTTATATTATTGTTTTTTCCTTATCAGACTTCTTGGTCAGATGTTAACATGTTCTAATTACTATTTAATCCTGATTCCCACCCTTCAAGCTGTATTCTGTAGTGGAAAAACTGCTGCACTAAACATTTCCACCTAGTTTTAGTTTGGATATCCTGTTACCAGGTCCCCACTCTCCATATTACAATTTATAAAAAAAAAATCTCTATTTCATATCTTTCAGAAAGAATTACAACGACTAAAGGTTAAAATTAAAAAATGAAGATAGTTGGATTCTAGTTATGGCCAGTGTGAGTTAGATCCTGGCTCTTTGGAAAACCATGAACTAATAATTATCTGAATATCTCCAGGGGTTTTTCCTTTTCTGAAGAATAGCTGAGCCTTACTCAATTGTTTCTGAATCTGCTTGATGAGATTTTTCCCATCAGTGGGAACTTTCTTCACTGCTAAAAGGCCCACTAAACGCTGGGATAAGAATTCCCGCTTTTAATTTCATCTCCTCTGAAATGCTCATGGGTTTCAAAAGAGTAATTAAGCTGCTACGAATATCAGAAAGCAGAAACAACTGAAATACTGCATTTGACAGAGCTCAAAGAGGAGCAGTTAAAATTCTACTTGAAGAGTGTATAAAACATCTGTTTCATCCATTTGTGAGCAAGTAGTCACTACAGGGTCTAAGCACTTTCATTTGTCTATAATTTACACATAAACCATAACAGAAGTAGTTTATACATAAAATAAGCATTTTCATTCACTTATAGTCCTCTACAAGATCTATAATAGTCCAAGCACTTGAATGTGTGTGCGGCATGTTGTGACACCTGTAGCACACCTTAGTGACTCATTAACCCCCACACAACTTCTGTGAAATGTTAATAAAAAAACTGATGAAAGGATCTTCAGGTAAACTCTTTGACTTCTTCCATATTAGGTTTGATTCCACTGATCAGGAAATAATTTGGTTCTCCAAGGTTTGAACTAACAGCTGATGGTGGTCTAAGGAACAGGCATTACAGTATTTTTACTTGTAAGAAATGTCTCATGTTTTAATCTTCTCGAGAGCAAGAAATTGCACACATCACACTCTGCATCACCCACTTTCCTAATCACAAATAACTTGCATAAGAAACAGAGTAGTCATTAATATTTCATCCACTGCATATTGCTTTCTGGATTTTCTACAAACTTTTTAGCACCCAAAAATCCAGGTGAATGAATTCCTGTCTGTTGAGATCTTTTCCTTCACTAAGAAATTAAAATAATATAATTAGAGAAAGTAAGAACACTTTTAAAAACTCCTTAATTGAAAAGCTCCTCACCACCACAAGGAATTGCCTAATTAAAATATTGTCATGCAAAGGACTGAGGAAATCAGTTCATGCTGGCCTACAAAGAAACTTTCATCTTTGATAGCTATTCCTGCTGAGAGGAAGGAAGAGGCTGCCACTATTATCAATGTGACATGAGACACGGAGATCTCTTTTCGAGAGCAGTAAGCATGCGGAAGTTGTGTTCTCACACACAAATGCCCATCTATCCCCTGCTGATATTTACATTGCATCCATATTCTGTCAGCATTTCCCTTCATCTGCAAATAATTTAAGGTATTTTTCTCAGCAATACATTCCGTAAGGGCACCGCGAAGATCCAGTTACTCAGTAATGGGAAATCTAATCAACAGGCTACTTCAGAAATGTTTGCAAACCATGCAAATTAATGCCATATGGAATCTCTTGGCTTGCTTAGAGGTACCAAGGGACACACATGTCCTACTGATGTTATCAAGGGGCAGGTTGGTTTTTTCTTTGTAAGAATCAAAACAAACACAGGAGTATTGGAGCTCTGAAACAGTACTGAAACTCTTTTCCTGTCTTTAAAATTTTCATGCTTAGATTGCTTAGATTTCATTGCTTAGATTTTTAAAACTCGTGTTTCAGAAAGAAGTCTTCTAAGTACCTGCCATTCAATATAAACTACCTACTAAAGCTTCTGGTCTGGAAAATGGGAGGACGTAAATATTACTTTATGGATAATTTGTTCCTTTTTATTCCTCCTCTCACTTAAGCCAGATATTACTTCTATAGAGAGCAAGAAGTGGTCCAGAGCCGGTTAACTAGAAGATATATCTTTTTATAAGTGTATATCAGAGCAGAAAATTACTCGAATTTTCTGCCAGATACTGTATATGTCACATAACTATCTATCTTAAAGCCCACCTGTTCTTCCCTCCCAAACCTGAGCAAGGCTTGCAGCCATTACCATGGCTGATGTACTCAGCAAACTTCTCTTCACCACCAAAACTACCTAGAACTCTTGATAAGCATTTCAAAGTGTAGCTAAAAAAGCAAAGTAGTAACTGTATTACCCACAAGGAAAGTTGTTTTAAAAAACCAACAACTAAACAAACTATTAAAACTATTAAAAAGGTGTGAGGAGTTCAGAGGCAGCCAGTTGTTTGTCTCACTATCAGAAGAATCTCAAGGAGACAAACTGTCAGTAAGACAGCTTGTAAGGAAAGTGTAATGATAAGTGCTACAGCAGTCATGCTTCGATTTGTTTCAGCACAGGTTAATTTTTTTTATATGCATCTGCCCTATTCCACAATTTTGTGCAGCCTCCTGTGATTTTCTCTGTCGTCAATTAATGCCTCTTGTTACAAACACTCTGACTGGGGAAGAACAGCTTCATCACAGCTTTCTGCCATTTTTTTTCTAGATTTTTACAGCCAGAATTAGTGGGTTAGTTACACTGCCTGAATCTTACCATGAAAATCACTGCTTGCAGCAGCTGTGCTTCACAGGTCTTTGGCAGGGGCCGAATTTGGTCTAGGGAAGCCCTGAGTGCTTCCAGCAACATTCAGGGTCTCTCCACTCCTGCTGACATCTGCTTGAGAAATGCTATGGTTATTAATTGAGTTTTTCTAAGATTGGTCCCGTCAATAAACTAAACTGCTTGCAAATGACTGAGCCTCTCAGTTCTGAACTCTTCCACTGGTTTGTTGGAGATGGTAGAAAATCCAAGAGGAGAAGAAGCAGGCAAAAGCAGTGCAGAAGAGGACACACACAGACCACACTACTACCCTTAAACTACAAAATTTTTCTTTTGCAAAGGATATATAGAAAAAGAAACATAATACCTTGCTTAAAGGAGAATACCTCTGCAGCTGAATAATGCACAAAAAATTCCTAGGACTTCACCTCATTATGGATCTTGGGAAATAAGATCAGACTGGAAAGGAGAAAAAAGAAGCTTTTGTACTGCAAGACAGCAGAGACTTTCATCCATGGAGGGGCTTGGAAAGAATAACTGGATCCCTCAGCTGCTCTTGGCCTTCCAGTGCAGACAGAGGCATCACGTGAAAAGCTTCAGTGCTCTGAACCTCAAACATGGGTTGTATCTTTCACACCAAGGACCACCAACCCTTCATCACCCGGAGATTCCAATTATCGCCTGGCGTGCTGGTGCATGGCAATGTGACACAAGGAAAGGACTGAGCCCCTATCCTGAACTGAGAGAAAACACTTTCCCTTGGTGCTGATGGCTGCAGCCCTGCTGTGCAAACTGCTGGAGTGTCCATATTATTCTTGCAGTAGCCAAAAGTCAGCATCTCAGCTGTTCCATGAATCTGTGCCAAGTACCTCATCCAGGCTCCTACAGCAATTCATGAATATACAGCAGCCAAGTCCTTTTCACTTTGACATCATGAGGCAACAGAAAAGGAAAACAAGGTTTTGCTCTTGTCATAAGACTCACCATAGAAAAAGAGAACAAAACTAAAGATTTCTATGGATGGGGTTGACAACTCATGAAATTCCATTTCTATTTCCATTCTTTTACTACTAAGTGAAAAAGAAGTGGAAAAGAAGTGGAAAAGAAGTTCCACTTCTGCTAAAATGGAAATTAAAAATATTCTAGCATGATGTGTGTAAAGACATGTAGAAAAAGAATCATCTCAAAGTGAAGGCATTAGACTGCATCTTCAGAAAAGAGAATTAATTCCCTGCCCTACAGAATTTATGCCCTACTGCATTTACCATGTTGGGTCTGATTCAGAAACCTTTGAAAATAAAGGAGCCTATATACCTAGCAGGAAAGAGGGGATTTTGGATTTCACCATCCCTCTTCTTTTTGTCCTCGTGCAATTTCTGTTATTAGGAGGAAATTAAAGCATTAAAATCTTGAAAAAATACAGTACAAATAAAATTATGCTCTTTTTTTCCTGAGTAATTCTAAATAAACGATGAGATCATTCTCACTTGCTAATTGGTTTTTAAAAAATCTAATTACAATGGACTCTCACTAATTCACATAATGTTCAGGATAAGCATTACAAATTACTTGCTAATTTGCAAAATTTAGCAAGGAAACTCACAGAAAAAAAGCATCAGAAAATGTGCTTCCTTCATTTAGATCATCAACTCTAATTTATGGTTTCTTCAATTATTTACAGTGTGATAATACCTCCTATGATAAAAACTAATGCATTACATTGCATTTCGCAAGAATAATTAAATCTTAATTTTGTAAGAAATTTCTGCTAGAAAGGCACTATTAATAGGTAGAAGGAAAGGAATTTTGTGTCTGTCACAGTTTTTGAGTATCATGTAGCCCATCTTCCAATGGTAACTGGAATTGTAAATTCATACACCAGCACAGCAGCCAATACTCAGGTGCCCTAACGCTAAAGAGAGGTCATTGGCCTCCTTGTTCAGGCTTGTCTTCCCTACCTGAACAAAGTAACAGAATGCCAGCAAAAATTCTGAGAGTCAAAAAAGAGGAATTTTAGGTCATAATATGAATTTCAAATATATCTCTTATTTACATTGAGGATTATTAGAAAGTCTTTGTAAGTGGAATGTATTTGTAGATTCTCATCATCCAAGACACAGCCTGAAATCTGACTTGAACCTGGAAAATTTAATTATTGGGAAGTAAGAAAAGCCCAAGACTCCAGAGAGAGCTGTTAACTTGTGAATCTCCTCTGGCTGAGAGGCTGATGGGAATCTTTTTCTCTTTTTTCACACTGTACTGTTCTTACACACAAAAAAATTCCCCAAACTCTTCTTGGAAAGAGCCAGTGGAGACTGAAGTATTTCATACTCAAGTTGCTTAGAAACATCATTCATTCTGAGAACTAATTATAAATGTGTAGTTGAGACCATCAAGACAAATTAAATCTCTGGAGGGTCATGGGCAAAGTCCCATTGTAATACCCCCATAAAAACCTGCCAGAGCAAACCCAAGATAAAGAAACAGTTGTTTCCTCTTCAGTTACAGAAATTCATAATTATTTCAGCTGTTCCATTGTTCTCACACTCATTTCATTAGAGACATTTCTTTTACAGCTAAATCCTTGCAACTCTAATCACTGTTTACCTAGACAGAAATAAAACCAGTATTTTGTAATACCAAAAGAAAACATTTATACTTTTCCCCTCTTTTTGTCTGGCAAAATCTATTTCCAAATAACCCAGATCCCGTATTTTGCAAGGAAACCAATACGGCATTTTACCCAAAATGCTTCTTGAGTTATTTTTAATTTACCCCCTCTGCTACCATTGTGAGGCTGATGAAGATGGGAATTCCAGGCTCTTCTAGGCCACCACAGTGGCCAAGAGCAGTGGCAGTGCAGTGATGGTACAACAACACAGACAGAAAATGTGACCCAAGTCTGCTGTTTCACAAGGGTCAGGACATAACAACGAAAATTGTGCAAAAGAGCAGAATTATATTTCCTTGGTTTTTTCAAGCTTTGTTTTGCATTAAGTGATGATAACTTGAAAAATGTCCACAGCAAATGTTTCACTAAGCACATTTAACCAGTGAGCAACAGCGTGATGGCTCAGTAGAAAAAGACTTAAAGTTATGGCATAGCAGAATTGTTATTTGCTTCCCTGGAGTAAGAATGGAGAACTTCAGATCTATAATATTGGAATAAAAATAATAGATCAGACAGAAACACAGTTACTGCTGATTTACTGACAACAATGGTTCTATAACAACAGGACTGGTTTTATTTTCCTATTACTCTGATGCAGTCCAAGATAACAGACAGTTATTTTGGAAGATGAGTGATTAGCCTTTAATTTATATCAGTCCATATTTGCATTAGTCCAATCTGAATATCAAAGATTTCCTCTGAAATTAAATACATACAACTTGCACCAAAACAATAACAGAAAATCCTCTGCAACTGTTTTGGTGCAAATGTGTCTGGGCACAAGTGCTGGAGGACTGTGCTGAACCAGAAAGACTCAGGAAACCCCAGGGAAAACATGGACATACAGAAGTAGTGGAGCATCAAGTCAAATGAATGAGTCTCCTCACCGGCAAGAGCAGATCTGTCAAGTTAAAGCAGTTTCTGCACAGTCAAGAGCAATTCCTAGAGGCTGTCAATGAGCTTTCTCCCTCCCCAAAAACCCTCCTCGGGTCATGGTATTCACAGAGCCGTGGGATGAGGAATAAACCCACCCCTGATCACCACAAATCTGCTGGGGCATTTTGGAGAGGGGAAATAAATCAGAACTGACAGAGTCAGAAAGAACTGATCCAGACAGGATTCAGCTGTGGTGCCTGGACCATGGAACAAAACCCATTGCAAATGATGAGGGAAGTAGAGACTGCTCTCTTTCATTCACAGCCCGAGCCTCTGATTCCGTAGCTTTGGCGACAGCGTTGGGGAGCAACACGGCTCTCGGGCAGCTTCCCATTAATGAGAGATGGCAGCACCGCACATGGGACATGAGAGACACTGAGGGGAAAAAGTTTTTCTCGCTGCGGCTGGATTTTCCTTCTCCTGCTCCTTCCTGATTAGGTTTATTCATTTTTACCGGCTCCAGACAGCAGCTGAGACTGCAGAAATGCACCACTGGCAGGTAGGGGTGACAGCAGCCTGATGGGTCACTCTAGAGGTGCTACACTCATAGAGACACAAAGCAAAGACACACATCTGCCCAAGTGTCTTCTACCTATGGCTGCTTTCTTCTGGAAAAGAAGCCATAGCTGAGAAATTGAGCGGTAAAGGTCAGCAGAGGTTGATTACATACCCATTTAAAGAAGAGAGGGCAAAGGGTTCTTCTGCAAGTATCTCTCATTTGATTTCTGTCCCAATTTGTTTCAATATCGTCATTTTCTTCTGACGTAAATGTTTTATAAAAGATTAAATAATCTATATAAGGGCAAAATTAAGGGCAGCCTGTGCACAGAAGCCTGGAGTACTCATATAAAGTAACTCCACAGAATAGTTCCTACAAGGCATTTCTACCTAAAATCCTGCTGCACTTACGTCCTCAACCCATCACAACAACCTTACCATGGAGGAGCACATTTACCCTTCTGCCCTTCTTACAGCACCTAATTGCCTATCACCTATTTATTATCACACGGGCCTGGGACAGATAAAGAAAACTATTCCTACCTTTAAGAGCTGAAAGAGACAGACCATGCGTCAAATGCTTAAGAACTTACACAACCATGTTTCCTTGCAAAGCAAAAAGTAGAAAAGGCTCGGAGGTGTACACAGGTAGGTGGGCAGGAGCCTTGTGTCTGGAAGTACAGCTCCAAGCTCAGCGTTATATGGACACTCCCAGAACAAGGACAGAGCCAGGCACTGCATGCAGGCAAACACAGCAAGAACATCTGTAAGGTTTCCACATTCTGAAGGCTCCTCCATTGTCCCTCATTTTTCCTTTTTTGTTGCTTCGTTATCTGTGAGGTGTTTTCAGTTCAACTCAACTATCCACCCCCACCCCAAACTTTTGTAGAGTTGAGAAAAATGCTCACTTTCATTAAACTTTTTTCTTTTCAGGCACTTCACTGTTGCAAGTTTGCAGCAGGTTTTTTTACTCTTTTTTCCTCTCATACACCAAACAGAAGACTGTTGAGAGTGTGACAAATATTACTCTCCGGTCTCTTTGTTCTTTGTGGATTTTTTTTATCACTTATTTCATTTTGCTGCAAACAGCACCTTTGTACCTTGGACAAATTCAATAACCATGACTCAATCTAAACCCATACTGAGCTGTCTTCTGTTTCATCTTGCCTAGTAAAATCAGCCCAGAGCGTTTGATGAGTGGAGAGGGGCCTGATTCCAGCTACAGGAACTCCACCCGAGTGGAGGGATGCGTGAGAGCCATGAAAGAGCCACGCTGTCACGTAGGGCCGCTCACGTCACTCCGTGCGCCTTTCAACACGAGCTCTCTCTTCGTCACTCTTTCCACCTCTGGTCTCTGAGCAGCCTCTTTCAGTAATGATGCATCCCCTTTCAAGTTATTTTTCACCAGCTGGGAAGGATGACTCCTCCTGCCTGCTGCTTTAAACAGCCCGCTGTCCCCAGCGCTGCTCGTGTCACTCTCCAGAGTGACAGGAGTGATATTTCACCACAGCACAGGTCCTGTTCCGTGCGTTGAATGTCAGCGCTGGGGTGGCAACAGGAGGGGCAAAAGTGCATGACAGTTTTTATTACCCAAAGTCATCATCCTTTCAACAGCAGTCAAAAAAGTACCCGGGGGCTCTCCTTTTCATGGAGGTGATTATTTCTGCTGGATTCAGTCCTAGACTCTTTTTTCTTTTTTTTTTCCCATTATTTTTCTTTCCTTTTCTTTTTGTTTGTTGGGGGACTTTTGTTTGGTTGCTTGTTTTTTTGTTTTGTTTTGTTTTTTTTGAGGGGGGGTTGTTTTGTTGGGTTGGGGTTTTTTTGTTTTGGGGCTTTTTTGCTATTGTTGGGTTTGGTTTAGGGGTTTTTTTAGGTTGGGTTGGATTGGTTTTAGGAAGCAGGGGTTAAATACTCCAGTCCAAACCACGCAGATGCAGGAAAGGAGCACACCCCAGGCCTGTGCAGGCTCTTGCACAGAGGGTTGTGGGCAGTATTGCCACATACCCAGGTTCTCAGCAAATATCCCTGGCTCTCTCCCAAAGCAATTCTTTGCAGACACCCCTATATTGCAGTTTAGCACATTTAACTCCATGGATACTAGCTGAGTTCACAGCACTTGTCCAGCTCTTCAAAACCCCAATCAAAAGCAAGCAAATAGTATTTCATTATACCCTTATCAACATTTCTGCTTAGGAGGAAGAGATTTTCATTAACACCAAGGAGTATCAGATGAGTTTCACTAGGATTTAGGGCACTAACTCCTAACACCACTCTCGGTGGCTGCATAAACGGAGCACTCAGCTTATAACCACCACCCATCATCTAGCAGAAAGTTCCAAACCCCTTCTATCACAGGCAGCTAAACACAAATTTTGTAATATCTTTAATTTGCATCAGCCCGTGGGGGCACAGAGACCTTGTGCTATTCTGTTATACAGTGTTTGGTTCCACAGTTGCCAACAACCAGATAATCAAGATGGTGTCATATCCAGAAAAAGAATTTTTAGTGTTTATACATACAGAACATAAATTATTTCTATTGTATTAACATTGTGGCTTTGTGGATTTACGATGTTTATAATGAAAATAAAATAATGATGACAGATAACTTTAAAGAAGCTTTTGCAAGCACAGCATTAATGAAGGGATAAAGAAAGGATAAAAATTGGACAAAAATATCGACGTATTCAAAATTCTCCCAATCAGTGAAATCTGTCAACAAAACAAACAAAACCAAAAAAACCACAAAGCACCTTTACAAGCTGGAATACTTTTTTAGGTAAACCTGATATATATTCAGATATAATAAGCATCTCTCTTGAATTATAAATACTGCTCAGAAATCCAGGAACAGATACGTCCTTTAGTGGCCTAGAAAGTTGCAGTTACAGTACCCTAACAATTACAGCAAACATTCCACAGAGGAGTTATCAAATGTTACTTGATCCTCTGATTATTATTCCTTCTAAATGTTAATACATAAGATTTTATAGCAGACTATGGGTAAAGCTGCAGCTGGAGGATTTCTAGAGTTCTGCAAAGACTGAGTCCTTTCAAGAGGCATCAGAAAACATACAATTTACTCATCTAATTTCCAAGACTGTGTCCAAGAACTGCTGCAGAGTGTAAAGGAGAGGGAGAAAAAAAAAAAAAAAAGAATAATAAACAAAGGTACAGCTAACAAGATACGAAATGAAACAAGTCAACAGGCTATGTTGGTAGGAAGGGGAAGGTCAAAGAAAGTCAGTCTGCTACTCAACAGGAATGGATAGCTCGATAAATGATGCTGAGCAGACCAAAGCGTTTACTCTCTCTTCTGCCTCAGTCCTCACTAAAAAGATTAATTGTGATCAGATGAATAACAAAATTGACGCTGGCACGGAGAGATTAGTGTTTGAACTATGACGAAAGTCAGAGTTTGAAAAATACTTGGCTAAGTTGGAAGTTTTTATATCTGTTTTTCAGAGAGGAAAAAAGATCAAACGGGTATTGAAGGAACTAGCACAGTTTTTGGAGCAGAAGTTGAGATAGGTGAGAATGCAGATCAATAGGCAAGAGAGCACCTAGGGATTTACACATCTTCCAGTATGCAGAGAAATATTGAAACATAAAACGTGTAGGAAACCAGAAGATGACGTGAAGATGAGTAATAGCCAACGTGGATTTGCGAAGAACAAATATGTGAAGCAAATGTAATTTCACTTTCTCTGCCATTTCTTTATGTTGTTCTAGTTGACAGTTCATAAGCAACCCTGGGAAGCACAGCCTAGATACATTTCCTGTAGGCTGGTCAAGAAAACTCACTGTGAGCACTATTCCGCTGAACCAGAGGGTGCCTGGGAAGCTCTTCAGCATGGCTGCCATTCAAGGCTTCTGTTGCAAACGGATGCCTTGAAGTAAAACACTTCCCAACACAGATTCCTTGTCAGCACTCAAAAACTCAGGAACGCTTCATTAACTGGGAAATGTGGTTTCCGATTAATTGGCTGTTTGGTTTTAGTTGTTTTGCTGCTCTCAAGATCTGTATTTATGACCTCATTTGCGAGTTTATTGGACACATGGGGAAGGGTTACAGGGAGATCTCTCCATACAAAAGGCTCCAGTTCGTGCAGGGAGATGAATCTAAAAACGTGGTGTTTCACAGCAACATTTTCAAACACGTGATATCACCTGTGATGTTACCTATTTGGATGCAGGTTTTCTACCTGCCCATAATTTAGCAACTTCCTAGATCCATTTTGGAAAGATTTTCTATTCACTATGTAATGTTTTACAGCTTTTGACACATTTGCCATTGTTATACTGGTATTTCGTTGGGGTTTTTTCACCTCAGAAAGAAAATGATAACTCAGGGCACCGTTTCATCATTTCGCTGTGGCTTCTTTATGCTAAACACACTCAATTCCTTCAGTGTGTATTTGTGAGTTCTAGCCCTAACCATGTTCTTCCAGACTGATGCAATTACTCTTCTTGAACTTCTGAAGACCAATTTTATCTGTCCTCAATGTCTCAGACTCCTTTTCTTTTTCACAGGTTTTCAAATAAAATGACTCAGAAGCACGGTATGAACTGGACTTCCAGGTTTCAATATAACACCTTTCAAAATATGAACAGGTCTCAAAAACATTACTGGGGACAGAGAAACAAGTAAAGCCTGGGAGGTAAATGAAGCTTTATGGCTGCTAGACTATAATGGTTACCAAGCAGTTTGAAAGCAAAAAGTATTTTCAATACACATTAAAATTAATTCAAACCTGTTTCTGAATACTGATCTTTCTCATTTGTGGTAAGACATGCAGAAACCACTTCAATTTTATTACACAGCAAGGATTTTCACGTAATTAGATTAGGGTTTTTTTCCTGTATTCATACTTCCTACTAATTGCTAGTGCTGGATATTCCTAAATGAATAGCATCAATTTTCTTTATATTTATCAGGACATGATCATATGTTTTATGCTGAGAACATTCCTTCTGCAGAATAAATGAAGTCCCAGGCACAGGTTAATGGAAACTTTGCCACCGACTTCAAAGGAACCGGAATTTTACCCACAGATCTAATGCAAAATCCTCAGAGGTTAATGAGAGTCTTTCCACTGACATCAGTGTGGTTTGAACAAGGGTAAGAGAGTTGCTCTAATTCGCTACTTAGGCCCTGATGAAAACACTTAAGCATTTCTCTAAGTGTATGCTTCAATGTTTCCTAATTTGGCCCATATTTATCAGTGAAAGGAAAGGGAACCAGATATTTTCTTTCAAACATCTTTGCTTTGCTCTATGGGCTGAATATGAGAGTAGATTCTGGTCACATTATATTTTTGTAAGGTTAGTTAGAAAGACGTCTGGGAACTCTCATTCACAAGTGCTTTAATCTAATAAAAAAATTCTCTCAAATTAGTTATCTAGTTTCTAACATGGCATTTCCTGAAATGCATCATTATATATGCTAAAATAATAAAAAACCCTTGATTATTTCTTTTAGAAGGAATTTTTGCAGAAGTGTCAAGGCCATGTAAGAATTAGCATTAATTACCCCAAGGCATTTCAGACCAACACTTGTTAAGCAGATCTATTAAAACCAGTGATGAGTTTTGAGTAAAACCTATGAGATTTATACATGACCAATCAAGTATAAAAGATTTAAATTTATCTTCCTCCCCTCCCATCCAGCCCCCAATGAACATAATGCTTTCAAAATTCAAGTAGGACAGCACTGAGTAGCAAACAGTATCATCCTTAATGACTAGTGCTCAACAAATAGATATGAACCCCAAAATGTTTTCTTACGAAAATTACATTTGGAATCTCATTATGGAGAAGGTGCCATCCTGCTACTTATTTGTGGGACAGTAGCAACCAAAAGTTCTATTCTGCTTTACTGGGCATTTACACACATTAAGTCCATGTCCTTATCATAAACGTTCAATGTACATACATACAGAAAAGAAAAGGGGCCATTATCTGCTTTTCACAAAGGTGGATCAAGGCAGAGGGAGATCAAATGACCTTCTGTAGCTTGCACAGGAAGACCCTGGCTGAAGGAGAATGCAAACCTTCAAAACCATGCCTATATCCTCTTAATCATAGCACTGTCCCTCTTCTACCGTTCTGTTCCCGAAAGCTTGCAAGAATAAATCTGACTAGTAGCTTTTAAAAAACAAAATATTTGAAATACTGCTGAGGGAGCAGACCCAAGTGCTGAAACCTGCAGAGGAGGATGCCACTGACTCTCTGGGACATCAGCCAGGCCCCTTCCTGCCCTGCCCTTCAGCCCTCCCTGCACGCTCTCCCAGCAGTAGCTGAATCCTAAGAATCCTAATATTTTTCTGCCAATAATGCAGCAGAGTTATTGCAATTGTCCTTTTAATTTCCAGCGGCAGAAGGACTTAAATGGCTGCGGGTACAGCCTCTACACAGAGCATTTCTGAAGCATATGAGATTACTGGAGGGAAGGCTAGAGCAAAGAAGTGTCTGTAAGGAAAAAAACAGTGTAAAAATCTTACTATAAGCACCATCCTTTCCATCTCTCTGGTTCTGCCACCCAGTGTGACTGGCAGCTGTTGGGGGGATGTCACTGGAAGAGAAGATAAGAGAGCTCCATCCCAGGCAACAGCAACATGTACCGAAAACTCAACACTGACTCTCAAGAAGGGTTGTGATGTCCAGTCTCCATCTCACAGGGTCATGTCTGATCGTGTGCTCTAAGACACAGACCTTTGATGGGAGGTTTCAGATGTGTCGGAGGCAGAAATGCAGGTCACAGTCAGCAACTGCACAACTCAGTGAAGCCAAAGAGGCCTCTACTCCCCTGGCATATCTCATAAGTCACTTGGGTTACATCGCATTAGTCACGCTCCCGAGTAGAAGTTGTTTTGTTTTAATTTAGAAAAACTATCACACTTATTCCGTTGAGCAGGAGGGGGAAGCATTTCTGCCCTGCTCCAACCTTATATAGTGATAGGCAAAAAACATCACCATATGTCTGGGGGAGGCAGTTGGTAGCACGTGGGCTGGGCTGAGTGAGTATTTTACTGGATTTGTGAAGTTCTTGGGACATTAGCCCCATCCAGTAAGGAATAATTGGAGAAGAATCCAAGTGGAACTCAAACTATATTTTTTTGGAGCTTTGGTGGTACGGAAGTGATGTTTGGCACTTTTTACTCATTATTCTAGATCCAGGTCTTTCCAGGGATCTGTGCAATACTCCACAGGGCTTGAAAACAAACAGTTCAAAATGCTAGAACACAACAACCCAGTTTCTAAGTATAAAGCCAATTTTGACAAATGTAACAACATTTGGAACAGAGAGATGGTCACAGAATTATTTTCCAGAAGCAGGACAAAATGTGAAATTCGGAAGAATGGTGTTTATCTCTGTGTATCCAAAAATAGTGTTTTGAACTTACTGGCTTCCAGGTAGAAACCAGACACATTTGGGCCCCTGTGCCTCAGCCTGGCTGAATGAACCCTGAAGCAAGGCAGCCCAGAGCTCACTGAGTGCCACTGAGGGTACCCCTGCACCTGGAGAGCCCCATGCACACCAGGGGAGGTGCTGCTGCATCCACCACTGCTGGTGGTTCCCCAGCAAACGGAGCTGGGGAGCGCAGATGTGGAAAATCAGACACTGAGTACTCTCACATTGGCAGAGGAGGGCTGCTAAGGTTGCCAACAAACACATTTCCATTTTGAACCGCTGGGATTTTGTGATTTGCAAGCAGAGATTCCACATATGGGGAAAGCATTATTCTCCTGTTCAAAGTTATTTTTCAATAATTAATGAATAAAGCGAAATTCTCCGTGTATAATGAAATGGAAGTGTCTTTTCAGCAGATGGTTAATTGTTTTATAGTGTCACCAGCCAGCTCTTCCTGGTGCCCACTGCATCCTGATTTCAGGTATATTTTCTGGACACTCCATTTATTTATTTTTCTGATATATAGCTCTGCAAAGATTTACATAATAGCATGAATGTTTGCTGGTAACATAAGCCCTGTGTTTCACTGCAATACCTCGAGCAATTTGCTGACAGTATTTTTCTGCAAAATTAGATATGGAATTTGGAGCAAAAAGCTGCTGCCTTGACAGACACAAATTCCCTTGTTACTGAACAAAGGGTTCCTTTTTTTTTCATGGCAATAATGAACCAAGAAGCTTTAAGGGAGGGAAATAACATTGGAAGATTAATGATGATGAACCGATTTGGAAAAACTCCAGCAGACTTGAAGCTTCCTTCCCCCCTGCCCCTCCAACCTCTTCCAGTATTACTAATGCAAAACAAAATGAAAAAACATCTACAGAAAGAGGTTGAGAACTCCCCCAGGAAGATCTGAAACAATGAGACAGAAACAGAGGATGTGAGGACGCACAGCTCTGAGTGGGAGGAAAATACCCAGGTGGATTTCAAGGCTGGGAATGATCTTCAGACAGCCGGAGAGAACGTTTCAAGCAGCTGAGGCAGAGACCTCGGCTGGAAGAGCTCAGCATGCCACAAAGTGCCTTTGCTTCCTTTACAAGACCCGGAGAATCCATGCAAAGGGGATGAAGCAAGATGGAGACATGAGAGCCCAGCCCTGCTCTCTGGTGTATCTGGGCTGCTACTTACAGAGAGAAAAATGGGAGTTTAAAAAAAAAACAATCCCAACCTGGTCAACGTTTTCCTTTTGAAGCTGAAATATTCCAGCACAGTTTTCAATTTAAATTCACTTGAGACACACAAAGGTAATTTCATTTTTTTCCCATTAGCCACGAAATTACCTGTGTGCACTTAACATTTGCTTTTATAGAAATACATTCATGATACACATGGCAATTATGTTTCTGTAAGAGTGGTGCTGTTGCACCAAAATCTGGAAAGGAGGGATGGCAGAACAGAGCCAGGGCTCTGAAGATGAATGACAGATCTATGCCTTGTCCCTGTGCACATCCAGCAGGAAAGGAGTTACATCAAGAGTATCACTACTAGAGAAACCAGAGCACAACTTTTTATCTTCTGTTTTCCCACCCCAGCATACACTTTCCTGCCCAATTTTCTTTTTGCTCTTTACTCTCCTCATCTTCCCCAAAGCCTCGCGATCCCTCTGTCTCTCTCAGCAAAGCCATCTCCCCTTGACAGACCCTCTGACTGCATCATGCAGCTTCGCCATGAATCCTTGCTGATCACCTGTGGAAAATAATTTGGGGCCCATTTTCCTCCTCAGAGATGCATTTTAACAGGAATCAGAGCTATCTCATATATTCAGAATAGAATGCAGGCTGAGCTCTTCAAGCCAGAATTTAATGCTATTCCAAAGCAAGTATGTTCTGTTTGGATAATTTTCTCCCCTCAGGAAAATATATCAAAATAGTTAAACTCATTAAGAAATCCCCACAACTTGGGCTTTGATAAAACAGTGCTTTTCCAGTCAGCTCTGCTGCCAAGGCTATACTTACCCCAATCACGTGCTCCTAATAAAAAAGCAACTGAGCCCCCTGGAGCAGACATTTCTCCTCTTTCACATGAAATCTCATATCAGACCTTTTAAACATCCCCCTGTTCTCATCTGCCCTCCGAAGCTCCTCTCCTTACACCTACAAAATTCTCAGATGAAGTTTTCTCAGGTAATGGGGAAATGGAAATGGCTAGGTCAGACAGGTTTGGACACAGGCTCCCTTTGGATACAGACACAAATCCATTCAAGGTGCTTGTCCAGCGGTGCCCACTCTTGTTCATATCTTCACACATCTCTCACCAGAACAAAAACTCCAGTAATTGTCCTTTCATTCAGCAATACTCCTAGCACAGCCCATACATTTTTACAAGCTTTCCAAAACATGGATGCTACTCAAGAAAGCAGTGGCTGCACCTGAGAGTGCTTTGGGATGCCTTCAAGGGAAATGGGAGGGAGAGGACAGAGAGGAGATCATTCTGAGCTGTCTCCACAGACTGTCAGCACAGTATCATTCTTCCAGTGCCCAAATAGTAGATTTGCTTTTCCACCTGCTGTTTCTGTGCATGGTGGTGTCTGAAGGAATGACTGATATTGGAGCGGGTTATGGCATCATCTGAGTACACTCGTTATTTTTGGTTTCACCCCGGTCATTCGTTTATGCTGTGACTTCATTCAATGTGCTTGCCTTGTGAGGAGATATCAAAAATATCTGAAGCACATGATAATGGAACAGTTTCTATTACCAGATATTTTCTCCTGAACATTTGTTGTAAATTGCAAGTATTTATTGCACTGGCTGTAAAATGTATTAGCTGAAAAGAGCAAATAGACAAAATTATTACGTGACATTTTCATTGCAGAATCACCTGCTATGCTATTAATGCCAAAATGTGCAGCATAATTCCAAGAAGATCCTTCCACCCACAGAGGTAATACTCTAACATTCTTATTTACCTACTTATTGCTGTTGCTCGAAGTCATGGATATTTAAACAAGATTGCATAATTACAGAGATATATTCCCTTTTATTAATTGTGACCAGACTGGTATCACAGATACCAAGATATGCAGCCAACTAGCCAAAATCTAATTAAACACTTGCTATCTAATCATGAAACTGCTGTAGAATAAGACATCAAATATAAAAGAAAATGTTTATAACGACACTGTTGAAAGCAAAAGCTGCATAAAGATGAAAAACACAGGATAAAACAATAAATTAGTACTAGAGGATTGCATAAATCTATCATATAGATGTGTGTAGAATACACAAAATAAAGCCCAAGCCAATTGCTTGTACAAAACCATGAGAAACCCAAGAAATTGAGGTAAATGAGGACCTGTCCCAAGCATGCAGAAATTCTGAAAGAGCACCAGAAAGGAGAAGGGAATTTTCTGTGCTCATCTTTCTTTGCCATTCCTCGTTCAGAGCCCTGCTTCCTTCTGCACTCTTCTGGAGATGAGGGAAATGAAAACAAAACATGCAGTAAAGCAGATATCACAAGATACACCAACTCATCTGTTTTGGTTTTCAGACAAGTCTCAAAACGGCAGCAGAGAAGGATTAAGGTAGGTAAAGGCTTGGCATAAACCAGAGCTAATTAGAAACATGGCAGTCATAGAGAGAGTCATACATAATTAACATGAAATTCATGGTGCCAGAGCGCACTGAGCCAGGAGTACTCACCCTCAGCTTCCTCCAAAAAAGGCAGGAGGGCACCATCCCACCACAGTCGCTTTCTCTGCAGGAGAGAACTGAAAAAGCCAAACTGGATGACATCTTGCCAGAGACTGTAAGACAGGTGACTAGAAGTCCTCTGGCATGCAGGTTGAAAGGTGAAAAAAGAAAAAAGCAAACAAACTAACAACAAAATCTGCTATCACTGATGTAGTTTACGTCGGGAACGACATGTTCTGTGCAAGGCTATCAACCTAGGAATGGCTCTCTGGGTGGTGTTACCCACCCATATTAGCAACTAAAGAATGTGGAAGAGCTTCTGTAAAACAGGCAAACATATTGGAGAGGTGTCAAGGTAGCAAGAGATTTTGAATTGTGACAATTTAGAGCAAAGATAAACAATGAATGAAACTTGCGCTCTGAAGTTACAGTTCTCAGCAGGTGAATTTTTACTCATCCTCCACAACTTTTCCCCAGACAATCTAGAAAGTTCAGTTTCAGCTCTCAGATTTTGTTGTTGGCCCAAGTCCTAATGACTTCACAGGATTAAGAAAGCACTTCCAAATTCCCCATTGAATAATCACTTTTAAAAAGAAAAAGCATCTCAGAAACAACTGAGTGCATATTGTGGATTGGAAAGAGAAAATCAGCTGAAGAAAATTATGTCTTACAGGAGGTGAAGAAGTGTAGAGTTACACAAGAAAACTGCACAAAGTCAGACTGAATCAGATCTTGCAAGAGGCTTTATAACAAGTAACTAAAATTCTTCTGGCGAGCACGTTGAGAGGTTAAGATGAAATAAAAATATTTTTAAAAAACAAAACTAAATCAAGGCCATTAGGCAGCAAAGACAGAGCTGGGAGACAATCCACTGACAGGCACTCAGTCACTCCTGCTGCCTGGCCCAGCAGGCAAGGAGGCACAGGGATCACTGCAGTGCTTTGCCCAGCCCAAGGGACCCCAGCACACCCCTGGGCTCAGGAAGGGGCCACGTTCCCACTGACCTGTCCCACACCGCGCTAGGTTGGAGTCAGTTCCACTGCAGGTTCTCTGGAAAGTGAAAAACTCTTCAAATTCAAAGGCAGCTTAGACAAACACAGAACAAACTGTGTGGTTGCCTTCAAGAGCAGCACTCCCAGCTCATTTATCTGGGAATCCTTCCCAGCCTTCAGCTCCCAACTTCGACAAGGGATTACCCTACAGTAAAGGCAAGAAACTGAACCTCTGGACAGGTGAAGTTTCATCTACACACAAAGTTAGGGGTGTGCTTTATTTATTTATTTAATGCAGATAAAAGTCTACCAAGCGTCAGGAGAAATACTGAACATGACAGACCCTCCTCCAGACAGCGATTAAAAGCTTTTCATACCTGTACAGGTGAAAGATGTGCTGGTACTGACCATTCATATCTCAGTGCCGTTCACCTGCAGACTTGCCCCTCACAGGCTACAACATGTCAGAATAAAAGTGTCTCGAGTCTCTTACATGAAAAAGAGCTTCTAAACTACCCCTGGTTAAAGGCAGGCCAATAGCAATTTCTAATTCTCTGTTATGTGCCACGTTTAATTCCAGCCCTTCAGAAAATTTTCTTTAGTCACATCCACTATAAAATGCATGGCATGTTCCTGAGTCTTTCAGCTCAGCTGTGCCGGCTCCTACTGCATCAAAAATAGAACCTGAAGAAACAGAACCTAAAAAGATATAAACCTCCTTTATTGTGTCTACTTGACTGTATTAGCAGATGGCCATGCCTGAGACTATAAAATGCATAACAAATAATTCTCTTTACAAGGGGGAGGAGCGCCTTTCAAGATGCATTAAAACAAAAAGCTCCAGTTACCACCAGCACCAAGGCCTTTGGTGGGCAGCATCTCAGGGAGCTTGGAAGTGGCTGATTCCCTGCGCTCCCCTCCTCCCTCAGCAGGGGCAGGCTCAGCTCTGTCCTAGAGCCTCGTTCACCTGGGGACAGGAGGCAGCAGCTCTCCTGTGGGGAATGCCCAAGGCGAAGAGGCACAAGGCTCTGTGAAAGCTGCACATCCCACCCTGCATGTCCACGCCCTCGCGAAGGGACTGACCCTGCCATGCTGGAGCCACCAGCGGGAGGGAGGGGACATCTCGGGACCACGAGCTGAGTGTTTGCTTTCCAAGTGCTCTGTTTATCAGCAGCTCTTGCTGCTGCTGTGCAGCACAGGCACCCGGAGGGAGAAGGGGCAGCTGCGTGTACAGGGAAGCCTATTCCAAATCAGACACAAAAGAAGTGTTTATAAAAATAGCACAGACTGCATCCAGTTCACACCAGGCAGAGGCAGGATCCTCTTGGGACAGGTTTTAGATTTAATGCCCACAGCATCACATCTCTGGACAATACTGGTGGCAGGAACGAGTGTGAAGCCATTATAATGAGTGAGATGCTCTGTTAGCAAAGGCCAGGGCAGGACTGGGCAGCCCTGGCAGCTGCAGAGGGAACAGGGAGAGTGGGAAGGGCAGCACAGCTTGGAAATAACCTTCCTTAAAAATGGCTTTGTGTGAGGAAAGTGTAAATTGTGTTCCTTTTCCCCAGCTACGTCAGCTACACTGCTGAGAACCCTCTGTTTAATCTGCGGTAGCTACAGCAGAATTTTGACTATCAAACAAGTCAATTTAGAGATACCATTACTTCATGTAGTAGCAGTAATGTGAACTTAAGTCACTAATTCTACCCAAAATACCATGTTCCTTCATTTGACTGCGTCTTCCGCAGTCCATCCCATTTCCGCTAGCTGGAGAGAGGGCATGCAAAGGGACTATGAGGAGTGAGGCAGTAAAAAAAATTTGAATTTTTAAAGAAAGCTAACTCTGCAACTCCTTTGAGAGATTTCAGGGTTTTGCTGAAAAAAACTGGGAGTTAGAATCATCATAGAATCTCTCAAATTGGAAGGGGCCTGTAAAGATCATCATGTCCTGCTGCCCACAGGATGACCTGGAACTAAACCACATGGCTAAGAGCATCATCCAGATGCCTCTTGAACTCCAACAGGCTCCAGGTTGTCTGGGAGCTTTGATTTTTTAACTTTTTTCCTGTATTTATTTAAAAATGTGACAAGCAGCATTTTTTGGAGGGTGGAGGGAGTGGAAAATTAAAAAAAAAAAAACTTTCTAGAAAATCAGCAAACCCATTTCTGAGGAAAAACTACGGTAATTATATGATCTTGCAGACACCAAGAGAGCCAAGGCCAGACCTCCTCAATCCCTCAAAGCAGACAATCCACCAGTAAGCTTTTCTCCACAAGGTTCTTCAGCAACAAGTTCATTTTACCATCAAAGCCATGATACCAGCTTTGATGGATTATTTCAAACAGATATTAATGCCCACATCCCTCTGTGTTTATTGGCACTTGGCAAGAGCACAGCTTCCTCACCCAGCTGAGTGAGCCCTCAGGGCTATTATACTGTGAGCTGACCTTTGAGTGCCATGAGAAATGTTCCTGTCGTTCTTTTCAGGGGAGTTTGTTTTATCCATAGAGGGAAGAAAACCCATTCTGAAGCAATAAGCTGTTTTCACAATATGAATGCATCTTGATGAATGGAATTTTCATTACAAATGTGTCCGACCTTTTGTAAACAGACCTACTCCTGTAAAAGCCTGCTCTGATATCTATTAAAGACAAGAGAAGGACATGCAGAGATTTCAGCTGTAGGTTCATCAGACACAAAAAAAAAAAAAACCAGATAGCACTGGGTCTTCAGCTTGATATTTAAGATATTGTCATTAAATTTTAATATATCCTTAAACTTTAATATTATGCAATCAGTAGGTAGTAATTCACTGTCTTTTAAAATAAAATGCTAATAGAACCTATGGTAGGCAGATAATTTTCCAGATTAATTTTGTTCTTACTTTTTTCACAAAACTTTATTAAACTGTATTCCCCTCTTTTTGCTAGCTATTTTCATGGTAAGAGGAGCAAAAGAGAATACAGATACAAATCAGTTCTTGCAACTCTTACCATGCTACAGATCCAAAGTTTCTGCAGAAATAAGTTTCCTTTTCATCTGAGGTGTTTGCTTGCAAAATGGATTTATGCATGCAAATGCACTGGGCAGCTGTCAGTCAGCAGGAGTGAAATGAGAGCTTTTGCAAAGACACTTGCAATTGTAATTGTCAGATTTGGCAAGGGAGGAAAGCTGAGCACCATCAGATCTCCAAATATATATGATAGCAAGGTAAGTTGTCGTCGTCTGGTTCTTATTCATCTTTATGCACAAGTTCTGTGCCCTTAGCCGGAATTTAATTCATGCACTGAAGAAACACTGAACCCCTAATGCTTAAGCTCAATAACCAGATATTTTCAATTGATGTGCCAATTTTCTAGACAAATTCTTTGTCACTACTGAAGTATCATTAACTAACACATTTTGCTCCCTTCCAATGAACAGATTTGGCGAATGAGTAATTCTAACACTTTATGGCATCCACAGATTTTGTTCAAAACATTGACAGCTTTCACATAGTCATTCCCACTGTAATGAAATGTATTGCTCTTTAAACAGCATTTCCTTACCACGAAGAAATATTCACAAAGATGCGCTACCTACATAAATATTTAAGTTGGTATTTTATATCTGAATCCCTGCATGAACCAACAGAAGAATGCTGGTCATGAATTACAACTGTAAGTAGCACGAAAGGTACCTGAAATCCTGGATCAAACTGCTATTGCTGACAATCAGCCTCCACTTATAAAGGGCCAAGGTGCTGGTGTCACTTTTCATTATGAATCCCAAAACACCAGAAGTAAACAAGTAGCTAATATACATTTTATGTAGGAATAACAAACCACAGATGGCAAAAAACCAATGGGGTTTTTTTACGTCCATTAGATGTGTCAACTTGCTACATTTTTTGAGTAGGACTGATAGCAGTTTTTAGAACTCTCCATTAGGAAATATTTGTTTCATCCTGAGTGAGTCAGTAATTTCAAGTGGGATGGTGAAGTCTGAGCACCAACCCTGCAGTAAAGGACAGACTTAAACACTGGATGGGGGCAAGGCATGGACTTGGACCAAGCCTCACACCTGCATTTCCCTGCTTGGTGATGTCTCACCATGAAGATATCTCTTCTGCTGCTCTCTAGTGCTCCCCACTGCTCCCGGAAAAGCCCTATAAGAGTCTAATCAAAGAACTGTATTGGGAGAGGGGTGGAAATCACAATGACTTTTTTGGGACAGGAAAACCCTTTCCTACTCAGCTCCATATTAAACTCTTAAAATTAAGCACTGGATCCAATAAGCTGTACCATAGATGGTAATAATGATGCTATTTTAGACCAAGTTATTCTGCCAACTATCCTGGAGTAGCTTCAAATTAATTCCACTAAACTCAGCTTGATGTGCTGCAGACCTGTGACAGTGCAGGGAGGGTTTAAGGAACCACATGCCAAGCACACCAGACCCAAGGCTGAAATTCAGCAGGTGGGGGTCCTTGGAGCAGCAGGTACCCTCCCAGTCTTACCACGTTCCTGGGGTAATGGGGGTACAATATTTTAAAATAAATTTTAAAAGCAGTAAACCAAATAAAAGCCCACATTCTCCTTGCCGCCTGTCAACACTGCCTCTTTAGCTCTGCACCACCACTTTGCCCACACACTGGGGCCATGAACCACGCTCCATTTGAGAGGCAGAGACCTCACCAGACCTCCTCTCCCTCCAATTTCACGTGTCTCCAGATGGGACTTACTGGGAACAGGAGTGCAGGGGAGCTGGGTTTCCAAACTGGCTCATCTGAGGAGAAACAGCCTATTTCTTATTGACCTGCTACATGACACCCAAGAGAAGCATTTCATCCTGGAGACTGCAAGCTCTCCATGTGCAGGCTGATCACCTCCTCCTGCTGCCCAAGGGAGAGGAAAAATACCCCACCTCTTCTGCCAGAGCTCAAGCTGCACTGCTACAAAAGCCACTAGGAAACTCTCCAAACACTTAAAAATTTATATTGGTCTTCAACAATATATTTTCCTTTTGAGTTATTTCTGACTTGCCTGTTCCAGTGAGGCACCCCCATGGAATGGTAATAAGGGAGCGCAAAGAGGAGAGCGCCAAACAGGCCAAGCCTGTCCCAGTCTGGAAGGAGACAGGGGAATGAACCCTGGAAGCTGGAGTCAGGCTGGATGGCACAGGCACCATTTCCCTCATAACTTGTTGTTCCCAGACTGTGGTTTGCCACGAGGTGAGAACCTCTCACACCAAATGCCCTCCTCAATCACAAATATCCAGTGAAGAGACCAGAGGCTCCCTGGGCCAGGAGATAAAATGCAGATATTCCTTTGTCAGACAGGGACTTGTTTGCTGTGCAGACTGAAGTGTATCATGGAAACGGCCCTGATATTTTTAGATGTGAAAACGCATCAATACAGTAAACTGGGACACAGAAAAGAAAACTAAGGCAGTGTCCAGCAGCAATGCATTTCGAGTGCACTAATTAAGAAATTGTATTAACTGAAGTGCCATTAGCTCTGCTCTAGCTGACACTAGTAGATGTATTCCTGGCAAGGCTCATCCTCTTTACAATGGCTTGGTGGTTTCACTGTGTATCAGGCAGCCGCCCCAGGAAAGGCAGCCCAGCTTAGCTCAAATAAAAGGCAAAACTCTAAAACAATATTGCCTATAAAAGTTGATTTTACTCCAGAGTAAAATCTAAGCTGCTTGAGTGTCAAACCAGACCAGGGTCACCCTCAAAATGGCAAAGCAAAGGACAGGCATCAACCAGCAAAACATTATTATTTTCAAAGTGTACTTTTCAAGTGTAGAGGAGAAAAGCAATTAATGGTAATGTCCATATTTACTGCACTGATTTTAACTAAACTTATTACTCTATAGGGCAGCACTTATGTATTTGGATACAATTCTGGCCAAGCACTGTTAAACACATTACAAATTTCATTAAGCACAATCCAGCAGAGGCTGCAAACTGCAAGTCAGAGTCAGCGACGTGCTCCAGGATGAATTTGGCTCCTGACATGAGGACTTCACTCAGCTCCTACAAAACTTGATGTGATGGGATTCGGAGCTCACTGGGACAAGAGTGACCAAGAAATAAAAAAAAAAAAAAACTTCAAGAAAGACAGGAAAATGCTTGAAACTCAGTTTTCTGAGACACTCAGTTCTCACAGTTGTGGTGTCAGCTCTTACTGGCATGGCTGAGGTCAGTGGAGGTACCAATGTTAATAACCAGAGGTTTAACCCATGTGCAAGATCCCAAAGGACTGGGGACATCTGATTTCAAAAGTTCTCCACAGTCTATATTTATCACCAATTTCAGGAAAAGCAGAAAATTGATGGGATCAGCAGTTGCTGTCATTTCTTTTTTTTGGTGAAATTAAATACCAGGCCACTGAACTCCATGAGGACACTGATTTGAATTTAATGTTAAAAAGATTTTACCTTAGGGCCACTGAATAAGCACATTTGGCTATGGATAACTAGACACACAGGAAAGCCCCTGTGTACAAGCAATAATAAAATATCTACATAGCTCATTTTAATTATGCCAAGTACAGCATGAACAGACCGTGAAGAAACAAGCAAAATACTGTGATGTTAAAATATACAAAAGGACAGAAAAAAAAGGAAAAAAATGGAAGAGGAACACCCAAGCATTTCTTGAAAAAAAAACCACAAACTATTTTTAAGCCTCTCAAAATTAAAAGGTGTAGAAGAAAACAGAGACCTTATCTCCTCTCAGTGTCACTTGCACTATGGTAACTGTGAAATCTCAACTAGGATAAAACTGGTATTTCTACTAAAGATAAGAGAATATGGACTCTAAGAACAATGAGGAAGAAGGCACTCTGTATCTTCTGTTCATGTTCCAAATGTACAAATTTGCTCCCCAGCTCATATTTTTCAACCACAAGCCAATCAACCTTATGAAGAAGTATTTGGATGACAGCTTGTTTTCTAACAGCTTTTAAAGAATAAAACTTTTATAAATATCAGAATCCCTTTGATAGTAAATCCCCTCTAAATTCCCCCAAGTATCTTCCAGTCTTGAAACACCATTGGATCACTTGGGGATCCAAGAGAAATATGACAACAATCTCATTGAGTGTGACAGTGATTTCACCAAGGAATTGTAACAATTGAGATACTCTTAATCAAGGAGAGGGAAATACAGATGAGGAGATGCCCCCTCCTCATCCAGGTCTCTTTGGATGTGGAAAAAATCCTCACCTTGTGGCTGGTGGTGGGAGTGGGACTTGAGGGAGCTGCCGTGGCACAGCCCTGGCTGCTGAGCTCCTGCCAGCCCAGGGCACCAGGAAAGCTCCTCTCAAAGCTGCTCAAATCAAGAGCTGTGCAATTTCCTCCACAAAATGGCATTCAAGTCGGTGGCTTTTGACCCCATTTCAGACACACATAAAAGTGAAATGTGAAATTTCACTGAAATAAAACCTGAGGAGCTGGCCGGGTTTATCTACAAGTTTTGTAGCCAACTAGGATGTCCTTGAAGCTCAGCAGCTCATTCTTTTCTGAAAATCCAGGAATAAACACACCAGATGCTCCAAGCAGCAGCAGCTCTGCCTTCCTTTGGGGACCAGGGCAAACTCAGATGCTACAGAAGTAACAACAGCTTAAGCACTGCAATGTCTATGAATATCTCCTAGAGGCAGCAAAGACAACTACTTTTACATTCTTACAGGCCTTTTTCCTCTCATTTGGTTCATGTAGGATATAATTTTAGATGTTGTTGTTTCTCCTTTTCCCAGCTGTAAATATTTGGTTCCATTTTCATTGCTCCTTGTCCCTTATCTTTAATATCATATAAATAGAAGCCTGCACAGTTTCTCCATCTACAAATACATGAAGATTAATTTGCATGCTGAAAGCTTAAATCAAGTATTTTAAATTGGATATGGATAAAACAATAATCCACTTCTGGGCTGAAATCCAAACAAATAAATAAAATAGATTTCACATGAAAGCAATAAACAATAGCAATGCCAATTACTCATTAGAATTCCTGCTCTGCAGACATGACTGACAAATACTTTATAAAAGCAATGAAAGTAACAATAAAAATCACAAGTCCTCAAGCTGTCATTACTGTTCAAACTTTCCTCATCTAGCCTATGTTGATATCTGCTTCACAAATACCTGGAGCTCTGAAGCACTTAGGGGTTAGAGTTCATGTAAATACTGAAATCAGCCTATGTGATGGGAAGGGAATCATTCCCATTTAGATTCTAATTCACCTGTAGCAAAGCAAAATGTCACAGCCCGTTCTTTTTCTGAGCCAGCAACAGTATTTCTTTCAAAGTTGTGTCTGCATCTGCTGCGAATATCCAGCTTTCCGTGGGGATGGACCGGGAGATTTTAAGTGCTGCTCTAAGCAAGCAATTACCGAGCAAGAGTCACCGTGACTCACACACATCCCCACGGCTGAGTCACAGCTACTCCTCTGCTCTACTACTCCTTCCAAGATCCGAGGGAGGCAATTCACTCTCTCTCAGTAATTACGCCCGCCCGGAAAACAGCGAGCCTCTCTATTGCCAATCTGTAGTATTCAAATATTATGAGTCAGCCCCCTTCCCCTCGCCAAAGTCAGGTGGCTGGCTTAAAAAGTCACATAGTTTTAAAAATATTAAGTCTGTGGGAAATTTTTTATTCACTTTTTGATCGTTATTTTGAGCTGGTTTAAATGCACGCTTCTCCCTCCCACCTCCTCTCTTCCCTGCTCTGCTGAAAAATGAAAGGCGAGATTCTCACGGATTGACTCGATTTCGTGCTTCAGAAAAGACACTTCATAATACATCACACAGGTCCAGACCATGCAAGGTGACACCATGGCAAGAGAAGGCTCACCTTGCGTGGTCCTTGAACGGACACAGTTCAAGATAGGAACCCAAAAAATTCACTCCAAATCAGAAATTTTTTGTTCTTCATTCCCTCAATGCTCTGTTGAGGAATATTTATCTCTGAATATTTAGCTGCAATAGCAGGCACCATATCTATCTATATCAAGGTTTTGTGGAGGATGGGAGAATTTATTCCAAGCCCCCAGCAGCAGGAATATGTACTGAGCAATGACTGTCACCTGTGAAATCTCACTCAAACCTTAGAGCTTGCACAGGTACAGTCTAAGTTTTCAGCAGCAATTCTTCCACCCTCTCTGCCTGGGATGTCGCCTCACAGCCAAAACTCATTAACACAGGATGACCCTAGAAGCTCCATGGCCAAAAATCAGAGTCACTCACACCCCCAAGTGACCCTGTGAAACCACAGTGACACGAGCAGAGAGCAGGATCTGCTCCACTTCCATGCAAAATCCATTCAGCTCGCAGATCCTCACTGCAGCCCAGTGAGGGCCAAGTGGCCAGATGGGATTTTTGGCCTCCGGCCTTAGCTTGGTCTCCAGCTTAATGAAGTCAGACCTAAATGTTACATATTGGAGGGGTTATTCAGAATTTATATGTACACGAGAGATAAGTGCCCTAAAGAGCATCTCTGCAGCAGGATGGCTTTTGGAGTACCTGCCCTTAGGGCTGTTCTTCTTGAAGACATTCATAAGGGTTCTTGTAAATATGAAGAAAAACTTGTCCCAGTGCTCTGTAGACCTTTATACTGTCCATCTGAACCGAGCAGCTGGGAGATGTAATTAATACACCAGACAAGACAGAGCACTCCTTAGGAAAAGCAGACTGTTATTCACTTCTAAACAAGAGTTTTCCCCACCAGTGACGTTTTTGAAGGAACAAATAAGAACATTCTCTCCTAAGCACTTAAGACTTCAGAACAATGACTCCCATAAAAAATTAAAAATCATGTTGCAACATGAATTTCAATAGATACAGCCACCAGCTCTTCCAACTGGACTTTTGTAGTCACCGTAACGGGACACATTTGTGACTAAGTTGTAGTGAACAAGATGCTCTCAAATCCATGAGTAAAGAAAACTTTACAATAGGATACACATTAAACCTACTTGGCTGTCTGAGAATGAATACTGCTCTGCTGTATTTTATTCCCAGTGACTCACACAGTCCAGTATTCTTCAGCAAAGAGTATGTTGGCAATTTTTAACCCACCTCCCCAAGGCATTATCTTGCTTTCAGGAGGTTACCATAAACCCTAAGTGTCCAACTTGCTCTCATCAATGTCAGAAAAAATCCCTGAGAATTTTTTCCCTGCAGAGAACCCTTTGCTTTCTCATCCTAGAAATTCTTTAATCTCTTTTTTCAGCAGTATCAGTAAATAATAATAAAAGTAAAATGCTATAGTAGACAACTTCAATGTGCCCGCTGAGCCCTACATGAATCAAGTTCCCAGCTGCACTCAGGCTCCACTCCCAGTTCATCAGTGTTGCTCACAACTACTGCAAATAAATAATCAAGTAAATTCGGTTTTAGGGCTTTAAATAGAACCATAAACACCCTCACCTTTGATGTGCCTCCTGATTCCCACCATGCCTATCACAGAAGTCTGGTCTGTGTTGTGACGTGGAATACAAAGGAAAAGCAAAACATTTCCCATTTCCTTGTGGTGCACCCATTTCTCCCAAGAGGTTGCACACAAGATGGGGGCAGGTCTCAGTAGCTCACTTGTTTCCCAGTGGAAAGAAAACAAGCTGAGACAAACCAAGTGTTTCTTGGGTGTAGTTCTGCATATTTACCACTAATGGAAAAAAAAAAAGGTACAGCACATTCTGCTTCCTCAATACACAAGAAAGACAAACCCAAACAATAAGGGTTTCTTTCAAGAAATCCAAGACTACCTTTCCAGCGAGCACTATTCCCACTAGGAGCTCTTGCTTGTGGCTTTCTCCCTGGCTAAGCACTGCCTCTCTCCCTTTTTGCAGTGTTTTTTCTTAATTCTTTTTACTTCTCAAAAATGTGGAAGGGTATACCACTAACCAGTCAAACCAGAGTTTGCAATTAATCTACAGGAAAACCTGTGTCCGTTTGGCTCTGTTGCTCATTAGTTTTGCACAGCTCATTGCCTTGGGTCCCAGCTGGCTTTTGTTTCATCCATCATCACACAAAGGAGCACTTAATTGGTCTTTGTATTTACCATAAATGAAAGAGGTGAGTATATCCATCACCACCAAGCAGCACTGCAAATAAACAGAACATACGCCCCACATAACATTAATACCTCCAAGCAAAGCAGTGTTAAGCCCTTCTTCATTTTGAAAGCATTAACAACACAATCACTAACTAATTTCAGTTATTAATGTTTCAGTCCCACAAGATTTATGCAGGGACATAAGGTCCTGCAGCAGTTTTATATACCTGGGTACAGTACTCCAAAAACAATACCACATTTTTTATGTTGTACAGCATTTCATAATCATAACCCAAATGTCAGTTAACTACTTGACTTTATATATGACATTACTAAAAGATTAAATATTCAGGGACATTAATTTTTTTAAAAAAAATATGCCAAAAAATCTGCACTTGATAATTTCAAGGGATTTGTGGGGCTTTTTAATCAAATACAATTTTGGTACTTTTTCAAGAAATAAATCATTGTCGTTGCATAGTTTATACAGGCAATAAGAAATACTGCCTAGTATTCAGGGCAATAATAAATGATATGAAATGAAGTACCATAGAAACTTGTGCTCATAGCATATAAATCATAAAGAATTCTTATGGTCTGAAACTCACAAACTCCAAAGTCAGAAAATGTCCTTATATACCATTGTTGAAAATGTGGCCAAGTGAAGATTTTTTTTGCCAGTATTGTGAGTTTTGCTTGTCCTTCCAAGGATTTAAGAATTCTTGGACTCTCCAGGCCTACACCTATGTCTGTCTGTAATCTCCTTTATCAGATGTCTACAGGAAGGTACATCCTCACTTACACATCATGGACTCTTCTGGCAAATTCCCAGCTGAAGATAAATTGCCATCAGCCACTTTTGTCTTTGCTCCCATCCACGTAGCAAAAGGAAATCCTGGTTTTTCAGGAATGAATTTACACCGATCATAGCCTTACCCTAAGCAAATATTCCATCTCGTCTATGAGAAGAAACCCAAAGTAGCGAATCACTCACCAACTTCTCAGGACACAGTGACAGCAATGAATGACTTGATTGTCTGTCCGAACTAAACTCAGCAAGCCAGGCTTGGGGTGCCTTGAAAGGCTGGTGGTAAAGCTTAGATTCACATCCGGCCTCCACTATATTGTGCCACTTCTCCTCCTCACATATGTCACTGAAATATGGATGCAAAATATCACCATGCTGGAATTCTACACTCTCAGTGTAAAATTCCCAAACAAATTAAAAATCCAGCATTTTAAACCTCCCCCTTTCACAAATGCAGCAACTTTTATTTTCCCTTTTCTCTTTTTAAGAAAGAAAAGTACATTTTAAAACAAACAAACAAAAAAATCTGTAATGTAATTGAAAAACAAAGCAGCTGATAAAAATCAGAGCACTATTAGGGTCTCCTTGGAAGAAAGTAGGTAAGATCTGGAAATCCGCATGGACAGAGTCAATTTTTAAAATCCTTAACAAAACTGAGCTTAATCTGCCATCCCTCTGCCTCTGATCTCAGTTCCCTGTTACTCTCAGTGACAGCCACTGCAAGAAAGTGTCATGAAGACACAAAACATGAATCTATATCGATTTTTCTTCTCAATACTGAGAGTATTCTCTCAGGGAGAAGGTATAGAAAGACACATGTAACACCAATATTAGATTACCCTGAGTTTAAATTAGAGGCACCAAAATTGAAGGCCAGCTCTTCAGCTGTCAAAAATGAAAGCCAATATATCCATGCTGATTTGCAGCAGCCATCAGCCTAGCCCTGTGCAATTAGTCCTGGCAGGGTCCTTATAAATATTGATTTTTAATTGGATAGACCTATAATTTTTCTTCCAGCTTCATACAGAGACATACATACACCTTGGAATATTTTTTCACTAACTGTTCCCACTTTCCAAAATGGAGCCCTTAGAATTACTATGTCCAAAATATTTTTTATTGCAGAGAAATCTGAAAGTCAGAGCTCCACTTGGATTCATTTGTCAATGAAAAATAATAAAAATAAATCAAAGTTCAGCTATCACAGCAGTAATCATTTCAAAAATGTCTCCTTTTAGCTTCAGGTTATATTCCTTCTTTATGCTTGATGGCACAGGAAAGTTGCCAGTTAAATTACTCGTCTCCACCTTGCCTTCTCTAAAGTTTGTATGACTTTATTGCCGATTTTCTATGCAGCTAAGCTCCTCTCTCAACACAAGAAGAGAAATCTGGTGCTTTGCTTTATACTGCATATAATTCAAAGCTTATTTTACTTCATTTAGTAGATTACTTTAGGAAAAAACCCAAAACTTAGAGAATGCTTTTTCAGGGAACGCAATTTCTACGAACTCCTCCTCAGTTTTTCTGTTACAAGAGAGACATTAGTACTATGTCATATTTAACAAAGCACTTTGTAAGCATTCATTAATCATGCAGTGCCCCTGAGAGGCACATTATGTAATGTTTAATCTGCTCAGCTGAGCCTGTAAGTACAAGAAACCTCTCAAAATTTTATCAGCTTTAGAATAAGAAGAGATGTATTTTAGGTACGATCAGTAAAAGCAACTGGTCGCTCTCTGTCCTCCAGGCCCCTCCATCAGCAGCAGATTTGCCCCACTGTAACAGAGCTGTGCAAACTCCTTATTCACCCCTGATCTTTGTGCAGGACCAGCCAGTCCTGACTCTGCACCAATGTCAGTGCAAGATTTGAAGAAAAATCCATCCTTGGGAAACATTAAATAGGAAAAGGAGGCAGCTATAAGCCTTAGATGTAGGCCTTGCTTTGCCTGTGTCACATAGGGTCCAAAAGTGATGATGCATTAATTAATACGCTGTTTTGAAGAGTATTTACTTAATATTCATGTTTAGTGACTGAAACAGGAAAGGCAAGAGTATGGAATTCACCAAGAAAAATCACAGGAAAGAGCTCCTTTGTATCTTTTGGTTTATATCTTTCTTTTAAATATTCATTATGAGTAAACATTTTACACAACGGTGTAAAAGCCTCTTCTTTCCTTTTCCTCCTTATGACCAGCAGAAAAAAAAAATCTAAATTCACAACATTTTTGCTTCCAGACACTTTGAAAACACCTTGACAGAGGAATATAAATGACATTTCTGTAGGAACTTGAAGGAAGTCAGTCTGTGACAGCACCTCTGGAGATGAGTCATTTGTACCCTCATGGCCACCTGCACCCCCTGCTCCAAAACACAGAGAGCTGCTATCAGTCTCCTTTAGACATGGCCCTTCTTTTCCCAAGATGACTGCAGGAAATACATAAATAAAGGTACATCACCTTGTAACTCACAGAAATATTGCAGCCCAAAAATATTCAGATTTTCTAATACACAAGCCAGCTCTAATCAAATTCATCAGCACACACTAATGAATTCAGGTTCAACGCTAAGACCACAATAAATCCAGTGGAACTACTTCAAATCAAGCAGGTATCCAGCTGGATTTTTCTTTTCTGGCAAGAACCAGAATTTTGCTCAGTGGTGTCTTGCAATACATGTCCATGCACCAGCAGCCTGTGAGGAGTGAACACAGGGAGCTGTGGAGGGAGGGAGGGAGGAAGATGAGAGTGAAGTACAGAGTGGGGACAAGCTCAGCAGCACGGAAGTGGCGCTGTGAGGAACGGGGAACTCATTCACGTGGGCAATCGGAAAAACTGAAGGGCTCAGGACACTGTCAGAGCTCCCTGCAAAAACCTCAGGTCCTGCTGCAGGCGCGAGCAGGGAAAGACCTTGAGCCAGGCCTGGGCTTCCCCAGAGCAATGAGCACAAAAGGGCAGAGCCAACCCCAGGGGCCCACAGGGAGGAAAGGAGGAAACTGCAGCAGCGTGTGCAGTGGGGACAGGGTGGGAAGCACTGAGGGCAACTTACAGCCAGTTCCTTCCCTTCTCCATACGTTTGGCCAGTGTTTTCTACCAAATAAGTCAATGCATACCTTGCCTCAAAAGAGCTATATAACAGATATGCACGTTTCAGGATCAGGGGGTCCTTTCAGCTATTATATTTTTCTGAAAATTAATGGATAGATACTGAGCTGCCTTTTGATACAAATAGATCAAATTTAAATCATTCCTGATTTACAAGTGGACAACTGCCTTCATTTTACAGTGCATACAGCTTTCGGGGAAAGAAATTGCCACCTCTAGGCTCTCTCCATTTCTCATGTTCCCCACCGATCTCCCGATTACCAAAATTTCAGTTCCACTACATGTGAAGTTTCTTTGCCACTTGTGTTCTATTACCATGAATCCCTATGTAGTCTTTAAAACTTCCATTTTAACTAGTTCTCTATTTCAAAATGTCTTGCTTTGTAGAGCACAAAACTCTTTAAAACATTCATTTTGTAGTTATGGACCTGCTCCCCGTATTGCTTTTATTATTACCTGGTACATTCAGGCAAAAGCTGGACAATAGAATTAAGCTATCAAGACAACAAGGCTGTATATTTAAAGCCTGCTATCTGTCCTAGCAGTCTTTAAAAAAAAATCAGCAGGTTCACAGTCATGAGCTAGTTATAAGGGTTTCTGCAGCTCTCCTTCTTGAAAGGATCTATTTAAATGTTGTATGACATCTATTTTCTCCCTGGGAATATCTTTGTAGTGTTTCATCTTTCTTTGCCATCAAAAAAAGAGAGCTGGCTATGCTGCAAACCACTGGAGATTGCTTATTCTCAGGCTCCCTGGCAGCTGCTGGCTGGTTTCACGTTTTCTGACATCACTGAATCCTAGCACCCTTTTTTGCCATTATTCAACACACAGTTCAGCAAAATAGCTTAGGTTTTTCAAGTTTCTTGAATTCTTACTGTTCATTCATCGCTACACAACACCAGGGAGCTACTGGCAATTAGCAAGAGCAGGAAATGAGGACACCTGAGCTCTAATCTCAGCCTGGCACTGGCACACAGCAGGGGCACATTCTTTGGGGCAGGTCTGGGAAGGGTTTCTACAGTGCCCAGGAACACTCGGATAATTTGTTTGGCAGGAGGTGTGCTTTTAAAAACTCACAGAAAAACTGGAAAAATGGGAACGTGGAGTGTCCTCTTCTCAGAGCACATCATGTGAGGTCCTTGAGATCAGATATATCATAATGCTGACTCACAGTTATGCCACCTTTCCAGAGAAAAAAAAAAGAAATAACCTTGCAACGTATCTCTGTAATAGAATAGAATATCTCTGTAAATTCTAGCGACTGCATGGCTGCCATCTATGCCTTTAGAATAATGAGCACTTGCCCATATTACAGGCAAGCTGCCTCCTTGTTTAAATAATTTATGGTAAGCCTGAAACACAAGACTTGGGGAATGGAGGTTGACCAGAGTTTAAAGCAAGATATGATTCTTTAATGCTGGATAGGGGAGAAGTGGAGAACTTGCGCCCAAATCCATAATATCAGATCACAGGACACAGCTCCAGACACCCGGCTCAGTGTCAGCGAGCAGGCTCTGCACTGGGGAGAGGCACCTCGGCAGGGGCTGCAGGGTGATACCTTTAAAAGCAGACCCTGCCCTTCTTCCTGCTGGTTTTTTCCTGTGCTCAGACAGGCACAGCTGTGTAGGGGAAGACTCTGTCCCAGGGAAGCATCCCTGGAGCCACACAGCCTGGAGCTGCACCCCGCTGATGCCAGGCACTGACCTGCTCCCAGCTCAGCCCATCCTCCCCTGCCCACACTGCTGTGGATCAGAAATGCCACCCACTCAAACCCTCCCTGCCCCGCAGGACCAGCCCAGGGCTCCCACGCTGCACCCCACTTCAGAGAGCACTGTCGGAGATCCCCCACGGTGCCATCAGCCATTCATTTCCACAATCACTGGGTTTTTCACTTGAGAAACACTTTTTCTTCAAAGCACTATACAGCAAGATTTTCTAAATTGGAGCTCTGGGACTAGGAGACCTCTTTGGTCATGGTAGCAGTGACAGAATACAAATGTGTCCGTTTCCCTGAGAGCAATTCGGGTACCAGCAAAAGAGAATTTCTGCTGGTGTGTCTGCTTATTTATTCCCCTTTCCCCCTCCTTTTTTTTCCTATGCTGTTTGCACAACAGAACAGAGTGCTGTTGAACAGAATTATATTATACAATATAATGTGTTACAATAAGCAGTCTGCAAAGAAAAACATCTTTGCTTTAGGAGATCACTTCCAAATTGTATAAGATGTGGCAGTGGATGTGCAGAAACAGATTAACCTCTGGGAGAGAAAAGCAACCCACTTCACTTACAAACTCAAATTACAAATATACCTTTCAGCATTCCATCTGATGTTTGTATATACACACACAAAAGCCTCACAGTAAGCTACCATGCAAAACCAGTTATTAAATATACAAGCCCTCAGAAAATAATATTTCAGACCATGGAACAAAAAAAAAATCAGCAACTAGGATGTGGAGAAACACACCTAATTTCCTAAAGCCTCCCTCATTTCAGCCTTGCCCAAAGGCAGCAGAGTCCATCTCCTCCTCTGGGAACCTGTTGAGTTTAGCAAGGCTCTTTGGAGAGCACCACTGCCCTTACTGGGGCAGCATCAGTCACAGAGGAGAGTTAAGATGCTGCAATCAGGTAGGTTTGCAACAGCCAAGGGAAGATGTCCCATTAGCAGCTGTCCTAATTAAAGTAGAGTTCACCAGAAGGGACCAACCATTCCCCAGTTGTGCAAGACACCAAAAAAGAAAGGGGTGAAATTCAGTGCAGCTGAATTGCAAATGCAGAAGAGAACCTGCAGAATTTGTGGGGACCAGGGATTTGTCACTCCTTCTCACCCTGAATTTCTCACCCCACCCCGAGAGAGTTTGCTCCCACATTGTGAATTAGGAATATGTGAAAACTCTGTGTGTGCTAAAGGCAACCAGGCTTCCAGATAATTGACTGAGCAGTGGCCTGGCACTCCTTGGAACTAAGGCAGCTGAACAAGGGCTTTGTTGAAATGAGAAAGCCTAAAAGAGATTTGCTCAGATCAAGATTTAAGCTTTGTCGGACATGTTCGCTGTGACTCGGAGAGCTGCCCAGACAAATTGCAGGCAGCAGGGAGCTCTGGTGATTAGAGAGAGGGAATTGGGGAAAAAAACCAAAGAACAAGAAAACTAAACAAACCCGAATTGGAAAGCAACAGCCGCACGATGATGGTGTACTCATACCCAGCTGTGTCACACAGCACAGGACACCTGTCCCCACTCTGCCCAGCCAAACCCACTAAGGGCCCCTTCTGCCAGGTCTGGGTGACAGAGCCACCAAGATACTGCCAAAGCAAGAGGGGCATGTATGGATTTCACTCACAACCATCTCTGGTTGCAGGTCTCACCTTTCTACCAGCCAGAAAAGTAGCTCAGTGACCCAACTTTGCAACATTATCTGCATTTCTAGGGCGTATCTTCTGTCTCAGGCAAGGATGGCTTGCAGGACACAGCTTTCAGTTTGGCTTCATATGAAAAATACTACCACTGACAATTTCCCAAAGGTAAGCTGAGCTCCAGAGCAACAACACCTTTGAACACAGGAGAACCTCACCATGACCCCATGACTCTGCCCAAGCAATTTTTAGGAAATTGCTTTCCTTTAGTCTACTCCCAACAGCCCTCCATTTATAACACTGATGGGTCTCTAGTGAGATGCACAGCCCAGCTCCTGCTGAGGGCATTAGAGAGGATGTAGCCTGGATGTAGCCTAGATTTCTCCATCCCAAGGTTTGTTTCAGCTGCTTCCCCCATCCTCCTGGCCTGAGCAGGCAAAAAAATTCCCAGCAGGGCAGGGCATGGAGAGGTGCAGCAGTCGCTCCACTGCCGCAGGTAGACTGAGGCATCCCTTGCAGGGTAAGAAGCTCAACAGGAGGAGATGCTTTGTTTACCTCTGCAATATTTCAGCTCTTCCATTGTGAGGAACCACTCTCCCATCAGCCTTCCAAGCCCCACACTTGGGAGCCCAGGTGCTGCCTCACATTCCGAGGCATCCAACCTGCCAGCCCAAAGGGGACCCCTCTAATTAGCCATGCTGCACATGGAGCACAGGGTCCCTGTAATGGCTTAAACCTCACAGGACTACATTTTAATTATGACTGTGTTAGAACAAAATCAGTTGCCTAATCAAGCTTAAATTAAATGCATATTTAGCAATTTTCATGCTAGCATTCCCAGAAATGTGATACTTGTGTACTGAATTATTTATGTTGTCTAGATCTCCAGTATTTTTTAAGAACTAAACCAGCAAGGTTTAGTTTCACACTCCAGGAAGGTAGGTAAGTAAATTAACCTCACTCTTCTGAATGGCCATGGCTCCCACTGCCTTGGCCGCCATTCACTCAGAGTTCCTATAGTAAAATGAATGAAAAGCGTTCAAACCCTGTCAACCAAATTACTGCAAGCATTTCCAGTGTAAACATGAATGGAAGGATTCTTCCATTAACAACAGCCAAAAGGTAAATATTTGCTTCATTTGCAAGGCTGGAGCTCCAGAGGGCAACTTGCTACAGCAGCTGCTGTAGGTAGTCCAAAAATAGCTATTTCCCTGTTAGTAGGTGAGTTTAATGCTCATGAAAGCTGCTGCCTGAAATGACAGAATGAGAACGGGAGCAGCCAGGTACTCTGCTCAGTGCTCCATAAGCTGCTTTCAAGGACATGCCCTCAACTGTGCCCCCATCCAGCAGAACAGCTAACCTGGAGCTGAACAATAAGCTTGTATGTAAATCCCACTGATTTCTTGTGAATTTTAGGAAGAATCATCTGAGAGCTAATCAAATTGACCGGGAATTTTGGTTACATAGATACAGATTTGATAAAATATCCGAGTGACTGAACAGGGCTAGAATTAAGCATGTGCTTCAGCCTATGTATACAGATATGGCTGTGCAAGACTGAGTGTATCACATCTCTGTCCAAAGCTCTGCTTGTCTTGGTTCCAGCTTACCTGTCTAATAAACCAGGATAGCACTTACTGGGCTGTTATGAAGCATTAATAATATGGTTTAATACTTCAGATCCCACACTAAAAAGTGATATGAGCACAAAATGTTGCTAGATCAGCAGAGCATTATACTAGAGAAATAACAAGTCTTACTAGAGTTATACACAGGAGCTTTATTTTAATGCTGTGTAGTTTTCTACTGAGTCCATTAATGATCAGCCATTACAGCAACAATAAATTACCTTTCACAGCAGTTAAGTTTTTCATGGTACAAGCAGTAGTCAACATTTAACAGAAGCGACAGGTTGAATTCCCAGGGACACCTGAATTTTGAACATCAGCTGCTTTTGACAAACAGCAACACGGAAAAAAAGAAATCAATGTAGTAAAGCTTTCACTGGAAACAGAATGATCTTATTTCAGTTATCCATCATATTTTCCACTAAAATCATTAAGAATGAGGGCAGCAGAGAAATCTGTAACAGGATGTTGGCAAAAGCAAAAGGGGATGTTTTTTTCCAAGCTCTTGAAGTTCTGCAGCCTTTCTTGAAGCTTAATAAGTTATGTTTTAATACTTAATGTTCATGCCAATCAAATTCCATTGTGACTGAAGGCCTGAGTGCAAAGCTGTATTTTCCCCAACATACTGAATCATTAGTCAAAGTCCACTTCTGAAATTATTTTAACATTTTGAGTTGGTTTCAGATAAGAATGATTCAGATTTTAAAGATCTTCCCTTAAACAAAACCCACACATGTACATGACAGATGGTGTGAGACACATAGCATGTAACCTATAGTAATGTAGCTATCTATAGCTATATCTTATCTGTGCATGATTTTAGAGATAAGAATAGTTTGCATCATTTTTATGGTTAGTCACAAGTCTGGCAGGGGAAAGCTGCAGAAAGCTTGGACAAAGAACTCTGGTGTCAGGAGATTCCCAGGCACCAGAGTTAGCATCTGGCTTGCTCCCTTCCTAACCCAAGCTTTTGGAAGCCAGTTTCAACCAAGTCCCAGTGACAATTCATGGTCACAATGCAGCTGCCAGTGTCCAAGCAAAATGGTGCAATCTGGTTACTGCCAGAGAGGAGCTGGGAGAGTGGCCTGGGCTCAGGTCTCATTCAGATCATACCAAAGCCCTAAATGTGCAACCTCCTGATCAGTTTATCCTTGTTTTTTCCTTGACAGACTCCAGGTTCTATACAGACTAAGCCCACTAGTCGAGACTCCAGTCCAAAGGGAGATGCGAGACAGAGCAAATGGGACAGAAATTTGGTTAACAGAGCAAAGATTCCATGTAAGTGAAAACAGCTGAAATTACACTGTTGTTCAAAAAACCAGAATGTGCTAGTCCTGGGTAAGTGTTACATGAGGAACAGGAGGGTTGACTCCAGTATTCACAAACTAAGAAAGGCAGAAGACAATTTATGAAAAAGGGACACTCAATATTTTAATGCACCTAATCTTGTGGATGGCTGGTAAATACCTAAAGGAATTTTGGAACTTAATATTAAATAAGACTGCTTTTCCAAGAGTAAATAATAGATTAGTCTCTTAATGCATCAGAAAACCCATTTCAATCTTTTGCAGCTGTGTCTTTGGATATGGACAAACAAAAACCACATTGGGACAAATCTATCCTAATGCACCTCCACTGCCATCAGATACCAGTGTGACCTATAGTATTTAAGTGGGGGTTACCCTAATACAAACTCACCCATAAGCCTGATTCCAATCCATTTTTAAGGAACACAGAGGCTGAAGCAGATGTCAGTGACATTAGCATCAGGCTCAGTAACTGAGTCACTACATTTGGTACAGGATCTACTTATAGCCCAGCTAAGATTAACTGGAACATGTGGTTACCTGTCAGACGGATTTTGCTACACAAATAACAATCACGCCTTCCAAACCACAGCAGTGAGAAATGCCACCACCATCTCCTCTGGATGTCAGACAGCTGCAGCATTAGAACTAGCATTAAAATCACCATTACATGAAAGCAAAGTTTAAAATGCTATCCTCTACTTGTCCTCTACCTAAAGTCCGTGCACAGCAGTGTTTGTGATGTATCTGCCATTTGCCTGACCAAAGGGGGTTTTATTTTTGTGCTAGTGGTACACTGCTCTATTGCTAGACACTAGAGGTGTTTCAAAGACTTATCTTTATTTATTAGTTAAAATTGGAGTTACTCCCCTGATCAGCATGTTTCCCCTTGCGAACATTTAGTGCGTGCTACTCTGTCACTTTGTTTCTTCTGGTTTTCCTTTTTTTGAACCACCTTAACTCCCACGACTTGTACAGATTGATTTAATAAGTTCCCAAATCCTTGACAAGCACAGCGCATCAGCCAAAGGCAGTGAAACAAAAGCCATTTGTGCATTATCTTCAAGTGAATTCGGTGTGCACCTTTACAGGTGTAGAGCCATTCCTGGGAACACAGTTGAAGTAGTAGCAAAGCATTCCCGATTTGGTGAAGTACTCCTACCTACACATGGCCTTGCACTGTGAAAACGCTTAGAAGAAAAAGCACTGTTAGATATAATGAAGCTTCAGGAAATTGAATTTAAATATGGGGGAAAAAATAGAAGTCTGAATATCAGTCTGAAATATCTAGTACGTAGCAGGGTGAGTTCTCTATCAAGACTTTGTTTAGCAAACCTGCATGTGTCAGACATATTATCAAGGAACCACGCTTAGAAATTGCCACGGATATTTTGCTATTTTTTTGTCTGGACTAAAGGATCAGACTTTGTCCATACAATACAGACACACTCTTGAAATGCTGGAAAAGTAGAAAGCTTCTAGAGGAGCTAAAACAAGGTTGGAAAGGATGTTGGTAAATACGTGGAGCTATCCTGCAATCAACTCAACCTAGACTGCAGCCTCCACTCCTGTGCAGTGTTTTGGTGGACAGATTAGCTGTCAGTGGCCTGAGCCAGAGCTTTGCTCTGCCCTGCACTCCGAACGTCTTAACCAGATCCTCAGGAAAGGCTCTTTCACCTTTACCTACGCAAGGTTGCGCCTTCTGCATTTGCACCCCCATGAAAACACGGTGCTGGTGAATCTGCTAAAGCCCAGGCAGCCCCAGCCTGACAGAGGCTGATGCAAGTCCCTTGGCAGTGGCCCTAATCTCCTTACTGCTGAAGGGATGGAGGGACTAAAGCACTGAAGCTTTGGAAATGTAATTAAAAATATGTTGTCTTCCAAATGACTTCATGATCCTGGAATGGTTCTGGGAGCATTTAACTTAAACTGGGCCCTGTAAAAAGAAGACCACAAACTACAAAAAAACCTGAAAAATATTAATGCGATGCTGCTTAATTAAAGTCTGGATTAATTAGTAGACTGTTAGCTATTTGTTTGTAAATATGAGATGTCTTCAGTACTGAGCATGGTTAATTCAGTTACCAAGGCTAATACCAAAGCAGGACTTGAGCTTAACAGAAATATGTGGTTATATAAAAATTCCTTTTAAAATTTCCTTTAAAGAAGAATAACTTTCTGGGAAGTTACTTCAGACAATGGCCAAATGCTGAGAAATATGAAGACAGAAACCCTGTAAAATTTCTATGTATGTAATGTGCATATTTGCATTTTAAACCAAAGCTGTGATTTCCTTAGAGGACCTAATGCCGATAACACAAAAATTTTATATAATCCAAAAGCATTTAACAATTTGGAATGGCTTTCTCAACACATACTAAAGATGTTGCTAAAGGATGTGTGCCAGGACCACAGATTGCTGGACACAGATTTTTTTGTTGTGCATATAACTTCTCTAATATAGCACTTTGGATTAGATATTAGCATTGGGAGCATGGAAAGGGACTGTCATATGCTAGGTCCTGCACAAAAAGTAATTTCATAGCTCTCTGTAAATCTAATTAGCTGACTGTGCTTCCCAAAGAGAACTCCAACTTTTACTGAATTAAAGAAAAGGCAAAACTGCCACTGCTATTTTTGAGCAGACAGGCTGACACAGAGATCACCCCTGAATACTGCCATTCTCATTGCTTTAGTCCAGGCTGGTTTAATAACACCAGAAAATATTTTATTCATATTCATAATAAAGCTTTAGAGGAATGCACATTTCACTTGTGTTACTGGCCAACTGACTGTATTAAGGACTCAGCTGGTAGAGCCTGAATTTGGAAACAACTTTTGGAAACAAAAGGATTTTGGTAACAACTTTGGAAGGGTTTCAAATCCAGGAGAATAACTTCCATCAATATACTCTTAACTTGGGTTTTTTATCACTGAGACAAGAGAGGTCCTGAATTTGACCATGATGAAGCAACTTCCCAACACAAGAGGCAAAAAAGCAACTGTAATTCTCTGCCTTGAGACTCCCTAAGCACAGGACTGTTCTCACAGCACAGAGGAAGAGGATTATGCTTTAGGTGCTACTGTGCCTCAGCAGTCCCAGAGCTGCTACAGTGGCCTCTTTGGGATTATTTCCACAGGGAAAAGATCAACACTTCTTTTATTCTGATGGACTACCTTGAAAGTTGGAGGGCTAAAATCTTAGAGAAGTTAGTCTGAATTGTTCTGTGCAGGGTGTGAAAATAATAACTCCATGTTTGATTACTTAATTGAACAAGTGAGCTTGAGTGGATGGCTGCACCCTACCCTGCAGGCGATGATTCTATCCAACATCCTTTCCACATTTCGAGGTTGTGAAATACACACAAAACACTTGGAAACTGTTGCTAACGTGGTCCCTGGTACAATTATAAAAGGCACATTAAAGTATTCATAACAACAGGGATTGGTCACAAAGAACACTTTTTCTTCGTCCTATAGTCCTGTGGAACAGCGCTTTGTTTCATCCCTAAGGAGATGAAGCTGAGTGGGAACCCAGCTCTCAGGGGTATGCCCAGTGGGACAAGGAGGAATGAAATTCAAAGATCTGCTCTACACTGCTCATCAACAGAACATGATCAGTCCAAGAGGAAAATCCAGATGGAATTCTAGGCTACGCACCTCTGATTTGGTTCAATAAGTGCAATTCAAACACGCACTACAGTATCTCTAAATTTGCTAACCTTACAGGTAGTATCACCATTCTGAGGGTCAAATTTGATGTTTCAAGGTACTAAGTGTGCACTGTGTTGAGTCCTACCTCCCACACCCACGGGCACTGGAAGGATAAATCTAGAACTTTCTGCTTTCCAGTGGTCTGTTGTTTCTCACCTCAAGAAAAGTTCAAGCATGGCAATTGTTCATCTCAAAGTGCCCACAGACTGGTGGCTTTCTTTCCATTGCATTTAATCCAAATGCCTTGAACGTGCCAATGTCCTAACAAAGGTTCATAACCATGCACTTTTTGCCCCAAATATTAATTTTTATCTAATTCAGTTGTTTTTCATCAGTGCCAAATGTAGTCTTACAAACTTGGAAAATGCTGCTCCTTTAGCCCAGGAGAACTCAGGCTCCTGTCCTTCCCTTGGGAGATATTTATTTTTAAAAAGAATTTTAAGCACAAAGAAACACATCATCAGCTATACCAGAGCTCCTACAAAATTCCTGTACACCATCCCCTGCCTTCCAGCCATTTCAACAAGCCCTTTTATTTGATCTTTCAGAGAGAAGTTGTGACATGAACTGATCAATGTTATGCTCAAGGTAAAAGCAGAAGAGACCTAATCTATATTTAGCCTACTGAAAACTGCACGGACATTTCCCAATGCTGATGGCAATGAGCCCTTTGGGCATCTCATGAGAGTAGTTGAGGAAGGAAAACCTGGCACAGAAATGAACAAATACTCTCCTATGACAAAGTTCATCTCTGAACCCAAGCCTGACCATCAGCCGAAGGAGAGGTTTGTATCACCAGGGTTACAGAGGGTACTACAGGTTGTCCTGCAATGGAAAACATTTCCAGGAATGTTCAAACGTCCTTGAGGTAGAAAACATCTTCTCCACATATTTCTTCCATTAGTCTTAAACCAAGGACAGCCAGAAATCCCACGATGGCCTCTGATGGCATAAGGCTGACAACCTCCTGTAACCTCAGTCTCGCCCTTAAAGTAGTGCTCACCACTTCCCAAAATAGAGCATGTGAGCAGATGCTTGGGAGAAAAGAAAGCAAACATCTGTCCTGCTAGAAATGCAAATCCTCCATAGCCACCCCCTGCCACTCTGCAGCTTGGCACCAATCCACCCCCAGCTGCTGCAGCACGGGGGTGGACACAGGGAACAGCCTGGTCCCGGCCACTGCAAGCGGCTCCACCCTGGATTTTGGGAAATACAGAGCAGGAGGCACAGCCCAAGGGTGGAGATGCTGGCTCCTACATTACAGACCCTGAGCAAACAGGGCTTAGCTGGGGGTCCCAGCTGTGCTCTACACAAAGGACATTTGCCAGTGAAAGGGGATAAACAGCTGGATCGTGCCATGCCACGTGTGCACATGTACCACGTGTGTACACGGGATTTGCTCAGTTGTTTGTGACATGCAATAAAATGGAACAAGTGCAAGAAGTCACAGGAATGCCAGAAGGAAAATCCTAGCTGGTACTTTAATTGCGAGTGTGCTTGTTTGCAATGTTCTCTGCTGGCAGCACGAGCATTTTAAATAAAACATGACCAGTAATTTATTTAGCAAGCAAGTCTTTGAAAAATTCTTTTTGCACAGCTCTTACTAATTTATACCAGACAAGATTAACCCTCCTTTCCCTCCACATGTCCATATGCTTGAAGTGACGGGGGGCAAGATCCACATTAAATATTTCTCTAAAATCCAACATTTGGTCACATTCCTAGGTCTGTTCCACCACCTGACTGCCTCAAAGAGCTGTAGAAAAATTGCAGTCCAGCCAAGGACTCACTCCCTTGCTCCCAAGATTCAGTTTGAGTCTTCTCCCAGTCACTGCTCTTTCTTCAGGAATATATATTATTCATTCTACATAGTATGGTGCTGATCAAGTGCCTGTAGTGCACAGACAGCTCCACACAGTCAATAGAGCTGCAGCTGTTCAGCTGCAATTGGGTGAAAGATTGTGTGCCATCCACATGAAGCATTCACACGTGCACTGGCACAAAGTACGTGCAACACTGGGTAACCCACCACAGCCAAGGACAGAGCTCCTGTGGTTACCTGAAAACATTCCTGGGAAGTTTAGCCACAGCTCTGTGGGTGGGTTTGCTCTGCCAGAGTGGTTTAAAGCAGATCCTGCATCTTGATTTCAGTCTCTCCCTCTTCCCACACGTGGGGAAGCGTGTGCACGTTTGTGTGCACACAAACCACTTTATATATGTACAAAATGTGTTCATACAAGACAAGAGCACACACACACACTGTTTGTATACACATTAAAGTTATTTCCATGGGAAAAAAATTATTGTGAGGAATTAGATTGAAAAAAATAAACCCATACATGTTCTAAGTGCAAAGCAGTCAGTTTATCATTCTTCAAAATGGCGTCAACTTCTGCGATAATGATCGCAGTGGCCAACAATTTCGGTGGCATTTACAGCCTGGCTCATTTTCAATTTTTATTTTCGATCTTTCAAATATTATTATCTAAATACATGCAGCCTTTCCTCTGCTGAGTAGAAACCTTAATGTTTTAAAATTTTTTTGGTAATTTTATGCAACAATAGGGTTAAGTCATTACAACTTAACCTTACTGAATCTTAGGACATGCACACTTTATTGTATAGCCTTGAGCCTTGGTATGCCAGCAATAGTTGTTTGTTTTAATCACAGCAGGTTTTTTTAACTATTTAGTAGAACTTCAGAAACTTCTTGCTATCTTTGGCCAAAGTCTCCACCTTGGTCGGCTGAGGGACAAAGTGTCATAGGGATGATAAAGGTACATGTGTCTGTATATATACACCTGCACACATGCACAAAATATAAGTATTTTTATATGCTATATTTATGTAGTTATTACAGTTTATAGTTATACAGTTATATAGTTTATGCAGTTATTCTACAGTAATATTTGTAAACTGTGTCTCACTTTTTGCAGCATTTGTTTTCAGATCACGTTTTGGGAATGTGTAAGAGCCAGCTATTTGGATTTGTGTTTGTCCTAGCATATTTCATACAAATCTTAGGAGCAGGTGGTAAATAAACTGAAAATAGAAATTTATAAAACTATAAGCAATAATGTGGTTGAAAGTCAGAACTGTCATCAAGAAGAACTCTTCAAGATTTGGACTCACCTCCCACTCCTCACAACAGTTCAGGTCACAGTATTCCTATCAAGAAAAGAATTCTTCTAGATACTTAAATTTTAGTTTAGAGCTCAAATTGGGTAGAGAACTGTAAAGACTTGAACAAAATGTAATCCACTGAGCCCTAAGTCTTCTTGCAAGTAGACCATCTCTCATATATAGATTTTTATTTTTCTGGGAAATGTCAATTTGTTTAAGGCAGTTACAAAGAAGTGTGTATCTCCTTGAAACTCTTTTTATCCTATAACCACTCTAAACTTTCCAAGCTTCACGTTATGAACGCTGCATTTATTCTCAGCCATGCTCTTTCTGATACTTCTCTTAGGTGAACAGAGCCAGAGCGTGCACAGACACAGCACAGCACTGCTACATTTCACTGCGGGTACTTTACCTGGAGGGAAATCAGGCCTGGGATGTTCAAGCACACCATCAAATTCAGAAAGACCAGCTGGCAAGGCCAGCATGTGAATGCCTGGATAATAATACAAACTCTGATCATGTTCAAGAAGAAATTAGTTATATTTTTAAAATCCAAATGATTTGACAGCCCAAGACTGTATAGGCTTTCCGAACTCATCAGTGAAGATCTCAGTCAACTCTTAATGAAACCAAGAGGCAATTTTGGGACCTAAACCAAACCAAAGGAAGCTGAGTTCTCACTGCAGGGATGTCTGAGTTTCCCCGTGCCCAAAGGCAGGCTGTGCAGCCAGCAGGGTGGGAATGCTCAGAACAGGTCAGCTCTTCCCAGCAGGAGCTGCTAACGAGCCAGCTCCCAGGAGCTGAACTACAGACAGCACCACGGCAGCTCCAGCAGGACTGAGCTCTTGGAAAGCTCTGCTCATCTCCTTCCGTATTCACAAAGCCCCTCTCCCTCTGCAGCACCTCTCTGGCTCTGCCCACACTCCCAGTTCTCCCAGCCTGAGTCTGCGCTGCAGCCACATCATTTCCAAACAGGACAGCCCAGCCTGAGCCACAGCGTAGTAACATTTTCAGCCAGCTGCACTTGAGTGCTGGGGTGCCAACGTGAAACATTATTTCTCCTAAAAAGTCTTTATTAGCAAACACAAGCATACTAAATATTTAAGGCGCAGTTACATGACCTATTGCTTAATGTACAGCGCAAGGAACAAGCAGTGCACTCATCTGTTGAACGCACAGCTTGGCTGAGTTTAAAGGATGACTGGGTAACAATCAGGATACAGCAGTGCTGGGCACTGGTTATTCCAGAGCACAGCAGGGGACATATTTAACAATAATGAAACCACAAGGAGGCCCATCGTTTTTGTGGCTTCAGTTTTATTGTCTTCAGCAGCTATTTACAGGGAAATGGTTGTGGAGAAGAGGGTTCAGCTCTGCTCAAAAGAAGTTGTGCAAAACCTGGTTTAGGAGAGATTAAATCTCGTAATCTCACCCAACCAGCCAGGTACAACTGCACTGAAGTCTTTATAGCTGTGTAGCAGAAAACCAGAAGAGATCAGCAGTAAGGACCACACTTAGAAGTTAAAAGGAAAAGAGGAGGTAAGAAAAACGTCATCCTTCTCTTCTGAAGAATGTTTGTAAAATCAGGTGGGTTTTACACTCTAAAACAAGCAGCTACCAACTCAAAATGTTATATTTAAAATGCACTGTTATTTTAGACATACTTTGTTTGCGAAACTGGTGGGGATGGACTCAGAAGGGAGAAATTCCTGGATCTCTGCCTCCCCCAGACATTTCCCAGACATCTGAGTGCCCAAAATATACACTGCTTTCTGTTACTTGATTCCATGGCAGCAGTAGCTCTTTCTCCACAGCTACTGTGTTCACAGGCAGCAAAATCCCTTGGTTCCCTCCCTAATACTGCTGATACCCAGAAAATAAACCTACTTATTGTGCCCTTATTGATTTTGTAGAGCAGGAACATCTTTGGGAAACAGAGTCTACAACTCGAATAAAGATGATCTGATTAACTCTGCAGTTGTACTTATTGCTACTAGACCCCTTTTTTCTTCCTAATGGGATTATTGATTTAGAGTTTATGGCAACTTAAATGTAACAGCAAGACGTGCTGTGCACAGAGATAAAGCAAAGAAAGAAATGTTCACTTTTAACAAGGAGGACAAAATAATACTTTTCTGAACATATCACTGGAGATAGAACAGCTTTAAAATCAGTGATTTGTTAAGTATTTTCTTGGAAAACCCAGGGGTGCCTGTATTTGGTGGTGTTCCAAGGGACAGAGTAGCTTTCATCTGATGCAGCAGCACCTCCCTCCCTGAACATGTTTCTCTCCCCCGCCAGGATGGTTAATCCTGGTTTGTAGCAGCCCTGGGGAGAGAGGCCTGGCAGAGAGGAAGGATGCAAGGACTGCCTGTGGACTAAACGTGAGGCTCTTAGTTTGGGCAGCCCTGCCCACTGATTTAGACCAGCCCAGAGAACACAGGTTCATCACTTTCCCTCTCCCATAAATGAGATTTGTAGAAAACCCGAGACTTCACAAACAAAGGCACACATAAGAAAAACATACCCAGATTTAGCACTCAACATTATTATTGACCCCTGAATTTTTATTTTTTAAATAATTGCATGCAGTAGCAGAACTGCCTTTGGAGTAGAGAACAACAACCAGATAGTATATATTGTGTAGCAGAAAACCACAAGTTATCCTCAGCGCAGATATTCTGCAGAATAGTTACTCTATGTAGGATTTGCACTGTTTTGCAGAGCAAAAATTCAGACTGGTTCTTCAAGGAAAAAAATATCTTTTCCCCCTCAAATGGCTGCAATTCATGGAGAAAGAAAAAGCCAAAAATAAACAAGCAAACAAAACATGAAAACACAAAACCCCCTACATTGAAAATTCTGCATTTACTACAACCAAATACCAATCTCCAGTCCAATTCTACAGATCAGGACATGCTGAAGTGTTTCCCTGAAATAGGATGGAGCCATTACCAGAGATGTAAAGCAGCCCTTCTGTTTCAGCTCTCATGAAAGACAAAGTTTACACGTACATTATGAGAGTTTCAAAAATGGATAGAAAAGTTCAGAGGTATGTTAGAGGCATTCAGTGCTAAAACCTGAGCTTGCTGCAGGATTCTCAGCAGAATGTTAATGTGAAGAACTACCTATTTGTAGGGAAACAGTACACACAGTATCGAACAGTCTGAGATCCAACCTCTAAATAAAAGGGGGGCAAAAAAGAGAGAGATAAAGTAAAAGTGAACAGGTCTAGGATCAGCTCTAGGGCAATTGCTGGGAGGAAAGACCACACACAAAAATTAGGCAGCTGAAGGCTTCTTGGATTTCAATTTTAAGATATTTATTGTACCACTTTGTAGTTTCAATTAGAAGTCTATATTAAAATAATTAAGGGTGGGGTTAGTGACAGATCTTCAAAAGGAGGTGTCTACAGGGAAGCATTAGCAAATAACTGGGTGTTCCACATGGGTTAACACCAGGCCTGGCATGCTCATCGCTCTCCATATGGAAATAAATATATATTCTACTACCAGAGAACTTACAGGCTATACAAAGGACAACACAGCAGTAAACTAGGATGGAAAGAGGCCAATAGAGTGACCTGGATGGCTTAAAAGTTTGGGCTCTTTCCAACAAAATAGGCTTTCATATAGCCAAGACACAAAGCTCCATGTCTAGGAACAAGCATTCAGCATGAGGAACTGCATGCTAGAAAGCCGAGTGAATAAAGGATGTGAACAACAAAAAGAGCAAGCAATTTGTTAGGCATTCCCAGTGGCAAAGCTATCTAATATCATCCCTGGATATGTGAATCCAAGAACAATGTCTGGGAGTGCAGATGATATTTGGCTTCGCTATAGGGGATTGGCAATAACTAATTCCTGCTTCACAGCCAACGTTGGGGAAAGGCTCATGATAGCAGAGGAAAAAAAGGCCCAGAAGTGTTAAGTGCAAGAAATAGCCCAGAATGTTCCAAGTCATTTATGCCACAGGCAGAAGATGGCCACAGTTGGCTTGCAAGGAAGGAAGGTGCACGGCAAGGACTAACAAGTGAAACCTGAATCCAGACTAAATCAAAGCAGGACAAAAAGACCTGTGGTCTGAGGCCTGGGAGAACTGACAGAGACACACTGCAAAGAGAAATGTGGATTCAGCACCTGCTGACATCTTCAGACACTTCCTAGGGAACCCATTTTACAGAGCAGATTACAGGCTCAGGAGAGAAATAACTGGGACCTGTGAGGGTCTACAGAGCTTTTTACTTGGAAGATGTTTCAGGCCAAGAATTGCAACTTACTTTTTTTGGTACCTGTTGGGAATAAAGAGTTCTCAAATTCCTGTGCTACAGTTTTCAAGAATACACAGTGTGCAATAAGGAATTTCAAATTCTTTCCTCTGCCTGTAAGGGCTCAAATCCAGTCCACGTAATATTAGGCACCTTCTATATCTCCAAAGTTAATAAAATAGTCAGAAATGCCAGTCTCAGGAGAAGAAAGCTGTTTCCAAATAACTTCTCAAATCTTAGAGGCATCTCTTTTGTACCCCTTAAGGAGAGTTTCTACAATTCCCCATTACCACCTTAGATCCCTTAAGCAGAACTGGTTCTGTGCTAACCTCCCGCAGGGGACCAGGAAGGTGCTTGGGCCAAGCTGGTGACCTCACTAAGATTTTTTGCAGCTGTAACTTTCTTCTAAAGATTTTTTTAAATTAAGCTAAATATTTCCATTTCATTTTTAACCCCTGTATAATGATGGGTTTTTTCCTTCACGATGCATCCCTCTGCATTATTAATTTCAACACATGATGGTGTCTACTGTTAAAAACTCCATAATAAATATTATTGCCAAGTGCTGATGAGCAGATGTTAAGCAGCATTTAAAGATTACAGGACCAAGGTAGGTCAGGTTATTTTAGTTCTCTCTGGAATCTAGAAAGCTCTTTTAAGCTGATTTTATGACGAACCCGATTGCCTGCTTTCATTACTAGAAATTCACCATATCTAATCCCCTTGTTTCATGTAGCAGAGCGTGCTGAGTGACACATGAGTGTTTCTCTTTGTCCAGCTTAATCAACCAGCTGCAGTTGCATTCAATCACCTTTCCCGGAGAATGAGCCTTCACTCACTACAGCTTCATCTAGAGAAAAAATTGGTACCCACAAGGAGAGCGGGGCTGCTGATGGTTGTGCTGCAATGTTGGTTCAGGACATGGGTAAATGGTTTGTCCTACCCCAAAAGTAATGGCAGGTAATGTGAACTATTCCAGCTTGAAGCTGAACAGAGCAGTACTTGACCTGAGTGTCAGGGTTTTTTGTGGAGCATTTGATTAAAGCGGGTTAAGAACTCCCTGTATCTGTGTGAGCCTGTTTGTCCTGGCAGTAGTCAGAGGGCAGAGGGGGCACCCTCTAAAGGACACCTGGGCAAGGCAGCCAGCAGATTCTGGGGACAGAGAGGATGCCCAAGCACACATCCCTCCTGTTGGAAGTTAATTTTTGTGACCTGCACTGAAAATCTCTGTTTCAGGGTGGATTGCACACCCAGGACTTGAGCATGTCCTGCTCGAGAACTCTCACTGACTCCCTCCTTCCTGCTGTTAGTCCATGTGTAGCTTCCTCCTAGTTTTAGTTCTTAGCACCTGTAGCAGTTAAAGACTACAATGACACAAGCAGCTCAAATAGCGAGGTCAGAAAAAAGCTGTAACAGGTATCACTGGCCTGATTTTTGTACCAATAGGAAGTGTTGGGGTCACAAAGTCTTTCAGGAGACACAAAAACTTTGGATAGGGAAATCCAAAGGAGCTGTTTGACTAGGATTTGGAAACTTCATCCACTTGCTCTCAGTAGCAATCAATAGTCACAACGAAGTTTCTTTTTTCTCAGCAGCTGTGTGTGCTTAGAGGAAGAGAGACATCAAACCCAAATTGTGTGCATTTAAGTATGACCTCTGCAACAATTATGGCAGCAAAACATAGAGCAAACTAGAGCTTAATGGCTCTATTCAAGTACTTTCATCTCTTAAGGGACTGTTTCAGAAACACAGCTGAACTCAGAGACATGGGCTTTGATTTCCTTCCCCCACCCTTCCAATTCAGAAAATAATTTAAATTCCGCAAGTGCTAAATTGACCTTGCAATCTCCTCTGCTTGCCTTTAACAAGCGGTGCTTCCAGCCCTTCATAGCACATCCAAAACAGAAAGTGATGCAAATGTGAACTGATAGGATCAGAGAGCTTTACCCTACCATCAATTTCTGCATAAATCCAGATGGGACATCAACAGGAATTCTGCAGACAGGAGATGACCCAAAGCCAAGACCAAAGCAGCACTAATAAATCTTGCTGTTGTCATGTTGTTCTGTTACACTCCTATCCTTTTTGAGGTTTAAAATATTACAGCAATTCCCATCTGGGGCAAGGCCCAGAATGTAATTTCATTCTCTTCTAATGCTTTTAACTGACAAGACTGTCAACAGGCAAGTCTCAGTCACTGAAATCAACGTAGCTTTCAGTGAGCCAGCAACATTCCTAGCTTTGGAGATAAACTATGCATTAGCAAATACAATATACCTTAGCATAACTCATAATTAAATCAATTTGTAGTTGTCACTTAAGCATTGATAATGCAACACAGTACAGGGATTTTTCCAGGAAGCAAGCAAGGCCCTCTAAAAATCTCCCTCCAGTCTTGATTTTCTGCTCCAGATGGATTTTCCAGGCGCTATTTGGAATTCACCCTTCTTGTTTTACAATATCCATACACTGTTCTTACAGGTATACTTTGATTAAACAAAGATTTATGGGCTTCTGTTTTGAATTTGTATTTTTCAAAGCCAAAAAGCATACAGAAATGTATTAATAATGTCCGAAATGCTGCTCAGAACACACTCAAATAACAGAGAGCTCATGTAACTGGATTTGTGCCATGCACTATTACAACAGCTTTGCTAATCCAAGAAGATGCAGAGGTATCAAAGCGGTGCTGAGGAAGTGGCACAGCAATGTTTTAGGATCAAGTAGTCTCTGTCAGCTCTTCAAGAAACACAATTTATAAACAACTGTCATCAACAGCCTTGTATGCTTAGCAGGGAAAGGAGAAGGCAATTCTGTGGAAGTTTTCTGGGAGCTCTTCCCACATTAACAAGTCCTCATCTGAAGTTAAAAAAAAACCTGGGATGCAACACATTGCATATGGCATAGACTCCAGTGAACAGCAGCACTAAACCCAAAGCCCTCTAAAGCCAGTGTATGGTTCCCAGAGCTTTAGCAGATTCCTGATCATCCCATCACACAATCAGTTCCCTGCCTTTCTGAACTGTAGCATACATCTACTAAAAAGCAGAAGAATCATTTCTCAACACCACTAAAAAAGTAGAAATAGTTGAAGAGTCTTCATCAGTAACATATCCTCAGAAGCACACAAGAATCACTTGCAAGTCTGGCATGGGTTTGTACAGCAACACTCTTTCACCTCGGCATTTAATTCAGATTGCTCCAGAGCACTGCTATCTGCATCTGGAAAAGTACTTGCTTGTTCTTCCAGTAACAAATGGGGATTTGAGACACACACCCCTCACAGGACAGGAGAATGAGAACTAACATGTCTGAAGCCAGCTGGTACAGTCCAGATGCCTGAAATACAAACCTGACTTTTTGCCAAAGTCCAAGGGGGAGATGGTTCTCTTCATATCTGCAATGATCACAACAAGCATTATTTCCAACATCCACTGCTGAATTCAGACACAGCTTTCCCCTCACCTCACATACTGTCATGGTCGCAGTTTCCTTCCACTTCTCCCCTCCAGAGGTCTATGCGGTTTCATCCCCTTCCCTGTCTTCCCTCAAGTGCAAGAAGTCTGCTACCATGAATGGGGAAAAATAACTACATAAAGAGAACAGCTTCTTCTTAGCTCACCAAACGCCATGGAAATTTGCATCCTTCAATGGAAAAACAAGTATATGAATGACCAGCCTTTGAATTTAAGCCCTGAAAGGAAAACCAGGACACAAGCTTTAGCAAGATTCTGCTATTGCCTATTACAATGAGTGTAGATTATTTATATTTTTAGTCCCCACCCTTAGCTGCCAGAAACTTGCCCCAAGGGCTGGTGCAGGATGGGAGGGAATGAGGGAGACAATGCCTAACACAACTCATCCACCAAAGATGTCGCCCCAAGATTTAGTCTGTAAATGCCAAGCAACACCCAGTTTCACACATAAATATTCGAGGAAGATAGCAAAGATAATATTTCAATTAAAGCAATAAACCCTCCACCCTCTCTTGTTTTCTGAAATGGCTTGGTATAAATTCTCATCTACATCTCTTTTTTGCCATATCAGAAAAGGGACCTGCTCATTTGGCAGTGATATTTATTGTGCTCAGCAATTGCTAGCACATTCCCCCTTTTAACACATATAACCCATCTCTAAAAACTTGCCTTCTCACTGTGTCCTGAAAATTACCGAGTGAAAATACAAAAATAAAAAAGAAGAAAAGAAAAAAAGGCATAACAGACTCCAGTGATTCAGAGTAACCCGCTCCAGCTTGTGTTTTTAAAAATAGCTTTAAAGTCACACCAGATTTTTTTGTTTCATTTTTACCATTCTTACCAGCATGTTCAAACTTGTCTCAAACAGTTTTCTGTTCTTCTCTCATTCAAGTCTAAGGAAATTTTTCCTTCAGTGTAATCAGAAAAAGAAAATCAGGCATATTCAGTTCTCATAAAGTAATCAGAAAGGCATTAAAGGACACAGCCTAGTGAGGGCACACTACACACCTCTAAAGTCTCTTTACAGTCATCCTTTTTCAAACTCTTCCCATGGTGAAATACAGAACAGATGTCACTGAATTTCTGGGACCTAAACAACACCTTGTGCCAATTCAGCTCAGGGATTTGAACAGGATTGGAAGATTAAAATCATGGCTGCAGCCCTCAACAGGTCACCCTTGCAGCTCCCTGCATCCTCAGTCCCCAGAAAAGGCCAGTCCAGTCTCCAAGAGGGAGCAGCTGACCCCAGAACCATCAGAGGGCAACCTGAGGTCTAAGGGTCATGTGCCAGCCCCTTCCCCTCCCCAAGGGCTGTCAGATGTGGCCATGGCTGTTTGCAGCCAGCCCCCCTCAGGCTCTGCTCCAGCACAGCTGATGTGGCTGAGGAAGCCTTTGCTGCTCCCCAGGCTTTGTGCATCCTCCTTCCCCTTGTGCACACAGAGCCCCGCCAGCCTCCAGGCAATTCCCAGAACAAATAGGCTGCTTTCTATTTTCAGCAGGAGCCACTGTCATTGCTTGGACTCACGTCAAGGCAATATTTTTCTTATGTTTCTTCCAAATCCCAAGAGTAGGGAAAAAAGAAAGACATTATCCCCCACATAGTTTGTTCAAACTGATGTGCCAGGTCTCAAACTAACAAGTGAGAGCTGCATTCTGTCCCAAATACTTTGTCTAAAGCTCTTCCAAGCTGACCTGTGCAGCCAGGGGTGCCTGAGTAACCATAGCAGCACATTTGAACAAAGCCAAATACTTCTGAACAGACCCTGGAGCTGCTGGTGGACGTGAGGAGGGAGCTGGATCTGCTGCTCACCGAGACCAGAGTGACAATGGGCAGGTGAGAGTGCTGGTACAGCCTCGGAATGAATATGGCAGCACAAGTGAAAATGGAGCCAAACCAGCTCCGGGAGCCTCCTGGATTGTCTGAATCCCTGAGGCCACCATAGATACCCAACCAGCCAGGTGTGATCACTCCCTTGCAAAGCCTAGGTGGGGCCAGTGTTCCACAAGACAACAGCCCCCATCAGGCCAGAAGTCCAAAGCACAGACCGACAGCTGTTTGCCAGTTACATGAAATCATACTCGATGCAGAGAGGTATTTACCTACTGCAATTATCCCCGGAGCTGGAAGTATCTGCAAGACCTTAGAAGCCTTGAAAAAGCTAATTAGAACACTGCCATAAATAATTTGATCTCTTAGGAGGATATGTACTGTCTACACAGTAAGTAACAGCTTTCTTTAATGGGAAAAAAAGGATGATTTTACCATGTATATGTGTATTTTATTATAGGTGTTTATCAACCATTTATAATTTGCCGTAAAGAAAGCAGGAAATCTAAAAAAAAAAAGAAACCCAGGGCTAAAACACAGCTCATTCCTGTGAGCTACACCATCCCTGGAAAGCAAATCTAGGTCTGTCCTGTTTTGCCAGACACAAATATCTCCTGCAGGGAAATCTCACATAAAATTAAAAGTCAGTGCAGATCCCTACTCCCAGACCCTTTTGCAGCTGCAGAGATAGAATAAAACTGCACAGGACAATCTCTTCCCAGCTCTGCACCAGGGAGGAGGCAACTGCCTGCTCTGTGCCCTCTGAAATGGGAGGAAAACCAATTGCTGCCTGATGCAGAAAAAACAGGCATTCTGGAACTACAGCAGGACGGCAGGTCAGGTTTCCTGCTGCAAATCAACAGCCAACACCAAGTAAAATAAAAAATTTAAACAAAAGGAAAGTTCCATACCCCCAGCTTAGCTCATGCTGTTACCCAGAAGTTTTAACATACTGTTTTTAAAACAAGAGATTGCCCTTTAAAGAGGTTTCCTTTCATCTGGTGAGGCAGCAGAGCAATCTCCAGTAGTATAGATAAGCCTGGGTGATGAACTCTGTTCATCATGAGGAAACATAAGGATTCAAAGTTAGTCATAAGCTGGTTTAAGTGTTTCAAAAGACAAAATGTAAAAGAGCATCTAGTACCTTATAAACCACCTTAATCCTCCTACGAAACAGCCATTGTTATTTTTCAGAGTATTTCTTCTTTAAAAGCACTCCAGAACGGCTGCTGGGAGCAGCTTGGTGACATGAAAACCAGGGCAAACCTCTTGCAAACTCCTCTTAGCACAGAAGGGAAGCACACCCAGTGCCACAGAGGCTCCAGCCAGCCGTGTGCGAGGTCAGCTCTGCCCCTGAGACTCAGGACAAGCTGAGTGGCAGTGAGGGAACCAGTGGGTACCACAGAGGGGACTGCTCAGCATCCTTCGAGTGGCAGAAGCCCCGGGGAGCAGCAGAGCCAGGAGCTGAACTGCCTGGACACATGTGCTGGAAGCCAGGGCAGGTGAAACACCAAAGCAGTTCTAATAAATAAAACAATTTCTCTTGCTGGCTTCAAGCCATCAGGGAGGTTCTTATTTGAAGCTTTGCCAAAACATCAGCCCAGCCCTCCTGTGGAGAAAGAAATGGACCTTTGAACTCCTTGTGCAAATTTATACTTTTCTAAGTGCAGCCTTTTAGAAACAGCTACAGCCAGGGGGGCAATTAATTCAATTCTTTCCAGAAGATTTTTAGCTCTGAAAAACTCATGTATTATTTAAGCCTCACAGCTAACCACGAACATTATCAAGGTCCAACTTCTTCTTTATGAAGGGGAAAAAAACGATCCAGAGACCTTTTGGTGAAAGATCTCTGGAAAAATCCCACATCACCTTCAACCCCCACCCTGATTCCTTGGCTAAAAATGGAGACCTTTCATGTCTGGAGTGAGTTTGGCAGTACCTGACTCTCTCCATCAGCAGGGCCCTTACTGCGTCTTGCCTCAGATTTCTACAGCAGCACCAAGGGATCATCATCTGTGGCAGAAGCCTTACCCAGACCATTGTCTCTTTTTAGAGTTTCTGCACTCCTACCAGGATTCAGGATGATGCAATAGAAGACTGATCTTCCCTCCCAACCTGGGTAACTCCAATCAGCTGGATGAATCCCCACACAGAGTCAGGTGCCATTACCAAACAAGAAGTAAGTATAATCTATAGTTATGTTAACATTTTTTTCAGAACTACCATTACCCTGATTGAGAAAGTGCCAGTTTAAACACCTAATACAACACAGCAGCTTCACTACTGACCTGCATTTCACCTTTGGGAAAGGCCTGAGGGAAATCAGGTCTCTGAAGCAAAACAGAATCAGCTTCTCCCTGGCAGTCTCATCTATTCAAACACTGGAGATGTGTGTGTAAAAATGCTGGTCTATCCCCCTTTTCTGAGACCTACACCAATAGTTCAATGAGCAAGTGCAGCCCAGCCAAAACTGCCTGATCCAGGAATTGATCTCCCATGCTCAGGGGATCGCAGAGGGAGAGGTGATCCTCCTCCCCTCACCTACAGACTGTAAGTGTATGGCTGGAGCCTTCGAGCAAACACCAAACACATGAGATGACCTACATTTTCTAGTGGCCAGCCAGTTAGCAAAAAAAACTGTCTTTAAAGAAAGATAACCTGGATTTAAACACACCAAATGCTCAATTTATTGTCAGCCAACAGCCAATGCACTAAGGACATACAAAGAGGATGGTGCAACACAGACACTAAAGAGCATCCACAGCCAAGCAGTCACCGGCAGCTCTGCCCAGTTACAGCTCCCAGGATGCTGAGTTGTTGGCATCACTGATACTGCTTTTAGGAGTCTCAGTTCTGCCTGGCTTTAAACAAAAGCACATTTTCTAGAAATCTGCATTACTGCATGTTCCAAGCGCTGTCACTCAGCCTTCCATAAGTTATTACTTCTGTGCATTCAGAGCAGTTTGGGAACTGAAGGTTGTGTTGTCACTTCCACACTCCATAAACAATATAGATGATGGAATGTGGTAATATTTACTCCTGTTTTACCATCTGCTTATATATTCATATAAAACATGTGACTCCCAGGATGTGGAGCAGCAGAGTAACTGCCGTAGCTTTTCACTCCCAAGACAAAGGTAAAAAATTCAACACATCTTTTCTTCTTAATGAAAAGGTACTATTGCACAAAAGAAAGAATATGTACATATATATTAAAAATAACGAAAGAAACATTTTTCAATGGAATATATACTCTTTAGCTTTAGCTTTTACTAAAAAGTCAGTGTCTAAAAAAACCTGAACAAATTAAAACCCTCCTCTGAAATCCCTACCCTCTGAACTATTAAATGAGTAAAAACCAAACCAACTCAACCCAAAACCTGAGTTGTTAGTCTTCAGAACCCTCCCAGTTCTAGGTCAGGTTGCAAGACTATGAACGTCCCCAAACCACTTTTCACCTTGACATACCTCAGAAAAAAACAACTTTTTATGTATTACTTACACCTCAAAGAGAAGTTCTGCTATGTCTCTCCTTCATGGAGCCTGAGCAGAACATGAAGAAGGAAGGAAGCCCCTCACAAGCCCCAGTCCAGGGTTCTCACTGAGCCCAACACAAAGCACTGCTCTCATCATTAACACCTTCCAGTGCAGGTAGGGCTCCTTACTCAAGCACTTCTTGTTAAAGTCACTGCTAAAGACAGACCTAAGGCTGTGAGTGTTTAAATAACTCTCTGAATAAAGATCAACATGGCCAATAGAAGCGTAAAGACTCCCTACTTCCCTCAAGCAAGCACTGAACTTGAACGCTGAGGCGATGTTTAGAACAGCAGACCCCACCCACATAGAGGCCAGGACATTCAGCAAAGTGTCCAAGACAATCTCACTGTTGCACATTTTAAGAACAGAGAGAAATATGCATGACTCCAGAGGTCACCTCCTCAAACTTATTTTGAAAAAAAGCTGATAAATAAAAGTGGATTGACTAGGGGGCTGATGCCTCTTTGGGCTCCAGCCCACATGAGATAAGAATTTTGCTTTTCCTCACCACACAACACAGATTCTTTTGATATGAAGTGAGTCTTATGGCCTGTTTTTTTCCTTTGGGCAGGGAAAGCACGGTTGTATGTTGGGGGTGCAGTGCATGTGTATGTGTTTTAAAGCCACACGAGAATGTTTGAAAAAGTTGTGAAATGTCTCATAGAAACTTCAAACTCTCCCTCTTCAGAGAAAGATGGCAGAGCCGGATAACCACTCATGCCCCAGCTGGTTGTTCCTTACAGGGAGCACCTCCAACTCTTTAGTTCCTCAGGCAGGTCATTTGTTTTGCTGTCACAGCCCTGGACATAGCCCTGTACAGCCTACAGAGTGTGGTACCTCTGCTCTCACCCTTCAGCAAATTACCTCAGCAGTGACCCGTTCTGCTCACACTGCTTTGGGACACTCATGTTTCCTACACCCACTACTTTCACCCAGAAGGGGTCACTTCCAGTTTCTCAAAACCATGTATTAAGTGTGAACCTGTGTTCTGTATCCCGGGTCAGGCCAGGGCAGCAACAGGAGGCAGATCCCAGCTGGATCCAAAGGGAGAGACTCTCTCCACAGTTAAGGTTCCACACACCTAAGCCCCCGTGCTTGAAGATCATGATCTAAGGCATTTAGGAGCTCAGGAGAACTTCTTACAAGACTATACTTCTACCAGTCTAGAGAGACAGCAGCTGAATTCACAGAAGCTATGAAAGAGAATATTCAGTGTTCTTGTGTGACTATAAAAGAATTAAGAGACTCATTTTACAGTGCATTTTAATTAAAAGTTCATTATAAGAATTTTCTTTTAAGAACAGCATACTACATATTCATGGAAATATGTAACTTTACCCTACAAATGGGACTGTCACCATATTATTCTTACAATTCAAACATATGAAAAATAAAATATGATATTTAGCTTTATAAATTACCCCTCCCCCCCTTTAAATTCTTTTTCTTTTAAATAACAAAAGTATTAACTCTTTCCCATTACAGTGCATTTGCTATCTGCGAGCCACAAACCAAGTAGTCACATCAATGCCAAGGAAACAGCAACACTGTTTGCAAAATATTGAGAGAAAATGATAAAAAAATATAGTAGTCAGCCCAGTGCTTACAGAAGAGACAGTCAACAAGAATTGAAAAAGCAGCACATTTTCATATTACATAGGACCATTATAATAACATATAAACCAGTGCAGAAGACTTTTATGCTGGAAAAATAGATAGCAATTCTCAGCAAGCAAAACTCAACTTTGGCACTTGCTCATAAAAAGGCCTTTCAAAGCAAAACAAAATGGAAATCCACTTAATCACAGCTTGTATATTTAAAAAAATAAAGACATTGACTGAAGCAAGAGAAACAATAGAGAAAAGTTTACAAGCCAGGTCACTAGGAATTCAGTACATTCAACCTACAGAAAATACAAATACAATCTTTCATCCACCCACCTACACTGGGATCCTGGCTAGCAAAGGACAGGCTTTGGGACAGAACCTCACCTGAAGCATCTCTGCTTCAATGGAGCTGTGCTGATTAAACAGCCCTTTCTTCAAATTGAACTGGTACAATGTATCTCAAATACATCACCTCTTTATCATAAAATAAGGATTTCTAATCTGCAAATTAAAAAGCAAAAGCCTTGCACTCAGACAGTGGCTGTTCTGCTCGACCCATAGCTGCACCATAACCACTGCAGTGTAAGGATTAAGTGATTTTGGTTTTTTTTTTTTAAAAAGGGCTAAAAAAGAATGGCTTCAATTCGAAGGGGAGACAATAGACTGGAAGGAAGGGTTCACTCTTAGCCTGTTAATCCTGGTGCTCTGTCAGCACTGCACATCACCAGGAACATGAGAGTGAAGTGTACAAGGCTGTTCTCCCTCCCTGCTGAAGAACTGATGTTCTAAGCTCAGGCCCAACCAAAAGGCTGCTGCAGGCCAAAGCATATTTTTGGATCAGGCCATAAGAAAGCAAGGGCTGCTCTAGCCAGGAAGTGCTCCTTTCACAGTCAGGCTCAATGCCCCAAACTAGCAGCTATTTTTGCACTGAGGCAGTTTACTCAATTTTTTTTTATTCTTTCAAGGAGTTCAGATTGGGGAAGGGCAAGGAGAAAAATAAGTGCTTTAGATCGCACAGGAGATTGTCCTACTGAAGGGGGCACTTGGATGGGAAGTGATCACAGCTACAAGTCAAGCAGACGCTCCTCACATGTCTCCACAGGCCATTTAGTAGCACCTCCAAACACATCCACGTTGTTATCAACCCAGGGGATGATGTTGCCAGGCATGTTGATGGAGCAGTTGGCAATATTCATGATGTCTTCAGCTTTTAAGACCCTGTCCCATATATTGAACTGGCTCATCTCCCCAACGAAGGCTTGAGTTGCATCAAATCTTCCTCCTACTGTGTCCTTTAGGCACATGAGAGTCAGGATTAGATGAGAACGTTATTTTGGCATTTTCTTCTTCAAATTTGAAGTTCCTCCCCAGCCAGCCCCACTGCTAGAAAGTGGTGCAGAGTTAGGTCACAGAGATGAACAAGTTAAAGTTTCTAAAAGGGCGACATTGAACAAGGCGTTCTATGGAACAGTTACCAGCTCCAACCTGAATTGTGTCAAACCAACTGAAGGCAAACAGAGGTGACTGAAAAACATCACAAAAAGGCTGCACATAACCAACCCTGCACCCCAGCAGGAGAGCAGGAAGGCAGCTTTAAATTTTGAGGCTAATTTAAGAGCCATTTTGCAGGTTCAGCACAGGACAACTCCAGCAAGAACTGCATCGACATGTAAGGCTACCCTGAAAGCTTTATGGCTGTAGATTAAACCATAACTGCAACCCTTGCCCAATTGTCTGTAGGGCCTCTAAGATGTGATCTTTGGGTCTAAATACACAGGCTTTGTCTGGTTGTAACAAATGAGTGACTCAACCTGCCACTGCATAAGCCTAGAAGTGTTTGCTTGCTCCATTCACTACCCAAGGACAGAAATCACTCATTTGTGGTGGTCACACTGACATGAAACTGATAGAAGAGGACAGAGCCAAGCACAGTGCAGGCAAATGGCGTAACAGACACACAGAAAACCTGCCAGACACTCAGTGGTGAGCTGAAGCATCTGCTCTGCAGAGTGTATGAGGATACTGAACTTGCCATTCTGTCATTTATGTCATGGATAAGTATCTACTAAAATCAATATCAAGACAAAACTAATTTTCATTGCTCCACTGAACCTGGGAATCCTGAAGAAAGGCTATTTCCTGCTACTTGTTACAATATTCACTGTTTTCAGTAAATGTATAATATAGGTAGAGAAAAAATGTGAAGCCAAGAGCCACACAATTCATAGGCAATTACTTATGACATTAACTAGAAAAGCAAACTTCAAAATCCTTTGTTTTTTTTTTCCAATATTCTAACAGGACTTATTCTTAAAAACATGAATATTCTAAATATTTAATAAATGAAACAAATAAACCGGTCTGTGATTGCATTAAGTATTTGTTGCCTTGCTTCAGTCTGATACTGTGAATACAAGACAATCGAGTGTTTAACAAAGAAATTCTCCCAACTCTTGTTCATTTGGGGAGTTTTGATTTTGTTTTTCTTTAAACCCTGGAACACCCTGTCATTCACTCACCTGTTCCTGACCCAGGATCAAGACACCTCCAGGTTTAATTGGATGCCAAGGAGCAAGATTCTCCCCAGTGCCAAGCTTCTCTCCATCCTGGAAAGCTTCCCACATTCCATCTCTGGTTGTCCATGTTATGCAGATATGATGCCATTTTCCATCACTAATGAAGAGAGGGAGCTGGGCAACCTACGAAAAACAGAATGATGCATGGGGCAACCCAAATCTAGGAGTTCAAGCCCAACATGTAAAGAGGGATAGTATTTATTCTGTCTTCAGGTGCAAAAACTTTAGAGGCAAAAGTTAGACCATATCCTACTTTGTAGGATTCCACAGAATCATAAAATGATTTAAGGTGAAAAGTCCCTCTAAGATCACCAAGTGCAACCATTAACCCAGCACTGCCAAGGCCACCACTAACCCACATCCCCAAGTGCCGCATCTACACCTGCTTTAAACACCTCCAGGGATGGTGACTCCTCTACCACCCTGGGTAGCCCATTCCAGCGCGTGACAGCTCTCTCAGTGAAGAAATTTCTCCTCATATCAAATCAAAACTTACCCCGGCACAACATGTCACCATTTTCTCTTTTCCTGTTGCTTGTTACTTGGGAGAAGAGACCAACCCCCATCCTACATATTAACCTGTGGCATTTGTTGTTTAAATCTCAGTGCTTAGTCATAACTTTCCATCCAGTGCTCATGTTAAGTTCCTCTTAAAATCTGGGGTTTGCCAGCACCATTTGTAGTAACAAGTTTGACATATGGATCTGTCTGCTACCAGAAAAACTTGTGGGAACTGTTCCATAGGCCTCACAATAAGGAGGAATCATGCTCCTTTAGGAGTTTGATCTGAAATTTTACTCAGGTCACCATCAAGGTGCAAATGCAGTGGGCTGTGGACCAGCTGTGATGTGGAACAAAGAAAAGCCTCCCAGAATTTTGATACTATAGACATAACACTGAAGAGAAAAAAGTTATTGCTAAAGATGAGCAGACTCAAGTTTGTTTCTCTTCCACAAACCATTAAAAATAATTGGTTTATTGATCTGGGAGGATGACAGGACTATTAGAAGTCCATAATCAGCCACAAGATGAACCACCTGAGTTGTGTAGTAAATATCTGATCCCTCAGAGAGCAGTGAGTTACCAGGAAACCTAATTGAAGGTGGGGAGAAAGGAAGCATTTATATACTGGTTTAATGCCAGGTTTCAATGGGCCTTGTTTTCTTCATGCTTCATTCTGAAGCTTGTCAGAAACCATCAGTGGTATGAAGCAGTGTGAGACAATTGCTACTTTTTGTACCTAAAATCTGAGAAAAATGTAATTTAAAGTGATGTTCAGTCACTAAGCATAAAAATCCACACCATTATGTGCCTTTTGCTCTCTGTCCTCTGCAAAATTAATTTTAACATTTCTACCTTCTACAGGTATAAAGATAGAAATACTGTAACTGGCTTAGATCTCACAGGTCTTGCAATAGAGAGAAGAAAGGAGTTAGTGGAAAGGTTATGTTGACAATGAAGACTTAGTCAGGTCTCACCTTATCATTAATTAGTAGTTCAATTGGATTATTGCCCCACTCTATGAGGACAATTTCATTGGCTTGCCCAGGAACAGCGTAAGAGAATGGAGTGCCAATTCCAGGAGAAGCACTTGACCTCAGCCACAAGCATACAGTGAAAGCATAGAGCTCTGGCAGAGTCTTCTTGATCTTCCCATACAAGTAGTTTGTGCGAAGAGGAAGGGAGACTTTGAATTCATCAGGTGACTTAAACGCACTGTTACCTAGAATTACATGGAGCAAGAAAAACCTTTAACATTAAGCAAAGCAATGTATTGGTAATTCAGGCTAAGACAATTGTTATTGGTAATCTTTAGAACTTTAATCACTCTACAGAGGTACAGGAAAAAAGGCATATTGAGGTAGTATTTACTGAATGTTGATTTTGCTGACGTAAAAATATACCTAGATTTATCCACATTGTGATAATTATTTAGTTTATTTCTGCTCATTTAGAGCAAAAGAATAGATAGCAGGCAATCTTCTTCATTACCTGGTTCATGGCTGGAGGCCTGCCTGTTTCAAACAATTCAAACTGGTCTAAAAGATATTTACTGTTAGTAAAACGGATTTTCTGCTATGCTCATTAAAGCATCACAGTGCTTCAAAACCAGGATTTCTTTTCCTACTACTGTCACACAAGCAGCTAGGAGCAGCACCCCTGTGTTAAGATCTCAAGTTAAGAAATAGATTAACCCCCTCATTTTGGGCAGCAAATCTGAAATAAGACTACAGTGACATAGTCCAGCAAGCAGCTAAATTCCGTAGAATTGATTTCTGTCCCATCAACTAAACAGAACAATATCTGAAGAGCTCAAAATGAAGTGAATTTAAAAAATCAGGATCAGGCTATGAACTATGGAAAAAATAGACAGTTGATTTAATATAAAAGCAGAAATTACTATCTAGCTTTTTCTAAAAGAAGTAATAAAAACCAGTGAGGTATTCTGGGCTTGCTTACAAAACTGAGACCATTAAGACCAAAACTTTCTGAAGTTACAATAGTCTATATCACATATTAGTGTACTTCTGATATAGATGCTTTCAAGTAATTTTCTAGAATTAAGTATTAAGAAATAAATCCCACATTGTGCCACAAAATAAAACCCCACAATTCTGTAGTAATGTCACCCTCAACTTCTTAGCAGTCTGTTCTCCTGAGTCTCACTCATTTCCTTTGCTCACATTCCTGAAACAAATCCAATCCCCTTGCCAAACTTCACACTCCAGTCCAAATGAAAAGCTGTTGTCACAAAAGATTGCCACAATTCTCATATGTATTCTTTAAATCATTGGCATTCTCTCAGTTCCCATTCTCAGAAGTAACTGAAGTGTTTTGGCTGCATTTTTCACAGAACGAGGGGGTGGGAGAAGAAAAAGCTTCTCTTTCACTTGAATCTGTCTTGAGGAACTCAGAGATCAAAACCTGAAATATTCTAAATTCTAAGCAATTTGAAAAAACAGGGTCTTAGGGTTAATGTTGAACAACCTCCATTAGGCTGCTACAACCAATCTCACATAGAAAAAAACAGAAATATACTCCATTAAAAGAGCAATTATTTTTGGACTAGATGGGCAAGAAATATTGTTATTCCTTTTCAGAGACAGAAAATAGTTTTAGACATAGTATATGACCTGTTTGCATCTCCAGCAAAGCCGGAATCAATCTGAAGTCCAGGCACTACCTCCTGCTTTTTCTGCTGCATCAACTCCTGCTGTCAATGGAGACAACCAGGGAAGGAATTAACAGAAAACTTTGGGAACCACAACAGTTGTACAAGTTTTAAACTCCTCTGCCTCACTGGTAACTAAAACAGCAGTCACAACTACAGATAAAATCCAAAGCTCACAGTGTCACCTCCTAAGGTTAGTCTTTTTCCTCTAGTCTCAGGATAATGAGGAGCTTCTGACACTCCAGTTAGTTGTGGGGAAGAAATGCTAAACAATACTGCATTTTAAATAAAAGCACAGTAGAAATAGTATTTTCAAATGAAGTCAGATCAAATATTGTCTATATTTAATACACAAAAAAAAAGTTCTTAGATCATTATTACCCCCACTTTGATTTGACAGAGGAACAAGAACAGCTAAGCTGTACAATAATAGAGAGCAAATTACACAACTAAAAGAAAGCCTGTATCTTGGTTCCTGTCCCAAATTCTTCACTTTCCTGGAGACTTAAGACAGCCCTCACTCCCCACACAAAAACATAAAGGTGGGAACAGGTTATTTTTAGCCTAACTGAATTACACATTCTTGTTCTCCCACCACTCTCTCTTTCTGATATGAGTCACATCTTTCAGAGACAAGGACTATCTATACTTGACACATAAGACATTAGCAGGCTACTCATTCTCTGTAACTTTAGTTGCAGGTTAGGCTTTATCTCGGCTCTCAGAAAATACTAAAAGAGCCAGTAGAAGATCTCTTCTTCCTCCTTGCCTTTTCCTCTCCTTCACACTTTTCAGATAAAAGAAGAAAAGATACAGTATTATACAAATGGATTCATTAGGCTGCATTTCGAAATTCATGAGATATGCATGTTTGTACTATTTTGAAGGCATGTCCATTAAGCTGCTTTTAAGCAGAGAGCTATTCACCTTGGAAAACCGTTTAAGGATTGGGCAGTGGTATTTGCCGCCACTTCAGTCCTACACAGTCCTCTCTGTACGTGTATACAGTCAATACAGAAAGAATTCTGGGCTTTAGGTCACTTCCACAGACATTTGTAATTCAAATAAACAGACTCTACTCAAGCAGAGATATCTCAGTAATAATTCAACCAACAATCAGAATGAATGACTAGGATTACGAGAGTGTCCCCCAGTGGACCATGTGTAATCTACTGTAAACTCTGAACACAGTAAGCTTAGAATAGGGCACAATTCAAGTATCTGCAGTTACCCAAAGCCATAACCAGCAACAAAGGGAAAGGTGACCATCAATACTTGCAAAGCAGCAAGAAACAAATCTGGTATAAAATGCCATTCATTACATCAAAGATGGTAATTAAATTTAGCCCGTATGATTCTCAGTCCAAATAAAGGCAGTTCTACTTAGATGTGTGCTTGACATTATGGAGCTATTTACACCCATGTCATACTTATTCCTATTTCCACTTGCCTCCTTATAGATTGTTCCATCCCACAAACATAAGAGTTTCATCCTAGCCACCCACACATGCCAAATTAAGAGACAGGAAGCCAAAGCCAGACAACTGCCTGTCAAGCAAGAAGCCTGTGATAAAAGAAAAAGCAGAATCCAAGTATCTGCACTGTCATCTACTATTTAGTCCAGTACCTTGATGTCTTTCCCTCAAGGCCCACATTTGGTCTGCTGCTCTGGAAGGAGTAAACAAGATCAATCAGCATGGGGAAGCATTTAGCTTCTGAGCAATTACCTTTCTCTAATTCAGACACTCTTTCTAGCAATGCATTCAAGGCTGTCTCTGTCTTCTGCCGATGGGCAGAGGTCTCATTGTGAAGCAGAGACTTCTCATCCTCCAGCTCGGCCACTTTGCTCAGGAGTTGGCGCTCCAGGTCCCCGAGCCGGCGCTGAAGCATCTCCCGCAGGTCACTGGGCAGTGCTGCATAGGACACATTGGCCCGGAGCTGGTGCTTTAGGGCAAAGTAGAAGGGAGAAAAAAACCTGTCATTTCTGAAACAGAAACTGTGAAATGCAGATATGCTCCCGATTCAAAGAAGGAAAGTAAAATCATGGAGCTCTCCAACATGTACAAAAGAAGTGTTGCTTTTTAGCGCTTGTCACTCTCAGTGCTTTTATCAGCACTGTAGCTGAACAGGTCCTGAAACAAAAGGACACTTTTATTAGTGGCTTCCAGCACTTTATATGAAGGAGTTTTCATACATTTAAGTTCAATAAAATCAATGCAGGAAGCAAGTCTGATGCACTTCTACTAGTACGCATACATGTGGCACATGAGTCAATTTTTGGCTTTACGTACTTAGTGACATGGCCAACATAAGTAAACAGAGAAACTATCACTTCACTTTAGATTAAAAATTAAGCTACTTTGGAAGCAGATTTACCGAAGTCAGATGCTCTTTAGAGCAACTGTAAGTATTAACCAGTGAAAGTATTCTTATTCAAACTGAAAAAAAGAGGCACCTCACACTCTCAAATAACACTATCTTTAAAGTTACTAAAAAACATTTCCACCTATCACGTTATTCTAGTGGAGTTTCTCTTCTACAACCCTAAAAAGAATGCTTCAGAAAGACAACAATAGTAATAAGAGGATGTAATACTAACAGCTCATTCAAAACCGTATTTGCAAAGCAACCCTGACAGAACAGCCTTTCGGAAGTTACTTGCCATCCTCACATCAGCACTGACTGGAGGACAGCAGGAGCACACGTGAGACTTTTAGGGTGTGAAAAACAAGCTATCGGCACAAATCCTGTGAGAATCCTCTCTACGAAACATTTCCATGAGCAGCACTCACACCATGGGCACTGTCCAAAGGCTCATGGAAATCACTTACTGGTGGTCTTGGACCAAATCCCCTTTCTGTTCAGAAGCGCACAGAATTGGGTTCTTTTTATTCTATGTCAGCTCTAAGTACATCATCTTATCTGCACCATCTGCCCAACACAATCTCCTCATTACCACTGGTCTGTTCAGCACCATATGCCGAGGTCTTACTGCCCAAGACGTCAGCTTTGTACCTCAAACCCCATGAAGTCACATCCCCAGAAAGAGAGATTTACACATATTAATACAGAAACTAAGCTGGTGACAAGCAGGGAAACCATAATCTTCCCCCACGCAGTGGGAGAACACATTCAAGAGCAGCCCCTTAGGTTTCTTGCCATTAAAGCGAGCAGATAAGTAACCAAGAGAACACGACAAGCCAACCGAGCCGCTCGCCCCCGGGGCTAGGGCAGTTTGGATCGCTCTCCTTAAGGATTTAGCGCACTTCGCGCCCGAAGTGCCTACTAGACGTGAAGCGGCTCCGCTGCCCGGCCCTACCTCCAGGCTCTCCAGCCGGTCCTTCAGGGTCTGCATGGTGCGGCTCAGCTGGTCGATGACCTGCGCCGGGTCCCGCGGCAGGTCGCCCATCGTATCCTTGCCCTTGCCCACTTCGTTCTTCCACGCAGACTTGCCGTCGGCGCCCTCGCAGCGGCTCAGCTTCCCGGTGAGCTCCCGGATGGCCTCCCGCTGGCTCCCGATGGTCTCCTTCTGCTGCAGGACGGTCTCCCGCAGCTGCAGCACCGTGGCTTTGAGCTCCTCCTCGGGGGGCAGCGCGCCGCCCTGCATGGGCACGGGGGGCAGCGGGCAGCCCGTGCCGGAGACGTCCAGCGGCAGCGAGGTGCACACGAAGCGGCTGCCCGGAGGGTTCTCCTGCTCCCCGGCCGGCGACCCCCGCACGCCCGCCACTAAGGCGAGCAGGAGCTCGGCTGCCACGAGCAGCATTCCGGCTGGTGATCGGGGCGCCCGCTGGGCGGGGCAGCCGAGGCCGAGCCGCAGTGCCTGGAGCGGTTCCCGCCGCCCCGTCCCGTCCGTCCCGTCCCCCTCACGTCGCTCCCGCGCCCGCCGCCGGCCGCAGCTTTTATGGGCAGCGAGGGCGCGGGGGGCGGGACCCGGCTCGAGCCACGCTCACTGGTTGGCTGCGAGCGGCGCTGACGTCAACCGGGGCGGAGCCGGGCGGGCGCGGGGTCGAGAGCGCTCCGGGAGCGGGAGCGGGACCGGTCCGAGCCCCGCGGTGTGGCGGCCTTGGGGAAGGGGATCCTCCGCGTGTCCAGCCTGAACCTCTCGCGTGTCTGCTGACACCCGCTGTCCCCTGTCCTCGCACCTCGCTCCGGCTCCATCCACCCCGATGGTCTCTGGCGAACCCGCTCCGGCTTGTCATTGTCTTTCTGGTATTGAGCGGGTCACAACTGAACCCAGCATCTCGAAGTGATCCGTGCAGTGCCGAGCAAAGCGATTATCCCTTCCCCTCGACTCACTGCCTGCAGTGCTGCTAACTCAGCCTGGGATACGGTTGGCCCGGTCCAGCTCTTTGAGCTGAAAGATAATCAGAAGAACGATAATGGTTTAAGCTATACATCAGTATTCACAATTATGATGGAGGGGAAAGAGACAGGGATATCTTAAGATGCATCATCAAAAATTTTTGTAGAGTACCATAATTCTGTTGTTGGACCATAAGACCATTGTGGTTTAGGTATATTGTCTGTGGCATCCAGTATCTTTAATGCTGGTCCCCTTATCTGCTTGAGTTGCTTTAAACTTATAATCCATTAAGGCTTTTATATTTTCCAAGTGACATGCAAACACTGAACAGTTCTTGCAAACTTCTTGTGGATATGCAGTAAAAACTGTTACCTCCGCTGAAAAAATTGGGAAACAATTTCCTTATGCATCAGCAGAGGCTGCTCTTAGGACTCCCAAATCTTTGAGTAGAATGTCAGATTTTTAGAAAGTTTGTATATGGAGATGAAAGACATTTTACCATAGAGTGAGTAACTCCTACTCTGAAATACATAACTTTTTAAATAATAATGGAATAAAAGTAAAGAATTAAGAATGTATAATTGAAAATATTTTTAGGGGTTTTTTTCAGTCAGTGTGAGAATTGCTTTGTTACAGGACGAGTTAACAAGTTTCCAGGAGTGAGTACTACAGGGACAATTAAATCTGATGGTTTCATGAAGTCCAGTTTATTTGTTCAAGTCTTCCAGCAATGTCCTTTTTTAAGTCACACGAGTCAAAGGCAACTGCAGCCAGTGTTAAGCCAGACATGAGAAATGCAGCTCCTATTGCTTATTCAGGGGGAGAGAACACCGGGGGGCAGGCAGAGTTCAAAATGCAACCAGAAGCTCCAATTCCTGTCTGAACTCCCTTTGTCTGAAACCGTGTCTCAGGAGACTGTGCTGCTTCCTGGATGAATGAAAACGTACCCACTCAAGTGCAGAGGCTCTGACTAATGCCTGGTTAGACATTTAATCCTGTCTAAATCAACAGCATCGTTGCTTCATCACTTGGCCGATGAAAATTCTGGATGCTGCAATGAGGAGGACCATGCAAGTGCACCAGGAACATCTCACCTGTCCACATAGGATCTTTCCAGTCCACAGAAGTCAAAAAAGTATTAAAGCTTATACAGAATAATAGACCAGAATTTTTGCTCTACATATAAGATTAATCAGTCATATCTGTATTGCACTACAGCTCATTTCTCCAAAATTTCATGTTAAGTAGTATGAAAAAAGTAAAAAAAATGATTATAAAATGTTGGATTTAACCTGTAGGACAACAGTAGTCAATTGCTTTTATACAGCTTGATTCTACCCTGTGTAATATAAATTGTGATGGTACCCTGTGCAAATAACTTCACATTACTTCAAACTTTGATTTTAAAGCCTACTTTACAATTCAGAGCTGTTCCAAACAGATTTTGACTCCATGCATGACAGTGATAAAGGCACTGCCTCCTTTTAAATTCAAGCAATGTATAGCTTGAAGGTTTTGCTTAATTATAGATAAATTTTTGTCATGATCTCTTACTCAGGCAAGCTGAGGAGTAATACAAGCAGCAGCAAGCAATAAACATCTGACTTCCAGAGTTCTGTAAGGTATATGATGGTAAATTGCTCATGACAACAAAAGTATTGTCCTTTATTACTCTACTGTTTCTTCTTGACAGGGGAGGTCAGTAAAACTGGAAAGTATCCCAACAAAGACACTCAGAAATGTCAGTTATCACACAGTGGGGTATGAATGTGGAGGACACAGACAAAGACAGGTATTATCCATTGTGCTTCTTAACATCCTTAATATTTTGTTGTGGTACTACAGCGCTTTCAGAATAAAAAGTAGGTGATTGCCCTGCTCTGCTCTGTGCTTGTGTGGCCTCACCTCGAGTCCTGTGTGCATTTTTGGGCACCAAAATATAAAAAAGACATTAAACTAATAGAGAGTGTCCAAAGGAAGCCACGAGGATGGGGAAGGGTCTGGATGGGAGGACATACGAGGAGTGGCTGAGGGCACTTGGTCTGTTCAGCCTGGAGGAGACTGAGGCATGTTCACGAGGGGCAGAGGAGGGGCAGCTCCAAACCCTGCTCCCTGTGATCAGGGACAGGACCCAAGGGAATGACTGGAGCTGTCTCAGGAGAGGTTTAGGCTAGATATTAGGGAAAAAAAATTCACCCAGAGGGTATTTGGGCACTGAACAGGCTCCCCAGGCCAATGGTCACAACACCAGCCTGACAAAGCTCAAGAAGCATTTGGACAAAGCTCTCAGGCACAGGATGGGATTGTAGAGGTTTGTAAGGAATGCCCCATGCAGGGCCAGAAGCTGGATTTCCATGATCCCTGTGGGTCCTTTCTAATTCAGGACATTCTATGATTCTATGACTCTATGAACCCAAACAGCATGAATGACCCCACTTTACCCCACTCGCAGATTCTAAGACCTAAATTTAACACATGTAATATTTTATTGAAACACTTCTTGTAGCTGTAGGCAGTGTTTCTTCATGTTGAAGGCCATATAAATCTTCATTTTGAGAGACTGGCATGCACCAGTACATTATCATAAATAATAAATCATTAAAATTCCAAGAAAGTCTATCATTTTTACATCAATACATCACATGCCAAAGCATAAGATAGCTGAATACTTGATCACTCAAGATGTTTCAAAAAGGATGTGTTTTTTTCCTTCTGACCAAGATGATCAGTTCATAGGCACCATGATGATATTTCACTGTAGGATAAAAGTTGATTGGGTTAGAGAGGGAAGCACAGAGAGTACAGACAACTTACAGTTGCATTTGAGAGGTTTTTGAAACTCCTGGCTTTGTGGCTGTCAGGCAGCCTAGTGTGTCAGCAGCCCACAGAATGGATTTTTAATTTTTAATTTAACTTTGACAGTTTCTATTGCCTTCAAAAGGGCTTTATTCTCTTTGGAAGCAGCACTTGCATGCTAGCTGCTATCTGTCTTTAATGCCTAACTGTGGTGTCTAACACCGGAACTTCAGTCTCTATGTAAAATGCATTGGGATTCTCAATAATATAAAGGGATTGTGTTTAGGATGAAGGTCCGGAATTCAGGGGATCTGACATAAATCTTTGTTAATACACATCTGTCTGGCCACTATCACTATCACAATTTTGCAAAAACTTCTAAATAGATTAGGAGACTGTGCCTCATTTTTAAGGTCTAGCTTAAGCACATGAAAGGCAGTGTACAAGTGACTTTAGATGAAAAGCTGGCTTATTTTTTGATATTTCAGGTTTGTTCCACTCATTATTATCCAGATGTTCAGAAAAATATTGGCCTAAATTATCTGAAAGGCCTGACTTAAATTAGCCGTACAGATATGGGTTTAGGTTCTTTTTACAGGTGACTTAGAAATTCAGATCTTACTGTAATGGGAGTTACGCAAAAGGCTAAAGAAATTCTCAAATGTGCCAGCTGTGCAGCTTCATCAGTAAGTAGGGATATTTGAAAAAAAAAGTCTAATTTCTGTACACCTCCTTAGCATTTCTCAGATTATAAACTCACAGCAGGGAGAAGTCGTCTGTTCCTGTATGACTGTGCATCACAATGGCACTTGATGCTTATTATTTGTATTAGAGCAGTGTTTATATCAGCTAAGTTATATTAATTTATTTATTCCATTTTCATCTAAGCATATGCTACTTGGCTAGCCATTTACACCTTTCAGAATTGAAAAAATAAATATTCCATTTGTGTAATTCCTTAAGTATGTGTCACTGTTAAAATACACCAATTTCACTTCTTTCTTCACATGTTTAGCTATTTACTAACTAGAGAACTATTCACCAGCTATGAAGCCTGAAATGATGCAATTTTTTCAGTATCTTCTTAATACATTTGCTGAGTAATCAGCCATGATCTGACTCTGTATTTATATTTTAATATCTACTTCTGACTGCATAAAAGTCCCCTGGCTACAGATTAGAGAGATGCCACGGAACTAAACTCCAAAACTTTTAAGCATGCTCCAAAAAATTTGGTATCTGGCAAGTGTTACTGCCAGGAAATTTAGGAGGAAGAGAGGCAATTAACCAGTTACAGGAAAAGATATGAAACTCTGGTTTGCCTACAGAGGCTAAAAGTCACAGCATCCAGGGATATTGCAGCATGAGGATTTTGTTCAACACACTTTAGGTGTTCTTTATATTCCCATTTTACATAGTTTTCATGGATAAAATAGAATATTAGAAGAAACCAATCGTTAAGAGACATTCTCCCTTTTTCTTCCCATATCCTAAGCAAGTCTACGAAAATCATAAATGAAAAATATATTCCCTTTTAAGCCAATAGGATTTTTTCCATTGATCTGAATAAATTCAGGATTTCTCTGGATCATTTAAATGATACATCACTTTCCTGAGAATCATTAATTTGGATAATCTTCCTTCTGGCAGAAGGACAACAGAACTCACTGCAAAAACTAACTTTGTCAGAGAGATTCACTGCAGGAACTTCTAAAGAACATCAGGTACTTAAAAGCGAGTTTACTGCCTCCAGCATTCCCATATGCTGCTGGTGACTAAAGGACAGGAATAGAGACTTTTGGGGGAGTGCACACAATCTGCCTGTCACGCTGACACTGATCACCAACCAGCAAGACAGCAGGTCAGCCACTGCAGGACCTGTTCTCTTCCTGTGCTCTACAGACATTTAGCCCAAAATGCCAGGCTTAGAAATACATCTGAGGAGTGAAATAGGTGAGCTATATGGAGCACAAACCCTGAGAGCTTCACCTTTATTACTCGATTATTATTCATGCACATCTCCCTGAAATTGTGTGAATTTTGTCCAATTCCAAGAGCAAGACAAATCGCAGAATTTGGCTAGAGATAAAGTCTGCATACATATAAAACGTAGTGCAATGTATCAAATGCTTTTACATGTTCGGATCTGGATATTTATTGCTCAAGTTTCTTTTCAAAATTCTTAGTCCGCTTAGATCTGGTGTTTTTGAAGAGTAAGATGCTACTGTGAAATAACCTAATATCGCACTTCTTTCTGTAGCATGTGAGAGGCATCTCCTCTCTGCAGACTCCATTAGCACCACTTCCCACACGGACTCTTGCTCCCAGAGCATGAGCGGAAACTATCAAACTCCACTGCAGGTGTCTCAGTGCTTTGCACAGGGGCAGGATAAAGTACCTCCTGTTATATCTCCAAACACTGCAGTGTGGATGATTATTATAGTTCCCACTTGGGCTGCTTTGGTGGGTTTCTAGAGGCAATAAAATTCTGGCAGTCCCTTGAAATCTTTCCAGTCCTGCAAACCTTAAAGTCCAGTAGCAGGTCAACAGTTTCCCTGTTGCTGGCTGGGAAATTGTGTCCCTTGACCAATCGCTGTCACTGTGGTATTAGAAATTTCTTTTCTCTTTCCATGACACAGTTACACAAACCACAAATACATGCTTGTACCAGTCATTCACACCTCCACACACGTGCATACTTCTGTGTGCGAGATGCTAACAAACACTCACAGACATATGTCATAATAACTATATTTTTTAATACAGAAATACATCTCGGGATTTAGAGCTAGAATTCACAGAATAGAATGTAATGTACCGGCCTTGTGACAAAGGAAGAGAGAAAAGAATACATGAGAGATTAGAAATCCAGGACAAAAGGCAGAACATCTTTCAGTGCCTTTCCATTACAGATCACTACTATAGAAGCAGCCCAGTCTTTCATGTGGGTGAGTCAGTTTCTCAGTTCTGTCAGGAGCAGAGTGATAACCTTGAGTTCTCCCACCAGGGATTTCCCTTCTCAGCTCACTATTTTTGTGTCTCACTCTGTGACTGACAATTAGAAATGCTATTATGTCATGACCCATATGACACGTGAAATGCCGAAGCACCAGGTGTTCTGAGATGATGTTAAGTCACCTCAATAGGTTTCATTTCAAGTTCTAATGAGTGTGACAAAGTAAGGATTCATGGAGAGGATCCATAAAGTTCTGGGGGAAAAAAAGGCATTGTCTGTGGAGGTAGTTTTTGCAAGAAACTAGAATGTGCACAGATGGAAGAAGACTGACACAGGAAGATTACAAAATAAAGGGTTATATAACTTTAGCTTTATGCTTCAGACCAAACACCTGGGGCCAGATTTGACAGCAAATCTGGAAATTAGTTTATTTACATCAGCACTGAGATTGTGAAGTATTTGGGCTTCAAGAGCAGCACCACTGTTGACCCATGCAGGGTATTTCATCCCCTGGCTCGGGTAAGGTTATTTGCACTAAGAGGTGCTTGTGTGTGAGAAGAGTTAACCAGCCCAAATCTTTTTAGATTTTAATTGTCAACAACACATTTATTTGTCATTGTACTAACTCTATTTGGCAAGGCTGCAATCATATTTTAAGTGGGGTAGATGTAAATAATTTTGTTTGATTTTAATGCTCATAACAGATTTACCTTACCCCTCCTGCCACCTGCCCGGTTTCATTTTGGTTTAATCAGTGATCTTTTCATCATTTAAGATGACAAGACCTTTGGAGAAGTGACTGGCCATTTTCTGTGTGTTTTATAGTACCCAGCTAACTCCCTACTGACATAAATACAAGTACTCAGTATTGTAATGATGTTATTTCCATCTATATTTTTATTATCTAATATCTGAATTCGCTGGTAATTGTACATTTAATTGGTTTTTTCAGTATCTTTTACACAATATGCCCTCATGAAATGATGTCACAGACTAAATTTCTTCTTTGCAGAGTGATGGGTATTCATTAGAAAACATACACCAAAACAGCAATAATGCAGTGTTAAAATTTTCAGTCCTTTGCATTTAAGTACTTAGCAATATTTCAGGTATCATTAACTGAATTGCATTAAATTATTTAATTTGTGAAACAGATCCCAATGTTTTCATTCTCTTACAAATGTCAAAACTTTGCAGTTGCAAATCACATAGATTTCACTTTCAAATAAAACCGAAAATATTTTGCCTATAAATCCTTAATCTTCAGCCTGCGAAAAATATTGTGGACTATGAAAGAGCAGGTTCTACATCCTTGCTGTGCCCTAGCCAGTTGAACAAAATCTAATGAGTCTCTGAACAGTGTGAAAAAAATCACTGATTGTCTGACTAGCTGACTGTAGGGCAGGAAAAAGTCCTGTTTGTCTAGGTTTGATTGAAACTTGAGTTAATTGTCAGTGCCCACACAAACCAGAAAAATAGGATTAAAGGCCAAAGAGATATTAACAGTAGAAATGTTGCACATCTGCTTTGACAGATGATTTTGCACTTCACAGGTTTAACTAAAAGATCACTTTCGCAGCAGTTCTTACAAAGTTAAATCCCTTCTAAATGAAATTATTAAAAAACAACTGAGGATTAGAGGAATCTAAGCTCTCATAAAACTATCCAAAATGTTAGTAGCATTGATAAGCAAAGATAAAATAGACTACTTTACATTTCAAAATAATTAGACATCTGTACATCAAAATCCAATCAGGTTGTAAAGTGCTGAGGGCCTTAGTCACCTATTTTTTCCCTAACTCTGTTAATCATACACTATAATAATTTTTATTTGTGATTATGGGAGTACAATAATATTTCATAGACTGCAAAAATTGTAAGGGTGAAAGTGAGAGAATCACCTTAGCTTGTAACATGACTTCACCCAGATACCTTCCAAAAATTATGACTCCAAGTTATTCAGCACACAAGAGCTGATGTACGGTTCTGTTTTAGTCTGGATCAATGGCAAATAATTCAATACACATCCATTGAGCCACCACCGCCAAGTAAGTCAAGGAATTTCTTTTCTGTTGTTTGATCTGATAACAGGCTTAGTGTCAGAGCTGCTCAAGGAAATGCTACAAACCCAAAAGTGTAAGTTCAAATCCTGATCCTGGGTAGTGTGCCAAAGCCCACGCTCAGTCAGAGCAATGGGAAAAGAGTATGTGGCTGTTCGAGCTGGGAAATCAAAGGCACCAGGCACAGTAGTGTGCCACAAGTTACAGATGGGCCATGACCACGCTATGGAGAGATGAGTGACATTCTTAAAACCAGGAGATTTTGGAATCTCATCCGTGATATATGAAGAAATGACAAATATTATTTTTTCTGCAAAATAATATTTACTAATTTGCATCCACATTTAATTTTTAGTGTTGTCGTGTCACACTTACACAAAGCATTGTTTATGAACGAAAGCCCCTGAAGAGAATATTCTAAAAATAAAGGAAGTATTTTTAAAATCTCAGTTGCCATTGTGCAAGCCCCACTCAGAATTGTTTTATAACACACTGCATTGGGCTCCATCCACCAGACCTGTTCTCCATTTGCCAAGCTACAAGATGCAGTTAATGCAACACTGATAAAACCAATTGCTGAGAAAACTAAACCTCTTCTCATGATTAAGGAACTAACTATTGTTAGAGGCTATAATATCTCTGTTAAGTTCAAGTGTGGAATTAGTTACTGGTAACTGATTTTTCCTTTTTTCCCTGAGAATTGATGAGATTTGATACAAGATCTTGATGCCTGGGATCTACAAAGATACAGTAAAACCAAATGAGAACAAGTGTAAGCATTGCTCTGGAGCAAGGCAGAGGGAGACTGCTAATGTGAATGAGGTTCATTACAAAATCAGATTTACTGCACAGTTTCCCTCCAGTTGCAGCAAAGGTAAAACTTGTATGAAAATACCATTGCTGACTGCAGCTCTGGGACTCTTCAATAGATGGACTGATCCTTGTAGTAAGTGGAACTTGGATACAAAAAGGATTGCTGAGCAGCAACCAGAGGGCTCCAGATTATGACAAGAAGATTATCCCAGTAAGAGCCACTTAAAAAGCAACTGCCATCAAGACCTTTTATCTACAGCATAGTTCTTTGTGGCTTAGAAGGTTGGGCAAATTTTATGAGATACTTAGTAACACAGAGGAAATATCACAGGTCAAAATTCAGTCTTAGCAGGTGTGCACTCTCACATCAACAATATTCTCCTGAGCCATAGTTTTCATTATTGTAGATGTTTATTTTCAATTTATTCAAAAATCATGGGTAGTGCCAAATAGGATATAATATCCAGAGGAACTGTGTAAAAATGGGAGGTATATTTCTTTCTAAACTGAGCTCATTCAAACCCAATGAACGCTCAGGTGAGCACGAGTCCCCGAGTTAGCATGTTGTAAGTCACCACCTCCAGGACGGAGCTGTCTCCTAAAGCAATCCTTGTGCCCAAGCGAAAATCATGGCTCATGTCTTTTAGTGAGAGTTCATAAAGTGGTTTATTTACCTAGTGCTATTCATTCAGAAGCACTCCAGTCTTCTAAAAATAACTCATTATGTTATATACATTTCTCAGCAGATGTTTAATGAACCTAAACACACATCTTAAGGAAAGCAGGGCAGCTCCAAGCTCAGCTGGGCTAGAGAAAAGGTCCCTGATTTATCTGAAGCTAGCCTGGAGTATCTGAAAGCTTTTGTTGAGAGAGGTTGAAATATTCAAGCACTACTTAAAAAGCACACATGAGAAAAAGATTTTGGAATACTCCATTTCACAGAATACAAGCTGATGCATGCGAGGTGCATTACTGAGCTGTCAGAACGTTCTGCACACACCACAGAGCAGCCTCTAATTAATCCACTGAGTGCCATTAATCCAGCTCCTGATGGGGGTGTTCCTGGCATAGCAAACAGCACCGTGCACCTGAGCACAGTGATGTGAGCGTGAGATACGTGGTATCATTTCAACAGGGAATGTTTGTATTTTAAGGCCACTATATAGCATATTAAGGGGACATATATTTTGCACATGAGCTTTCTGGACAACAATTTTCCATGTTTAGTTTATATCCCTTTATACTTCCATTAATTTTTTTTAACTCTTCTATACAAAAGTCTTATCTGGAATTCATGCCCTACATGTGATTTCTTTCTTCCTGACCATTCTCTGGTGTCATGCAGTATCAGTTATCTGTCCACTCTCCTCACCCCCTCTGACTTATTCGCAGGTCATTTTTAGAATTTTCCCCCAAGTTTTTTGCATTGTAAATTTGACACATCTAACTTTATTCTTCTAAGATATGTTTTCTTTTTCTTGTTGATAGGACAAAATTTATAATACCAAATCTTCCATGTGGATGCTGCATCTTACAAAGACTATTGTTGTGTTCATTGTGTTCGTTGTGTTTGCAACGGTCATGCCATGATTTTTTCGCGAACATTCGCACTCATAAACCCTGTTGTCCAGAATATTTACAGAAAACAAATGCATGAGGCACCAACATGGCTAAAATAAGTTCAACTCAACATTCAAATACACATTTGTTTAAAGTCAATGTAGCTGCACATGATGTTTCTGAAGCAGTTAAGTTTCTTTATAGTGAAGTCACTACATGTAATTGTTTAAATCACTCAAAATTTTTTATTACTTTTCTTATTTAAGGTATATTTCATTAATCCAACAAGTCCAAGTAGGTCCCTGGTTAAAACTGCACCAATAACGCCTCTGGGTGCTAAGTCTGAATAAGCTGCAAGCATATTAAGGCATTATTTTCTGTGGCTTTTATAATATATTATGCACATAGATGAAAGTGGCAAATTTTTTAGCCTCATCAATGAAGCCTCAAGGGGGCAGTTATGGTATAACTACATGGTCTCAACCAGATGGAATTCTTTGGGCTAAAAGACAAAAAAGTCCACAATTTATTCCAAGCATTATTTTCAAGTCTGTTGCTGCAGGGTTCAAGTGGATCCAGGAAATCATTTTCTGAACCAGAAGGGCCACAAATAAGATTTATTAAGGAGTCCTTCTTTTAACGTAAAATTACATTTTGCCAATTTTAATTTCAATTAAAATTACTCCCTCGAGAAATCCAGCTAAGTGGGGAGATTCAGGACATCAGATACTTGTTGCTCCCAAAAATCAGATTTGCAAGTGAAGAAATTTAAATGTTTGAAACAAGAAGGAATGGAATGTATTTCATTGATGGGAGACCAGATCTTTTTATCACGTATACTTGTATCAGGGTGAGAAATTCTACTTTGCACCAGCTTCATATCAGTTCCGAAGAAGCTCAAAGTGAAACTTTGACACATGAAGTTTCAGTATAGAAATATATCTGTCTTTGCCTAAAACCCTATTGTGATTCCACATCATTTGCAGGATTTTGTTGGTTGAATTTAACTGTACATAGTATCTCTTGACATAAGCAAGCACTTCAATTTGCAGCTTTGGACTTCAGCAAACACAGCTCCACTGACTTTTTTCATCAATTATTTCACTCACTTTGCTCTCTAAAATGAATGGGTGGTTTCATTTGGGTTGGTTTGGTCTGCAGAGCTAAGTAATCAGTTTCTTATACCCCTGTGAAAAAAATTAAAATTCTCTCTTGTCAACAAGAAGGTGATTAGGGCTTTGAGCATACAGATAAGCTTATTACAGCAGAAATGGAATCTGTTCCCAGTAATGGTTGTAGAGCCTGCCCATGCACTTATAACACTTGATAGGTGTTCATCTAATCTGCTGCCAGGGACTGGAGCCAAACAGAGCAGACATTTTCCTATTATTTAAAACTTTAAGTACATATTAATAATCTAATTACTATCTGCTCAGTGGCACTGGAACAGACTATTAGTCTATGCAAAAGCTGTCTGTATAGAAGAAAATCTAGCCGTTTTCTTTTAAAAATATTTAATGAAATTAAATTGCTCAATTGCCAAACATGGCTGACCTCCAAATGTCAGTAAGGATCCTGGTTCTGCCTCTGGCTCTGTCCTCCATTACTAATGTGTGCTTCCAGCTCTATCCTAGGTCCTAGGAAGGCTCCTCAGGAGTTCTCTTTCAGCAGACTTCCTTTGACAGCTTTCAAGCCTATCAAATACGTATTTAATAAAAGCATTTTTCAGAATATCTGAGTGGAGACGGACAAAAGAAAATGTGTATGAAAACTCTCCCTGATGGCTCCTTTCTGCCTCAGCCAGAAGAACAGGTTCATTTAAAATTCCACGCAGAGCTTCGCAGAGGTAATGACTGAGACTCATCAGACTGTATTTTAAAGTACCCAGAGGGTGAAGCAAAACCAAAGAGCAAAAGGACAAAAAAAACTGGGAATGAACAAGAAACAGTCACTTAACATCAGCTTTTGAACGGTCAAATGGCAGGAATTCAGAAAAAGCCAGCAAGTAACAGTTGCCCGGAGAAGTAGCCATGCTATAGAGAAGTAGGGTCCTGGAAGAGAACTGGGAAGTGACTCAACTGCTCTTCTATATTTATGTTTCCTTCTCTTACTTCAGGAAATATGATAAAAACCATGACATCCAAATTACTGACAAGGAAAGAACATCCATATAGCAGCAGCAAAAAAAGTGTGTTGAACAGCGGAGTATATTCCCTAATCCACATCAGCTTTCTGTTTGGGTTGTGCAGGACAGCCTGCTACGTGCCCTGCACAGTTACTGTATGACTAAACAATTTCTGTTGTAACTTTCTCATTTTTCAGCTGAATTCCCACATCTATAAACCTTCAGTCACTTCTATATAGTACTGACATAAATCAAGATTTCCAGGTCTCACTTTCCAGTTCCAAATATGCCTCTGAGATCCTCATAACATTTAAAAGGTGTTTTTTCTCTGTACACATATTAGCATATTATGAAAGAAATAATTAGCATATGAAATGCTAGAGATCAATTAGCTGCCAAAGCACCAGTCTAGACACAAGCGCCTGACACTTGTAATAAAATCAAAGCCAAGCTGGCCAAGTGCTGCTGCTACCTCAGTAGGGCTTCTCAGAGCAGCAGCAGCCAATGTTCATTCATTGCCCTCTGCACCGACAGTGCAGAAGCTGATTATCATCTGCTCCCGTTTACTGCTGTTGTGCAGCCAAATCCTAAATGAGTTCACAGATTCAGCGACTATTCGTTTATTGTCCACGTCTATTCACTGCATCGTTGTATTCCACAATTGCCACTTGGTTCCAGTAATTCCTGCACTTGCTCTTGAGGTCTTTTCAGGTACAGCTCAGGAGCTGCCTGCTCTTCAGCCCTCCCCACGCTGGAAAACAGAAAACTGCTGTGGAGAGCCAGCGACACGCTCCTGGTGCACAGTAGAGTCCAGCTGCAAAAGTTCTGCTCTGTCAAGACTCTTCGAGGTTTTGAAGGATTCTGAAGAGGATTTAACTCACAATGATGAAACAGGGCCAGAACACTGCACTGCACTGCACAAAGTAGAGATCAAATACATTTGCCCTCATAAGGAGCATAAAAAATTGTGAGCTTCAATGCCTTGGCAAGCCAAGAATGAACAGCCTGAGGCAATACATGTCCAGAGAGCAGCAAATACAGCAAAACAGCAGCTAAGTACCTCATTCTGCAGTCTAAGTATGACCAATTCCTCATGAGATTTTCCTATACCTAAAAAAGAGAGAAGAAATTTCTTTTTAAGGAAACGTGATCAAATCTTTGCGCTCAATTCATTGTACAGTTGCATATCAAATGCCTTCCGATAGCGAAGATTCTCCATTCATCACTGAAGCTTTGCCTCCTTTGAAAAGCTTCTTGCACTTTTGCCCTAATCACACCTCCTGTGATACACACAGCTCAAATACTCATTTACTCCCACGGGACAAAAATCTTTAATGTCCCATTATCGAATTTCTACCTGCAGATACGGTTTAACACAGGGTCATATTACATGACCACACATTCAGGAAATGAAGGCAACAGACTGGAATTTCATCCATGTTAAAGCAGAGACAATTCAGGAAAGAAATTGTAGACAGTGGTTTAGCAACAGTTATTCACATTAAAAAAGGAAAACCATGCAAAAGCTAAAAGACTGGTGTCCCTCGGTTACTTTATGACTCCCACAAAATATTCTCCAACACAGCATATTTCTCTTACACCTTTTCACTTCATCTAAAGAACAAAGAGCATTTCAGCAGAGAAACCTACCATTGGTTTCATATGCTTTGCTTTGAACTCTATCTCAACAGGATGCTGACAGACAATAAAACCTATTCTCTAGTCCTCAACTGGAAGTTACTTCTGAAAAGAGGAGTCATACAAATTGACTACTTTGGGAAAATAATTCTGTTTTCACTCTTTACTAAAATGTGCAGTGCCCACAGTTTTATTTTGATACACTGCAGACCCACCACACTAAGTTATCTGAACGCTCTGTGTTCAGTGTTACTAGTAATTTCTGGTGTTGACCAACTCTCAGATCTATGAAAAGCAAATACACTACAGCAGTTGCCAAGAAAACCCAAGGTTAACTCAATCTTTGCTCCTAAGATTTCACTTTGTGGTTTTCTGATAGGCATTACCTTTTTCACTGCTAGAACACTCAGTGTCTGTCCCCTAAGTGATCGCTGAAACCTTATATTCATACTGTGATTTTCAAAGGAATTATGAAGGATAGCTAATTTATACATGTGTCTTGTGCCTAAGATATGCTTACGTGAACCTAAAACGTCCAGGAAGCCAAACTGGAGGGGGTAAAGGACTCCTGAAGGAATCTATGTCAGTGCCTTCAATTTTATGGTTAGAAATAGGGGATGGGGTGGAGGGAAGGGACACATTTTGATTTCACTTACTATGATAATTCATGAGGATTTGATGTAATGATTATAATTTGGGTAAGATAAATGCACAAACATTCTCCTAGTAAGAAAACACATAAATATATTCGTAATGCAGATATTTTAAACAAAATCATCTGTTACTTGTCAAGAACTGAGAAACTCCTTAACATCTGAGCTTATACAAAATACTACAAATTGCTAAGGATTCCCTGAATATTCATTTCATTTGTTTGTGTTTAATTTGCAGCATATGATGCTTTTGCAGCATATGATGTTTTATGCTAGTAATTATATAAAATCAACTCTTATGAACACAGATAAAGGCCTTCACAGAGTCTGGCAGAGAGCATAGTACTGTGTAACAACGTAATCCATTTAAAAGCAAAAGAGAAAAAATACTGGCATCATTTCAAAGATGTAAAGCACTGAGTACAGCTGGAAGAAGCATTTATTATTTATACTCTGGAGGCTTTTCATTCACATTTACCAACATGTTTACCATTTGGAATGAAGATAAATTAGCAAGGCAACAGACAAAGACAATTTTTTTTTTCTTCTACAATAAACTTCAGATCCAGTAACATTCAGGTGAACCATTCACATCCTTCCTCCCAAGTGACTGACAGAGATGTGTGAGGCTTAGTAAGATATGTTTGGATCAAAGTGTTAGATGCTATGTCACATAGAGTTTCTGGATTTGGATACATATCTGAGTTAATGCTACAAATACATTTCAGCTTGCCAAGGCAGGTTGGTGTCATGAATAATGTATTGTATCCTACAACAGAGAACCCACCATAGAGGCTTTTATATCTATCCATTTAACTGCTGGTCCAACATACAGAGCATGAATTTTTCACACAAAAACCTGTCTGGGGTTTTTGGGCTGCGGACACATGACAAGTGACTGTTCAGAGCATCCTCCTGTCTAAGCCAACAATATAAAAAGTTAACAAACTTGCATAAAACCACACAGTCGTTTTAAAATCTGCCTGCATAATTTGTGTTATGCTATGCTTTTATCAGACACAGCAGTAAAATACCTGCACTGCAATTATGGATAGACACAGATGCACAGGAAAAAACATTTCAAGACACTGTTGAGAACCATTCAACTGTCTTCCAGTGGAGAAAGCCGCTGAAAGCACTTGTCATCTCAACTAGCCAGCCTTCACCTTATTTCACTCCATAAAAATGCAAATTCCCCTGTGGCCCTTAAGACAATAGTGGAATACCCACACTTCTGTAAAAGATTACACTATTTGGAACAATTTCTGTACATATATCAGTACATACACAGTTGGCTCCCAACCAGTGATGAGCCTCTGCTTCCCAGGCATTTCACTTTGCCCTTAAAGCTCCCTGCATGCTGTGACCGTCTCCTCTGGGCATGGCTCCAATTACCCCACTCTGAGCACATCTAAAATCTAATTTGCTGAGGGGTTTATTCACAGGGTATGTTCCAGACATCCTGTGGCCAGAGTAAAACAGAGTTAGTAATGGGTCTTTTTAGACAGGGATTCTTATGTTGATAGGTGAATTTGAGTAACAGCCTGGAGATCAGAAAACTCTTCCCAATAGTGGGAGACCCAGATTCTGTTTCCTCATTATCCTGAAAGGCTGCAAACCTCATCTCCCACCATCTCAGGGAAAGCTCCCAGCCTGTGACTGTTCTGGAGGGCAGGCAGCCTCCTCCTTTCATGGACAGCAAATGTTCTGCAGTGCAGAAAGGACTCGGGACTCACAGATGAAAGGGAAAAAGCAAACATAACACTATGGCTCATACAAACCATGAAATAGAAATCTAAACCTGTTTTACCATTGGCTATTTATCATGCACAAACTATGTGCCAGTTGGTATCAGCTAAAGGAAAAAAGCAACTATCTCACAACTAATAACACTGCCAGAGCCAAAACTTGGTCCCAAATTCAGCCAATACTATGTGATCAAATTCTTGTCAATAGAATCTCACGGTGTTGAAGGTTCTAACTTGACAGCAATCTGCCTCCACAAAACCAAACTGCATACACAAAACATGCTGAGTGCGTATGAGACAGTATCTGTTTACTGATTACTACTGAATACATTTTAAAAGAAGTAATTGCCCTGTCATTTTCTAGCTTTGATGTACTTAAGAAAAAAATTTTCAATCTTCAGGCGGGCAAAAAAATAGAACACTTAATAAGGTATGGTTTCCCCGAATCTGATCAACACAATCCCAAAGCATCTCTTTAAAAAGTCAGAGCCTGTACTTTACAGATAACTATGCTCCTGGAAAAACACTAAATTATACTCAGCTGGAAAGCAAATCTACACTGGGCATCAGGAACTAACTTAAGAAAAAGAAAGGAAAAAAAAAAAGAAGGAAAGATGTGTTATAAAGAGAGAACACTCTGTGTCTGCCTTAATTTGTGCTCAGAAACAATTACCCCTTTTATTCCTCCGTCACATGAACAGCAGATGAAAAATTCTGCCTCTAGGTATAATAGAGTTACATATTATATATACTACATATACGATATAATATATAAGGAATATGTGATATGCTCTCAGAAGTGGTCTGGAGCTCACACTGATGCAGGACACACAGGTTTGCTCTGCAGGAAGCAGTGAGCTAGAAAAGAACTGGGAGAGACAAGCTGGCACCCTCAGCCTGCTTCTGGCACAGCAAAGCTGTGTGTGACAGCTCCCAACAGAGCTGGATGGGCCAGTGGTACCTGGAATGCTCTCACTGGGGCACATATTCCCATCCCTGCATGTGGACTTCCTTCCTCACACACTGTCTGTGGATGTACAACCACAAATTTCACTGAAATTCACTGAATTGGCTTCCCTGGTCTCTAGCCCAGGGGTATAAAGACAAAGTACTGAATATTCGGAACATCCTTGAGTATCAGAGAAAGGTGTATGTTCACGTTAGGTGATGACAGGTGCTGAATGATTAATACACACCAATGTATAGTGGGGTCCTGAGGGGGAGAGGAGACAGTGTCTGCTGGGCTGATGGCAGGGCTGTTAGGAGCCAACTTCAAACTTGAGGAATAGTTATGAGCCAAAGTTTTCAAAAATATAATCAATGGAAGGAAGCACCTCGGTTAGTAGACTAAAGACTAGTTAAAGGATAAAGGAAATAACTGCATAAAAACAGGACAACAACGACTCAGAACATGGACAGCACCTGCTGTAAATAATGTTAAAAATTAGATTGGAGCTTAACAAAGCTGAAACAGTAAACAACAAACAAGAATCAATTTAAACTCCCCTATCTGATTTAAGTAATACTACTGCAAGTTCTTTATACTTCATTATGCAAACTTCTTTCCATTGATCTGATAAATCTGATTAAATGTTTCTAAGCACTCCCCAAGCTGAAATTGAGGTCATTTACAAGATTATTTTCTATGCCTCAAATGACTATTGCATTAAAATAATTCAAAGCAATGCAGTGTGGATATGAACAAGGATATGTATTCACTAATGTTAAATCGAAATATTAATGGTATAGACATTGATGACAGGTTTTCAACGATCCAATTTTATTATATTTTTGTGAAAAACAATGTGACTTAAAACTCAGTTGAAGTGGCTACAGTACAAAAACAAAAGCTTTGCAGAGGAAGATTTCTCGAATACTAGATGTGGAGCAGAGCTGGGGAAAGTACTCCTAAAACCTGCAATCCCTCTATGGTACTTCTGACACTACTACAACTTACAACAAATCTTCTTGTGAGGGGACTAAAAGTTCAGGACTAGAACTGCTGCAGGGTCATGGGCTGTCACTGTAATTTAAAGCTTCCTGCTGTCATCCCTCAGGAGCCAGGGGCAGAGGTCACAGCTCAGCCCCTGAGGGTCCCACTACAGCCAAGCTGAATCTGTCACAATAACACATGCCAGCGTTTTAGATCTGTGTAGAATATTTCTCACCAGTGAAGGAAAGTAGTTGATTTTCCAGCTCAAGGATTTTTTACTCATCTGTAGGAAAGAACAGGTGTCTGACATGTGTCAGGAGGTCTGTGCCTCTGCCTGTTTGGCACTTCAGCTTCAACCACTGTTGGCAATCCAGAAGCACAAGTATTTAGTGCCAGGTGTCTTCCCCTTCTTCTCCAGGTTTTGTTGTTGCTGCCCACAAAAAGGCACCCTGGCAGTTAAGATTATGGCAACATAAATCTCTAACGCTAGTACTAAAAATCTGTAAATCGACTGATATTTAAATCTATTCACAAGGGAAACCAGCAGCTCTGAGAGCCCAATTGAACGGGTGTGCTTTGCTGCATGTCACGAAAGCCACAAGGTTGTTACAGCACCTCCAAAGGAGCAACAAGTTGTGACTACTAAAGCACTATCAGCAAATCCCCACCAATAATCCTTTCTGAGTCAAACCTAATTCAATTCTCTTTACTCCTGCAGAATGACAACAGGAGACAGACAGCATCTTAGACAGGTCTCAAGGTACCGTTCTTCATGTTTATTCAATTTCAGAAAAATTATGTACTTCCCCTAAAACAAATGGTTTAGTCAATATTTCAAAAGAGTAAATAGTGTGACTCATACTGCTCTGAGTCATCCACCTGAATATTGATTTCAAAGAAAATCATACAATAGCTGATTAAAGATTATTAATTGCTCTTAGAGGATTAATTATTTTTTATAGTACTCAACAGCTTTTGGGAGAACATAAGTCTTGTCAGATCAAATACTCCCACTAACAGAATGGCAGAAATTGTTAACATATTTCTGAACATGTTTTAAGCTTTGAACTCAATACCACACAAGTTGCTGATTCTAAGAGACAGGAATACCCAGAAGCTACAGGGCAACACCAAATTGGAAAATACTTTCTTGATACTACACTTCTTAGTAAGTCATTATCAATTACTTAGGGTGAAAATCTACCTAGAGACTGATTCTCAGCCTGTAACATGATGTATTCTTTTAATACAAATATACAATTAAAGCTGAAAATGTTTCCAAAAGGATAAGGATAGATAGAATGGAAAACAGTGAACAATAACTATAACGTTTGCTTGGTAAACTGAACTCAAAGGGTTCTTCTGAACAGCCAAATACAAGTTTTGTGATGTCAAAATCAAACATTGTAATCTCTGACTAAGGCACCTAAAGAATTGTCAACAGCAACTATCTCAATTTGAGCCACCAATTCTCAGCTTGAACAAATAACTGAAATTTATTATCTGTGGTTTGCAGAGAAGTATATTAGATGGTCATTATTCTAAATGTTACTGCTTGTAAAATCTGTAAGTAACAAGTTCTGCAGAAATCATTTGTGTTGAGTTTCCCCCATGTAATCTTATAATAAATTACATCAATCATAATATTGCTGGCTGCCATTATTGACAGATTTGTAAATTGAAGTTTGTTCTTTGATGTTTCTGCAATTCTAACTTTGATACCTGAAGCATATCAGGGGAAAAAATCTATATTAGACAACTATAGGCTTGTCAAATTTCTCACACTTGATTTAAAACAAAGCCTCAATGGGTGTGATCAATGATGTTCTATGCTGATCCTGGACACAATTATTAACAACATCACTAGCATTTATATAAATAAACTTTCACCATTTCTCAAGTAAAATTATAAACCTGTAATAATTGAAACTCGGAGAAGCCAACCCAATGTCAGCTCGGTGCACTTTATTTTATGGCTTCGCAGAGCTCATACATCACTTGTTTGTAAACACTCTGTTGGCCTTGATGCAGTGCAGCTTCTCACAGTACAAAAACAAAAGCGTTTTTAAATGTCACAATGAGAGTCATAAGCAAGAAAAACCAATGCTATTCATTAAACCTTTTCTAATTGATTTTTTACACAGTCTTTTTTAACCCAGTAAAGCGCAATCTAAAAGCTAAGTAAAACTATTATTATTATTACCCCATTTCAAGTTTACCAGAGAAAAAAATGCTGCAGAATTTGTATCAAAATAAAGAAAGTATGTACAGCTATTTTCTGGCACATTTATGGCATAAATAGAAAGAACCATGGATTAAAAGAACCAAGCTCTGCAATTTGCAATCTTAAAACAGAGATGGATTGAAAAATTAGGGGGGGGGGGAAAAAAAGCACTTTCAAACCTTGAGGATTGTGATTTGGAAGCATCTTTGTGGTAATGTTTCATATTATGGTAGATATTCGGAATAAAACCAGTCTGTTCTTTTTCCTGGAACCAGGATACAATGTGCAGTAAAAATGTTCAAAAAGCAGATCAGAGTACTCTCATTTTCCATTTTAGAAAAAAGATAAAGTAATTTGTTTGCCTCTGATGGCATCTCTGCTTTTTCTAATTCTATTAACTGAGCTCTGCCAGAAATTATATACTCAGAAACCCACTTATGAGGTGTAAACATTTGTCATTGCAATAATTCAGCAAACACAGCATGCCAGGTATCTTCAAAGCATTTCTTTTCTCTGTAACTGCATTATAATGGCTAATTTTGTTAAGAACTGATTCCTAAAATAGTGGCATTATCACTGTCATATGACAAAGACGGCGCAAGGCAGAGTGAGGGAGAGGACACCCAGTGAGGCTCAGGGCACTCTGCAGAGCTTGGGAACACGAGTAATAACTGAGTAATGCTTTCTTGGACAGACCAAAATGTACTTCCCAACTGCTGGAATCACTGAAGTTTTGCAGCATGTTTCACACATCCACCTCTGCCGAAGGATATTTATAAAGCACTTCACTAATAAGTTCTAAAAATAAACAGCATGAAGTCTGAGTTTACAGCAAAAGACTTTAAGGAAAGGGTACTACAGTGCACATCACGTGGTATCAACAAGGAATGTTTGAATCCCATTGAATTCCAGAAAATATTGAAACATTTCTTTCATCTGAGTAGTTTAAATGAACATATAAAAGGCATGTAAAAAGCATATGGGGGATATCCTTAAATGGTTTCCTGACAAAGAAAATGACTTTCAGCTCCAAAATAAAACCTAAATTCCAGATTGAATGTGAAACTTTAGCCTTAAAGAGAAGCCATTTGCAATCTTCCAAAAAAAAAAAAAAATTTAAATCCAATTGCCAAGCATTAAAACGAAATTAGACAATAAGCAATCCAAAGTTAGAAAGACAAAATGTTCACAGGAACCATTTGTCTGAGGGAAGTCTCGTGCAATGAGAAGCAATGTTTTGAAGCTGATAAATAAGAACAGGATGAGGTTTTATGGGAACAAGTATGCTGAACACGAACTCCTAGCAACAAAATTAGGGAACAGCATCCTGTGACACACATTTTTGACAAATCACCTGGGATCTCGAGCACCTTTGCACTGCAGCCCTCACATTCACTGGGTAAAGCGAAAACACAGAAAATGAGGTGAAATGCCAAAGCACTCAGGACAAGCAGGACTAGGAACCAACCCTTTCATTCCACTGCCTTTCAGTATTTCTTACAAAGCAGCAACAAAGGGCTCTAAGAGGCTTCTAATGTTCAGTCTCTCTGGACAGAGTTCACTAACACAATCACTTTTATTTTTAGAAGTATGAACACCTGATAATAGGCTTGATAATACAAAATATCTCACAAAATTATTGTATTTTTATTACATGATGATAACCAGTGCTAACATTGATACAAAAAATTATTCCCTCTTTACATATTACTTTTTCTTCTTATATTTCCACTTCTTCATTATCACAAGGTACCATACTTCAAAAAAGGATTAATTCCTAAAAACACTGTCATAAAATATACGTAATAAAAATTCCTGGAAAGAAAATAAAAACAGAGTTTTAAAAGTCTACACTAAAATTATTAAGGAACAATTTTATTCCTAAAAGCAATGTCCTTTAGATTTTTTTTTTTAAATCCAAAATCCTGTAAATATGTTATGGTCAGTTGAGTATTTTGATTGATAATAAAATTGTAACCTGTGAAAATACTAATCTCATTAACTAAAAAGGGGGGGAAAAAAGAAAACTGTGTGGCATTAATCTTATGCAGAGATTCTAAATTATACATTTTCTTATCCTACAGAGATTTATACTCCCATTATCTCTTACACCCACATAAGACAAAGCAAGTGTAAATCTCTCCCCATGCAGGGAATTTCTTAATGCTGTATTAGAGAGACAATTATTCTACTCTCACATTTCATAACACTGTTTTTTTAACAACCAGAAGCACTCTCAGTTAATATGAAGCCAGATGTTTTAACTGAGAGCAACTATGGATATATGCTGAAACTGAAAATTAAAACCCCATATGAATAAATATTGAAAGGTACATTAATATTTATTCTAAGGGTGATTTTTCACCACCAAGTAAGATGCTTGGCCAAGATTGTCTCTAAATATTTGCAGCAGCCAAAGGAATTACATTTTTATACAACTTTTACGGATTAATTTATTCAAATTGCAAAACACCCAACTCCTTCTTCTGTTAATTGTACACAGGGTAGGGCTATCCCAGCTGTGCCAAGTCACACTCATATAAGCAACAGAATTACAGGCTGAGTGCATCTAAATTGAGATGTTTTTTAACAATACAAATGGTATGAGAAAAAAATTTGCAAATACGTCAAATTTGTATTTGATATATTTTCCTATATCATCCCCCAATATGACACACATCGTCAATTCAGCTGTAATGGGCTTCTGACTGAAAAGTTACCTGCCAGCCATTTGCAAGTGGTAACCGCTTGCTCAAACTGTTAACAAATATCAGCTGTCATGATGTTCCCTGGAGAACAAGGTGGTGTCTGGGTTAGATACAGCCAAGATTTTTGGGTCATCATGAATTAAATTCATGCTGTGACCTTAAGATTGAACGGGTAAGACAGTTTAACGATTGAAAAATACTGTGAAGAACTCCTAAAAATCCTTAATTGGTATTTACAGAACCATAAAATCACAGAATGGTTTGGGTTGAAGGGGCATTAAAGACCATGTAGTTCCAAGCCCCCTACCATGAGCAGGGACCTTCCACTCAAAGGACATTGTTTGTTGTGTAACACTTGTAAAGCTTACTAAGTGCACAGAAACTGAGATCTGTTTCATGGAGCTGGACTGCAACACGGCTACACTTGCCATTTTGTAAATGTACATTACTGGGTTTGGTAGGAACTAATATTGCCATGCAAGACAGCAGAGTTTAATGAATTGCAAACCCGTGTACCTGAAGCTGCAGTAACACACCCTCGAGAATACTCTCATCACGATGCTTGGGAAGGTTTGCATACAAAATAGGACTCCCCAAATGAAAACATAAAACTGGCTTCTCAAGCACAAATTATAATTCACAGACTGAATTTTTCATTGAAGCTGAGACGCACCCCATAGAGCTGGAAAAAGAGGGGACACATTCCCTCCCTATCCAGTTTTCCCACAGCCATTTCGGACCTGGTGCAGCGAAGGGCAGCTCTAGGGATGCTCTGCTTTATGCCAGCCTTTCTTCCAGTTTACAGTCACCTGTGCCCAACAAAACTTTAACCAACTGCTGCTCAGTAACTCTCCAAGCACGTAATCCCTTGTTCTAGTTCTGTGTCTGCCCAGGATAGTCTTCCTTGGGGAAATCCCAAACCATCTGGTTAGCCCAGCTTCCAACTTGCTTTGATCCGAAAAAGTGGCTCAAAGCACCAAGAAAACAAAAATTATAGAAATGGCTCCTGGTATTTTGTATATATGGAACCAGACACTGATCCTAGTCTGGTTAATGTAAATCCAGAAGAGCTTCACTGAGGACAGGGATACAGGTCGGGGAACCTGATTTTGTTGCTCTGCCCAATATTAAGCACAGCTGTTTTTTAAGTAAGCAAAGAAAATACCACCACTTCGCAAAAAACTTCATCTCCTATAAATCAGCATCGCTCTGCTGAAGTCAACTGAGTTATAAAAATTCACATCAACTGCAGATTTCCTCCCCTGTGTGATGAAGAGTTCTCTTTGCTCCCCTGGGTCTCAGCTCAGGCTCTGTATGAATACAAACGGAATCTTTCTCCTAAATGAGTACCAACACATTTTCTCCTGAGTCACATATCCTTAGCTTCTACACACTGCACATTGCCAAGATGACTAAAACACCTTTAAAAAGTATTTAAATGTTTTCTTCAATAAAAAATATCAATGACATGATTTTCTTACAGTTAAAAAACTTGCCTCCTGTTATTGCCATTTATTGTATCAGAATGTTAAAAATGCAATTTGCTGTAGAGAACAGATCTCAGGATAATATACAGCACTGAATAAAATGGAAAGGAAACTTTGAGACAGAGCAATCAGCACTCCTGAAAAGGCCACATACAATGGTGTAGTATGACAGGTTTAGCCAGGAATTATAAGGAACAAGATACCAATAAAATTATGATGAAAAAAATTATGAGTCTGCGCACATGTAACTGTAATCCTGCAACCAAAGTTATACTTACATCAATTTTATGGATTGAAAGTTATATGCAAATACTTGGATTTCAGAGGAAAAAACAGAGTAAGATGTCCACCACTAACAAGCAAGACACACTGCATCAGAGTCCTGAGGCTGAAAATCTGTTTTCTAAAGAAAGCAGAGGTCATATCTGGATGTCAGTAAAAATCATGTCATTATGTTTTCATAGAAAATGTAGCATTAGTATCTTCAAAGTACACACAATACATAATTTGCCATTTTCAGGGAAGGTTATGCATTTTTAAAAGCCTAGCTACTTTATGTATATTATTGCATTGTCTCATAAAAAGACAAGGCACCTATTGAATTTCAGATAATGCACACATAGTCTGTCTTGAAAAGTGTTAGTGACTTCTAAAGTCAAGCATGCTCAAGTTAGAAAGCATCAGAATTAGATCTGTTTGTGTTTATTCAGTTTAGCAAATCCTTGTGTACATGCTGGAACCCTGACCTTGTCTGTCACATGATCTCTAATTTTAGTGCACAAGAGTCATTCCTCCTGTTAGGTTTGCTGCAGTGATACGAGGGGTATCCTTTTAATACAGAAAATGTTTTATTCTTAAAGGCTTATTTCTGCTGCACTGAAGCCATTACCAAAATGTCAGTCAAATCCAGGGGGATGATGATTAGTCATATTAAATCCTGCTTGAAATTCTACACATCTTTGTGGCTTACTAATACTGCTTACAACAGCAGAGGGGTTGGTGGAGAGGGACAACCTTCCCTTATTCCTAGGAAAGCCATCTGCAAGCGCACTGCTGTGTGGGACTGCTCAAGTCTCAGAGTCGCACACCTAAAGAGCCTCAGTAGATCAGCAGACTGAAACCAGCTCAAATAAAAGAAGTTACCAGCTCCACCAGATGGGTGAAAGTGTTTTCTTTAAAGATTTTCAACCAACTCAAACCAGCAATGTGTGCATCAGGAAGCTTAAATATAAATTTGGGCTTTGTTAATGTCAGAGTAAGAGCAGCGTGGTCTTGAGGAAACAGGCCTGGTGACGCTCAGATTTGTATGATGGCAGTTCCAGGACTTTACCAAAGAGTAGGATACCATTCACAGAAACAAACTAAATAGTTTCATATATAGTCAAGAAGTAAAAGAAAAATAATTCCTTTTTTCCTTGTTTCTCCTTTTTTTAATAACTTACATCTGAATAAGAACTTCACTTAATGTAAGCTAATGCCATTCCTCTAATTTTGCGTTTGATGCAGTTTCTATTTATATAAACAGATTATAAGATATATTGCAGCAGGAGGATCTCTCTCCATAAAAGCAGAACATTAGGAATTGTAATGTACAAAACTGGGGTAAATTACTTTCATTTGTGTATATAAAAATACAGAATAACTAAATTTCAAAAAAAAAAAATGAACATTGCAATTATAGCGGCATCAACTAGTAAAAAAAAAATTAGGCTTGATGTGGTTACCAATATAACGCCGCTAGAAGCAAACAATAAAAGTAGACATTCGTAGCAGGGGTTTCTCAGAATACTTACCACATTCTCCTTGGAAGCTGTACTAGAGATGTTTGTTTTCTTGGAAAGCAGGAACAGTTGGAAGCAAAGGAAGCAGTACAACACTTGAATAGAAAAGTGGCCCAGACCTCTGGATTGATTGGTTTTCCCTCCAGCTGCACCATTTGCTTTCCAGGACACTTTCGAAAAAATTTTCTTTTCTCTCAGTTTCAATCTTCTCACCTGCAGACAGGTACAATAACCCTCTGTAAAGCCTTTTTTAAATCCACAGGCAGAAAGCATTGTAACAATTATCCTTTCCCACCACTAACTGTTCACAATGCAATGGAGTCTGCAAGATCTAAGCAATCTTCTCATGCACTTAATTTACATTTAAGTTTCTTAATGCATCCCTGAGCTGTAATCGTGTGCTGTTTGAAAGATACACGACCACAATTCACGTTACTTTAATGATTAAGGAACACTAATATGGTTCAGTGAAAACACATGCAACATAACTCAGCCTCTCCTGGTACACCTGGATCCCTACATTGGATTGCAAAACAAGCAATAAAACCCCATTAAACAGCTGAAGCAGAATAGCAGTTATCAAATAAAACATCTACACAAATATTTAGAATCTATACCACAACAGCATTTTATTTTACCTCATCCACCATGCAATGATCAAAAATACATCACTTTAGCTAGTAAGCAATACATTTTGCTTACAAGTGAAATTACCAGAATGCACTCATAGATTTGAAAGTCTATATTAAACAGCAAATTGCAGGAAAAAAAAAAAACAACAAAAACCAGAAAGTACAAAGTGCAGAACATAATTTCCAAATGTGGATGTTTAAATAGAATAAATGAATACTGGAGATTGAAAGCAGAGTACTGCCAAGTTTTACTGCAGTCTCCAAGCAGGTGGATTCAGAGAGGGGAATGACGGATAAGAACTGGCTATAGAAGCAGCTCTGCTCTAACATGTGTAACCTGTGGCCGGGAAACCCAGCCAGGATCCCCCCTGAATTTCCCATACGAATAGAGCTGAGCATGTGAGGGTCATCCTGTGTAATATCCAGTGCCATTTCCACAGTGGTTCTGATAATAAAAATCTAATTTCATTCATTTATGCATAATTTTTTTTTTAGTTAGAAAATTAAGTCTACAGTATCATTCAAAAGGCATCTATTCTTAATATTGGTGTCTCTTCCCTCTTTGAAAAAGTACTTTGTAAAATACTTCAGCAAGATGTCTTACACTGCACTGAAAATAAACTAAGTGACATTTACCCCCAAAAAACCCACACATGAATAAGATAAACAAAAATAATTTTAATCTGCTCAAGTCTTTTAAGCATCTAGTAGGCTGTGGCAACAAAATCATTTATGCAGTTATACGTCTGCTGAGATGGATAAAAAGTGAAAATAAAAAGTTTATCCCTTTTATCAGCACAAGTAGGTAAAAAATTCTACTCCTTAATGATTTGGCAGTTATTACAAAGTAATTATCAACCTGTGAGATTAGGAGATAGAACAAAAGAGCAGATTACTGCTCAACACTCAGTTTTCAGTGCTTTGTTTCAAGAAATATGTGATAGTATTTCCTGTTTTAAAACTAGAACTGTACTCTCATTACTCCTGAAGTAAACGAGACCTTAGCAATAAACCCATTCTGAACCTTGGGGAAGTCTTGACTCTGCCTTGAGCCACTGCAGTTACTTCCTTTGTTCTACATTTATCCAGAACTACACAGTCTAGATCATAATTTCGATTCCATGATTATAAATTCAAATCCTGCAAACAGTCTCTTCATGGCAAGGCAGAAACAGAAAACTTCACGCTCGCTGCAATTGCGTAACGCCCAGGAAATCAGGTTTGCAACTCAGAACCAAAAAGAATACTAGTTTTTGTAGAAATAGAGAGAAGATAAGGTCAGAAACATTCTGTGAGGATTTGGAAGAGATTATGGGATCATTTGCTGAGGTGAACTGACATATTAAGCATCTTATATCAGGACTATTTATGCTGTGCATTTTTTTTGCTTCGGAGTCCAAATACAGATGCCGCTTTAAATTTGTAAAGTCCAGGCAGAAAGCTGCAGACTGTTTTTGACACAGAACCACCAAACTGGAGCACTCTCTAACCCATATTCCCTAATTTTCTCTTCCCAGCATGAAGCCCATTTCCTCCCCAGAATTTTGCATTAAATGGATTTGGACTGGAGGCCAAAGACGTGAGAGCTGACAGCAGTTAAGTCATCTCGTTGCACTTGTTAAAAATAGGGTTGAAGGATATCTGTTCTCACAACTATCAGTTGTCATGTTCACATTGCACTTTTCACAATGTGAAGGTGCTCACAGAATCAGGCAACACTTCATTTTTAATATGTACAGAATCAAGAGACACCTTAATTTCTTCTTTAAAAGGATGAAAAATCTAAAGAGCACTGAAAAGCAATTTTATTCCCTTTTAAAAGTGCTTTCAAAGACAGTGGTAACAGTTGATTTATTTTATTCCTCCTACATTCGTCTGTTTGTCTTCATCATTTCACTCTGAGGAAAAGCTGTTCCACTGTTTTAACTTGTGGGCTGTTATTTTTTTTTTTTTTTAGACTGACTCGCATTGTCACATCCAGTTCCTCCGTAAATCACTCTACAAGGCTCTGCACCTTTCCTGAGTTTTACTTCTCCTACTGTTATGTGTAAAGTCTGCACCAGAACAATGATTCCACTCATTTAAACTGTTGTGCCGTATGTCAGTGATTTGGTTCCAAAATGCTCTTTAAGCTTTGCATTCTAGATAAATACTCTCACACATGTTTATTCACAGCAGCAGCTGCTTCAAGAATCCGTGTTATGCTGGGCACCTGGAAGGATCCAGCCGCAGACAGAAGTGCCAGGGACACCCATGCATTTCCTACTCACTTGATGTGGAATTTGCTGTCACTTCTACCACCCATCAGCAGGTGAGATGAGCAGTTTTAAAACATCCATTTCCAAATGCCCTCCTACCTTCTGCTAAATGGGATTGCCTCCATGAGGGAGCATTATGGGTCTTCCACCAGGCGAAAAAAAAGAAAAAAAAAAACCAAAGCAGAATTCAGGAGAACCATTTTGCCTGGAAATGGAAACAATTAAATTGGATGGCAAAGCTCACAGCAGTCATTCAGTTATGAGAATATCTTTTCAGTAAAACACTGAAATCAAGTGAAAGGAAAAAAAATCTGATTTTTGTAGGTTTTACAAGTACACTGGCATGGCTGTGAAGACCACCATACTTAAAATGCAGCTCTTATTGTGTTATTTCATTTGCTTCAGGTCTGCTTTTCAAATAAGACGATGTTTTCTATGTGGCCTTTTATCACAAATATGTCAATGACTTTACCACCTCTAAGCATTAAAAAAGCTGTTTTCTACATGAGGTGGAAGACACTGTCAAGAATTAACAATTTGGATTCACTTCTTGCTCTGACAGAAAAACGATGCTATATTCAAGTTGTATGGCTTCCCTTTGCCTTTGTTTTCAAACTGTGAAAAACACAAAGTTTCCGCACTTACTACCTAGTACTCTTCTGTAAGGCTTTATTAATTCAGACCTTGTTTTCTCATTCCTTACAGCATTATTTCAACCACTAGTTCCATTAATTCTAGTAAAAATTCTCGGGAGGACTTCCATTGCTGTTTGTGCAGGACAGAGAAAAATTTTCATTAAGAAACAACAGTTTCTTCCCCTTCCCCACCTGCCTTCCATGCCTTTTTCTAATTAAAAGTACATTAGCTCCTTGAGAGCAACAGAAATAAAATTACTTTCTCTGTAAGTTTATTTCTTACCTGCCCTTCTTAAAAACCTGCCCTTACAGCTAAACTAGTTGGAGCTTTGGCAACAAAACCAGGAATTTTCCCTTCTGCATTATACTTACAAACATACCCAAGTTCCCTTTTCTTTCCACTTTAGCCTGAGGTTTCCAGTATGTAGAAACCTGCTGTCTAAAATGAAACTTATACATTTAATAAGAATTCAAGGCTGTCTGAAGAGCATTGGTTCTTTTATTAACTACATAAGTCTGAAACTCAGTTAGACACTGTTCAGAGTTCTGTAAATATAAGTCTATATTTCACCATGGACATGTTCAGTGACTTAAAAGCAATATAAACAAGGTAATTCCTACAGGAGCGTGGCATCCTTTTCTCAGTGCAGTCATATCCATCCCAGTTACTGGCTACTTTACTTTACTATACTTTATTTCTTACAATGTTCTAGAGGAGGTTTTCGTGTTAGGTCTTTGTTTTTTACAAGAAAAATCTTGCAAAGAATAAGCAGCCTGTGAATAGCCAAGTCATTGCTCATGTTTTTATACAATACAAAAAATTCAATAACTATACAGACAATGTTGGTAAAACACAGTGTTTTGGTTAGGAATAGAGCTACATTTCTCTGCTACCTAAAAAAATCAAACTAAAAGAGACAGCAAAAGGAAAGGAAAGAAAGTCCTTTCCTGCCTACACTGTAGTGTTATAAAGTCTCCATAGCAGGATATCATGCACACGCCATATCTTTTATAGCAGCCCTTTCTTAATTTTCAATAAAAGAAAAAACACAAGAGAAACTTCTTGACCCTAATGTTCAGACAACTGTTGCCATTTGCAAATACTATTGGGTGCAAAAGTTCAACAATTCCTCTATCTAAAATACAAGGTTCTCCTCAGAAACTCAGAAAAACACATTTTTTTCTAAACACTGAACTGGCAGTACTTCCCTGCAGAAAAGCTCAGAATCCCTATGAATCTGGGGGAAAAAAAGCAATTCCTTGACCCACAGCCTGACTGTGCGTGTGGAGGACCAACAGCAGCAGCACTGGGACGACAAACACCCAGCCACTGGCACAGCTCTGTACCAGGCTCTGGTCCTTCTGCAGCCTCCTGGGAGCACATTCCTCCCTGCCCAGCCTCGCTGATCCCATGGTGGGACTGCACAGCCACAACAGGAGTCAGGGCAGGGCTGTGGCCATCAGGAGTGATGCTGGTTTAATTTCCACAGAGCTGAACACTAGAGCTGGCAAGGAGAGAAACTGAACTGGTTTGAACAGCCACTGAAGTTATTTCCACAGAGTCCAATGAGAAAAAGGATCCAACAAGAGCCCTATGCAGCCAAAGGAAAGGACCACACACGATGGAAAACATCTGTGGCCATGAGATTCACAATGTTGAAGGACAAAGAGCAGAAACTACAAGAACAGACGTTTCCTACTGAATATGTGCAAATAACTGCAAAGGCCAGACTGCCCTAAGAGTGATATCAAAGGATTCAATTAAAGATAGAAAGGATTTATTGCTTCCACAGTTTTACAACAGAGCTATCAAAAGAAGTATAAGGACTGAAATTGTAAAACATTTTAATGCTTCTGAAAACAGATAGTGAGGAAACGGTTTTTCTTCCCCAGATAGTATTAAAGCATGTAACAGTGAGCAGTGTATATTAATCCTCTGTGCTGCAAAGCAAGTTGGGCTTGGATTATTTGGGAGTGAATGACAGATTTAGCTCTACTGGTGAAATAAAGTACAAAAGCGAAGGATTTCATCAAAATTATGTGAAAAGGCAACCAATGTCATTTAAGATGACATCAAAAACTTACTTTAAAAACTGTTCCAAATTTTTTCAAATCTCCACAGACGACCAAAAATAGAGCCTGGAATTACTCACTATAAGGCTCTGGAACCATAACCAAAATTAACTGCAGTGACTAAGCATACTTCTCTTGCCAGTAATGAAAAAAAAATAGACATCCTTTATCCATGATAATTTGACAGTAGTTGTTATTATTAACACAGAAATAAAGTGATCAATGTCCTCTCCCCAAAATACAGAACTTTTCAAATTAGCAGGTGACAAGGTGAGCAATCTCACTGGAGCCCAATTATAAACCAATTCTGAAAAGGAATATTTCACACTGAATAAGAACTACAAGGACGACACAAAGACTGCTGGAAGGTTACAGAGTGCTGAAGTCCTCTTCAAGCCTTCTACACAGCAGGCAGGGATTGACAAAGCAATGGGGAAAGAGTCAGCAAAAATTCAACATGCAGTCAGCTATGCTATAGATTAGTAAAGAATTCAGAAAAGACGTGATCAAATCTGCAACCATTCAGTCATAAGTGATCTTACTGCAGACTGCAGCCACTACAAACAGTTGTCATCACCATTTTCATTACAACACAGAGGTCTCTGAGTCTTGCAGGTGATATCCTGCACTCACCATCTGTACCAGAGTCTCCAGTGCTTTCAGGAAAGAAGCAGAATTAAACAAGGCAAAAAATGCTGATTTTCATCAGGTGGGCTGAGATTTCCCAGTCTTGGTTCCAGTTTAGAGCTGGTATTTGTAAGCATTTAGAGACATGAATTCAGCCATCATTTTGTTATGGAAAGTGAAAAATTATGCTTACAGTATTACCATTTACTTGCCAGGGTACACCGTGCTCATGGGATTTGACATTTTGGATCTTGCACCTTTATAGAAATAACCTCCCAAGCTTGGTTAGATCCAACACAATTCAAAAATCTGGTACCACAGCCACCCATTGTGAACAGGATGTGTGTTTTTACCAAGTCACTGGAATCTGGCACATCCTCATGCACCTGGAATACTTTATAGAATCACTATAATCAATGATCAATAATCAAGAAGTGCAAGAATACAGCCCATACCATTTTAAAATAACTATACCTTTATTACACTTTTTACTATAATCTTCAGTTACATAATCAAAACAGTGTTTTTCAAATATTCTAATATAATATCAAGCACTTTTCTTAAGGACTAATTTAGAACAACACACGCTGAAGTGATTTATACTTTAATTCCCATGCACTTATCTAAATTGAATTTAATCTGACATCTTATTACCAAGTTCTATTACATTCTCCTAGAGCTCTTAGTAGTCTTTTCTAAAATTGCCTAATTTATATAAATTTATGGCATTACCATGTATTGACACCCTGCTTTTCACTATTATTCTAGGCAGACAACATAGTAATATATCAGGTAGTGTACAAAGCCTCAAATAACCCCCATATTTGACTGCTTTCTATTCTTTCCCAGTCATAGGACTTGTTCTTTAAGTTTGCTACGAATTCATGCACAAGCAACTTTCTCCTTGCCTTAGTTGCTCCAACTTTCCTTAATAACTTTGAACGAGTTACTAATCTTTTCAAAGAAGCGCCATCTCCTAAATCCTGCTGCTTTCCTTCAAAAAAAAAAAAAAA
>VZRN01000800.1:3387190-3401475 GCA_013397935.1 Dasyornis broadbenti
AAAAAAAAAAAAAAAAAGAAAAAAAAAGGCTGGAAACACTGTGCTCATTCTACTTTCAGCTTTACAGCTCTCACCCAGCACACCACAGACCCAGGTTCAAGTCCCATCTCAGGGTGAAGAGCTGTAGTTGATGTCTCTCATGAGAAAATTATTATGCTTAACTAGCCTATTGATTGTTTCTGTACTTCCTGTAAAATAATGACTGGATAAGCACTAAGTAAACGGAGAAAATATGGAAACATCTCTAGTGATAAAGTGTAGATTCAGGAATCACTAGAATATTACATTTGAGTTCACCTCATCCTTATGTTTGGTAATGATAAATCCCACATTTATCTCATGACCAGTGACAGGACTCGAGTGAACAGCATGAGCCTGAGCCAGGGGAGGTTTTGTTTGGATATCAGGAAAGCGTGGTTGGGCACTGAACAGGCTCCCCAGGGCAGTGGTCACATCACCAAACCTGACAGAGTTCAGGAAGCATTTGGACAATGCCCTCAGGCACGTGGTGGGATTGTTGGAGCGTCCTGGTCAGGGCCAGGAGCTGGACTTCGATGATCCTGATGGGTCCCTTCCAACTCAGCATATTCTATGATTCTATAAAATGTTTTTCATGGGTAGCAACACACTTCTGACCACAAGAACTGCAACTTAAGATGTCCCAATCTTGAGGCATTCCAAAATTTTAAGAACATGATTCTAGACAGGAGAAGCTACACTACAGCAAAATTTACTCATCCTAGCTTTTTTACTCTGACATTATATTCCTGAACAACTGAAATGCATTAACTGTCATTTTCTAACACCATCAAAACAAATATCTAGACTTCATATCATTTGAAGACGAGGGTTCCTGAAAGTCAGTGGCAGCTGTGACATTTGGCACATTCAGAGATGACTGATAAACGGGGGCTGAAATTGCGCTTATTTGCCTCCTGTGCTCTTCTCTCTTGAAAACACTCAAGGTCAATGGCAACGCTTGGGTTGATGGTAAAGAAGACAGCTATCTGTGGAGAAATGTTCCCCTTGGAGATCTTAAAAGTTCGTATTAAAGAAAATAACAATGAGCATTATTTGAATATAAATTGAAAAATATATTTCAGTTCTGTTAAGTTAATCAGACTTAAATCTCCATGGGAAATTCGCAACACTGTTCCCAATTTAAACACTTCCCAACAATTTACAGCTTCATTTTGCCAACTTTTCCCCAAACTGAACTCCCCTGAATTTACACAACCGAGAATGCTATTCAATAACAGCTGAACAAAGCCTGTGAAGAAGAGGTTTAATACGCTGATGAGAAATAGTGTAGGAAAAAAGCAGCAGCAGCTCCTGAAAAAAAGTCCTGCTTTTTATTCAGATGAAAGATACCTTAGTAATGCAGCACTACTGTCTACGCTTTGGATCAACACTGGCAGATCAGTTTTCTTATGATTGCATATCTATAACCAGAAATGTTAATTGGCATTAAGATTCTCTAGCCCATCATTAGCATCAAAGTGAGAAAAATATCAGGGATGGGGACAGGCAGAATGAGGCAAAAGCTACTTAGGAGATGAACCAAATGTCATAGTTTCTTGTACTTGGTGTAGAACTGCTAAATTGAGTCAGGTTGTAAAAGTGCCATAGCACAGAACCTGTTCAAAATCTCTGTTACATGGAGACCAGGTGAAGCGGAAGTGTGAATCAACAATACCAGAACTTAATCTATTTTTCATTTTGCAGTCTGAGCCAAAGCATCAAAATGTGAGATGTTGGAGTCAGTGCCAACACATTGAAGGGCTATGGGTGGGTGAGCTCCCAGCAAACAATACAGAGACACAGAGCCAGCATACACTGAATTTTCTTACCAGGGCCCAAAGGAAAGTTGATTCCAAAGGATGGCATTTGCATTTAGATCCGGTTTCAGTTCCTGGAATTAGCCAACCCTGAACTGAACTTTTGGTGCTGAATGAATGCAGTGAATGAAGTGAGCACCTGCACCATCCAAATATCCAAACACCACTCTGCTGGAGCAGTTCTTACTCCACCTCTTCATGTGCCTCTCCTACGCTGTCAGTGCTCAGTCTCCAGTACAATACACAGACATTGATATAACAGCTGTATCGAGGGAAAGGGCTATAGCAGGAATCACAAAGAAGGATGGGTGAATATTAGGATGTGGCCACTGAAGTGGATTTTGTGTTCAGAGGTGGCTGATTTTATTACAATCAGAACACACAAACTCACAGTTATATGCTTTGCAATAAAAAGGTGAATTTCAGTTGGATTTTCACTATGAATTTGTAGGGTTAAAATGCTTGTTTCCATAGTGAAACAAGACAAAAAGGTAAAAATTTGGAAAAAGTAAAAAATTTTAAAAATCTAGAACTGATAGTTCTATTCCCAGGCAAACAGAACTATATACAGAGAAAAAAAATTGATTCAAATAAGATAAAATTTTGCAAAATATTCCAGATTTTTGTTTTCTTTTAAATAATATGGAGAAACCCAAACATTTTTTTTTCACTATAATAAGTGAAATCTAAGCACTTTAGGACTAAAAAAAAATTTTTTTTTTCTCCAACAATTAAACAATCTTTCATGTTCAATTTCAACGAATTAACCTTTCTAACACACACAAAAAAAAAGCAATCAGAAAAAGAATTAACTGTTCCAGCTCTCAGCAGCTTATACACAGTTGGAAGCTATTTGATGGCTTTTTTGACCAGGATACTGGGAACTTCATGTGCATCCACTCATCGCTGCGAGGTCCACACAGCTGTTCTGGAATTGCACTTCCACACCAGTTCCTGCAGTGAAAGGCTGAACTCCATCACTGGCTGTGTTTGGTTATTATTCTCCCTTTCTTTGCAATACCTTCACATAAGATGAACTACCTTGCCGTCTCGAGGAGCAACTTCTGCTACAAGTCAGTCAATAGATCAAGTTTCTGTCCCATTTTAAAAACTCTGTGATAGCAAAGTATTTATAACTGCAACCCCAAAGTAATGACACTATTGCTCTGACCTCTGTTGATTACTTTGAATTTATATACAGGTTAGTCCTTTTTCACCTTCTGGTCTTGCTTAAGAATATAACAACACAGCAACCTTGACAAAATGGGAGTCAACTGGTAATTAGTATTCCATTTAATGGAGATGAAAGCCGTGGCATTCCAAGAGTATACTGCACTTATTACATTAAGCTATATATAACTGCATCAAATGGAATATTTAAGCACTTTAACTTGAGCATTTTATGCGTTAGTAATTCGCTTAATTATTTTCTCCAGAGAACAAGTGGTATAATATCGTGCTGATGCATGGGGAGTTATGTGAATAAATCTTCAGGCATCAGGATAGGATCAGATACCCCAGAGCCTCAGTTAAATCAATAAAAGCAGGAGGAAGTGGTGGGAAGAATGCTGCTTCTGGCTTATTTCACAGCACTGTCTGTACAGCAGGTACACCAATCATGCTGAAGTCCTAGTTGCCTTAACTTAATGAAAATGTAACTCATACTTTCACACTTTCATAAAAGTAAAAAGCTACCTATGTTACATTCTCATTTAAAATGTCTCTGCTAGACCTCTTGCTTCATGATAATCATGTTCTAATGAATTTGAGCTGTCTAGGTCACATTGTATTTCTACACGGTCACTGCAGTCTCAGAAAACAGGTGAGAATGAATCAGTAGAAAGAGTGAGAGGGCATAAACAAGAAACTTCACTAACAATTCCCTGCAGATAAATAAATGAATGTGTCACTATTCTCCAACACATAACCTCACTAACTCAACTAAACCAGCCTCTGTCTAAAATATTTTCTTCACTGTGGCCTATTTTTATAGCTCTGAATTTGATATGGGAAATATTACATCAGTAATCAATGACTGCAGAGAGCAATTGAGATGGGAAGGAGTCATAAAATAAGCGAGAAAGACAAGGAGAAAGGATACATTATGTTAGAGACTTGAAAATGGGAAACAGGACTTCTGTTACTTTGTGTGTATGTGCTTTATTTTATACAATATTTTCTTTTTATTATATTGGCAAATAGTACCTGTAGGTTGGGCAGGAGAAATTGGAAATTAAAGAAATAGAATAAGAGACTGATACAAAATTTGCAACAAAAAAGGTGCTCGGAATTTGATTGGTACCTGATCCCAGCTATAGCTGCTCCTACAGGTGGCTGGCAGCCAGGGAGTTCGATCCTCACAGCTCAAACTCCACCGCAGCTGTGGTGAAATCCAGATCACCCTGTGAGTCACACCCGCTCTAACATCAAACAGAATTCAAGCTACAGCACTGCCCTAACTCATATGCTGCTACCCACTTTCTTGGTGGACTGTGTTGACAGCTGAGACTAACTCAGAAGGAAAAACCAATTTCCAACTCTTGTTCTGCTCGGAAATTTCAACTGATTTGGCACTGGAGAAAAGTTGACATCAAGCTGCTGTGATGGTTGTCTGTTACCAAGGGATTCCTCCTATGCACGTGGGATTCCTACCTAGCCACTGTCTCTCTTTTCAACTACTTTTCAGCTGTTGAAAAAGGGACGCGACTTTGGCCCACATTGTCTAGAAACTAAGGACTAACAAAATATAACACACGTTTACATTAACTCATTAATATTACCCAAACAGCACTAACTGTTGGCTGCACTTAGCAAGATGAATATTTCTGAATATTTTGGGAAACGCATCCAGCTGCAAGCTGGTGAATCACCATAGCAAAATTCTCATTCCTCTAAAGAGTTATCCATCAATGTAAGTAATGCATGGTTTGAAATTCCCAATTACACAGCCCACTTGACTTGGTCATTGTGGTGTCATTCCTGACGCGGTGCTACGTAATTGCCATAGTTCTCTTGAACTCATGGCAAGTTCCCCACAATGAAAGAAATATCAAAAGAAATTGACTGTCTTTTTTACCTCCACCTTGCCTGAAGTTACTGCAGTAACTTGCAGGTTTCTTGTTGCTGCTAAGGAAGGTGTTCGGGATCTCCTTGTCCATTTGCTACATCTCTGCCTATCTTTCTCTGCCTTTCTGTTTTCTATGAGTGCAGACTTTGGTCCTTGACTGTCAAGGATGTTTTTATTCCTTTTATAGGCATTATTCCACTATGAATACATAGTCACTCATAATAGACTCAGGATTTCTGGTAACGGTGTCATCGTGACGCTGTCACAGCTCTTATCTCACCTGTATAATTTGAAAATTCTTTTTTTGCCTGAAGTGCCATCCATGGGTATAGACAGACCTAAACTGGTTACACTGCCCACTGCTCTCACGGCAAAGGAGTTCTCCTGCTCAAAGGCGTATATAAAAAAAGTTAGGGAAAAAGAGGTTGTAGACATTCTCTCTTTACATTTCTCCTGTGGTGTTGAAGTATCAATACTTGTATTGATATGTTCATCAGCAGTAGTAATTCTGTACACCACCTCATCCCTTAGCAATTTCCAGAAAAATCAGCAAAGCAGGTTAATACTTGAAGTGTTATTTGAAGAGTTAGCCATGGAATTAAGAACTAAAATGGACGAGGGGGACAGGACTTGTTGAAGAAAGACCTATCCCCAGCTCCTCGCAGTGTGGATTTTGAAGGATTCAGAAATTGTAGGAGAGATGAACCATCTGTTCTGTCAGGTGGGGGAGGAAGGGGACTTAGGATACTGATCTAGAATAAACTCACAGTACAATATTACATCTTTTCTGGATATTCCAAAAAAGGAGATGCTCATAATTGTCTTTTTCTTTAATTCATTACTATGTATGGTAATAATTTTCATTCAGCCTTGTGTCATGGTCTGTAAGTACTAGATACAGAACACCCAAAAGCAGAACCAGGTAACTCTAACAACATTTCACATTTAAAAGTATAAAACCAATGTCAGATCCCTGATCCTCTAAAAATTTCAGAGCGAAACTGATATCTGAATTTTGCAGCTTAGGCCCTTCTCTCTCTGTAAAGGAGGAAATTGAGTGGTTTTTTCATTATTATTCTTTTGATTTACTTAGAGTTGCTAAGCAGTGTTACAATAGTAACAAATGTGGGCAGAGATGCGAAACGTCATATAAAGTTTAGCTGCAAGTATGTTTGTTCCATGATACTAATGAAAAACATCTACACAGCACAACCAACTGACGAAGAGCAGGTAATAAAAATGTGGCATGTACAACAGCACATTCCCAGTATTTCAGGAATCAAAGAAGGAGGAAGTTGTATCAAACTGTTTCACAGATCATATCAGATTTTCCTGATAAGACTTTCCTGAATAACTGTTTTCTCTCTTAAAAGTTCACATTACTTGACGTTTAAAACAAAAGCAAAAAAATGGTCTTCACTAAATTAAAAATTCTCATTAATTCTAGTTCAACCAAAAGTTTGTCTTAAATTTAAGACATGAATCTCATGGTCAAAAGAAGATCCCTTTCTCCGAGCCTGGACAAGCAGTAGCCTACAGGCTTTCTATGTGAATAAGAGCTTCAAAATTTAACATATCATCTATTTAGAAACCTCTGAAGTTAATGAAAATCTTTGTGCTCAATTCAATGAAATCTAGGATGGAGCAGCAGTAATATGCAGTGTAGAAGCAACTTGATTTATTTCCTGCATCCAGAAACTGGGTTCTCTGGTCTCAGACCAGTTAGTTCTAAAATATCCTCAGGAATGTCTGAAAATATAGTCCTTATGTGAAAAAGACAAAAGAAACAGTAAAATGCTTCTTCCTCAGACGCCAACTGCACAGCTGCAATGTCTGTATTGAATCACATCCCAAACAATTCTTACCCGGTAAATTATCTATAACTCTGGTAATTCACTGGCTCAATGACATGGAAGGATTATGTCCTAGAACCCTACAGCAAGGCAGTGCCCACGGCACTGTTACCAGAAGCCAAGTGCCTGCTTCTCCCCACGTGTCAGGTGGGGACGACAAATATTCCTTAGGTCGCTCCTGGATCCCAGCGCTCTCGATCGCCTACACAACACCCATCACTTTGCCTGCGGGATCCCCTTTGCGGCCACTTTACCTCTCAAACCAAATTGGAGCTGCACCCTGAGAAGAGCTCATTGCAAGGACCCACCTTAAAGGCCAAACATGTCCATCTACCCTGAATCCAGCTGCCTCCGCTCACCGCACTGCTGTAACGCTGCCGAGCTCGATCCGCCCTTTGCTCCCGCTCCCTCCTGCCCAGCCCCAGGGCACGCACCGGGACCTGAGCTCCCATTCCATGCAAATGCTACTCAGGAAAGCTACAGCACAGCCCTCGGCTTAGTTCAGATACTTTGAACCGAAAAACACGAAAAAAAGTCATGATTAAGGGTTTACAGCCCCAGGGGTGGAGCCCAGCAGTGACCCAAACCAAGGGCTGGCCAGCGTGGATGCAGCCAGAATGTCCTAGGGCAAACCCACCCTGAACCAGGTGGATTTGAGCCATCCCACACCACTTTGCCTTGAGGCAAGGGACCACTCCTTGTGATACAGCCCTCATATTTGATTTGCAAATGAGAAAACTGAGCAGAACGGAGGAATGTCAAGCAAAACTCAGGAAATCCATAGGAACTGAACTGACTTCAATGAAGCCAGTTAATCAGGAGCTGAAAACCACTCATAATCACTCTAATTTCCCTAACCATGCTATTTTCCCCAATCTCAATGGGACTGGAAGCGAGGTATTTTGACCCTAGAGCTATCACCTTTCAGACAAGCAGTGATTAATCAATCATCCTCTTCAATCCAAATCTCCAAGACTGCCTTTTGCCGATCTAATCCAATCACCGTCTTCCCATCTTTGCAGAACAGTCACAGCCTCCAACCACCACCTTCCTCAGGCGTTTTTGCAAGCCAGGGGCAGGATCCCGAGTGGGGACAGTGACTGTCAGCAGCTGCTTTGGGTCTGCTGTGGAGACACCCTCAGAACACACCAGCAGGCTGCACAGGTGCTTGGCACAGGCAGGATTATAAATATCCACCACAGGCTGCACGGGCTGCTCCCAAGATTTGCATTGCTCAGCATCAACCATCACTGCCCCTGCATTTTCTGGAAAACATTGCCTGTATTGGCACTGGCCAGTGGGTGTCTAGAAACAAGGAGTGGGCACAGCAATGTTAGATTTGACTTTAGCAGCTTCCTGGAAAAGCAACTGAACATAAGAGGAGAAGGCAGGCTCATAACAAGTCCATACAAAGAAACTTCAGTATGGTTTAATCCAAGAATACCCATGTATAGGTTCAGAATCATATTTTTATTACCAAAAAATAGAAACGGATTGCTTTTTTGGTATCAGTACAACCTCTAAAAGATGTTCACAATTAAATGGCAATACAGGAAGAAGGTATTTTTTTAATAGTTTATTATTAATACAATCTATCCTGAACATCTTCCTAGTAATTCTCCACAAGGCTGCATAAAAGAGCAGGGTTAATAAGCTACAAGTTTCTTTGCAATATAGTAATGCAGTTCAGGGAGTTTTGCCACTTTTAAAGTACAATCAAATGACCGGTATTATGTACTTGGTGCAACTTTTCCTTGCTGTGAAAATGAAGACGTAAGAACAGCACCAAAATTCTTTGAAAATCCTCACAGAAGTGCTACTTCACCCCTGGTGCACCGTGAGTTCCCATCACATTCCCGGATGAGGTCTTTATGTTCTACCTATAACAAACACTGGTAATTCCTGCTCTGGTTCTAATACAGAATCTATTGACGTTACTAAGAACGAGCAGATCTCTGTTTAGCTACACAGCTCTACCCTCAGCCCCAGGCAAAACCAGTTTATCCATTTGGGACAGTGCACACCTGTTGTTAGTTAAACCCCAGCTGACAAATTACAAAAGGGAGAATAACAAATACGTAGGTATTTAAAATAATGTTTTTTCAGAATGAGTCACCTCATAAAACCCTAGAACCTAAATGGATTAGAAGTTATAACAGGAGTTTCACCAGGATGTTGGCTTGCTACTAGGGCTGACTTCCAAAATAAAGTCACAGATCCCAAGGCATATTTAGATTTCAATAACATGAACATACTAACAGCACTTACACTCTTGGGAAAAAAAAATCCAAGGCTGTGTCTGAGCAACATAAAGGCTGTTTCAGTCGCTCACCACTAATGTCTATCTTGTTTCATTATGAAGCACTAGAAGAAAGCCTTGTGCATACAGACCATGTGTATTTCTTCTGCTCCATCGTGCATTGCTCGCGTGCCATCTAGTGGCCACAGCACATGAATTAAAGCACAGCTACTCTCAGCTAGAAATGAGCAGTCACAAAATGTGTGGGTATAACAGCTTTGAATTAAATATTTCAACTAACAGCAGAAAAATATTAGCATAGCTAGCAGGACTGCCTATTAGATTCCCTTGAATGCTAAATTTTGTCCAAGTCCTAGGCAACCTCATTTTAAAAACCCTTTTAAAAAACACTTTCTTCCATTGCATAATTTTTAGTCTCAAAAAATTAAACCACAACGATGAAATAAAATAATAGTTCATCTTATAATACTGCCAAAATAATTTGCAACATGGGACTATTGATACACAAAACACAAGCATCCAAAGGCTTCATGCCCAAGACAAAAACACCATCTCATTTTCAGTCTGGAGAACGAAGAGTTAATAAAAAGCACCTTTCACTTCCTTGATTCAACCCCCCAAAGTACAATTAATTAATTACATGTTTAAATTAAGCATTTGATTAAGTGTCTTCCTTGACCAGCGAGCTCAGTATCTTATTGACCTGTGAGTCTGAGTTACAGCTCATTTGCTTTGAAACCAGCCCAGGACAATGAACAGCATGGAACAAAATGATTTTGTGCTTGCTTGCATCAATTTAAAAATGGAGTAAATCCTTTAAATGATCCCGAACTGAATCAGACTGAAAGGGTCAGTAACTGTTCAAAAGTTTTGTATAATTCTTTCAAATGATACTTTGTGTAAGTTTTCGTGTGCTTTTGCACTGTCAGTTTGAAGCGGATAAAACCACTTGAAAAATTCCTTGTAAGTGTCAACAGAGGGCAAAAAATATCTATTGATCAGAAAAGAGAGCTTGTAGAGTCACTCTAAATTCCTGTTCAGGAAATTATATACTGACTCTGAATGTTGTTTGAGATCACTAAAAAACATGCTGTGTACTTTATTTTTCCCTAATCAAGTTAAACATCTGCTAAATACCAGGGGGAATGAAATAGGCCACAGCTGGCTATATCATGCACATGTGATTACTGCTTAGCCACAATTTATGTAATTAGTTACAGTCCTATTAAGCTACTTAAAACACATTCTAAAGATCTAATGATGAACTGATATTAATGGGTCTTTACAGCACGCTTAAATCCTTCCCAAAGAATGTCTGAATATGTCACTGACATGCAAACAGGATACATGCAGAAAACAACTGTACATCAAAATATTACCGATTTTAAGGAAATGCATGTATTTACTCAAGGGAATATTTCCCAGTACGTACGTTTTCAAAAGATATATCAACAATACACTTTTCTCATTATAATCTCAGCTCTTCAGGGCTGACAATGCATGGGGAAATTTTTATTGTGGCTGTTAATGTTCCAAAGCATAAACCCTACAAGGGAGGACTGGCCTTCTGGAGGGAATAAATATAAGCACTATTTTGAGTGAGTCCCTTGACAGCAGTTTTGCCAAATCTATGGGATTCTGCCTTTTGCCAACATGGAATGAGCTGCTGGATGGGGGCCCAGAGAGGCACTTCGCAGTAATACTTGCAGAAAGCCAGGTTCAGGTGCTGGCAGCCTCAGCCCCAGACCAGCCCATGCCTGGCTGCTCCTGTTCAGTACCTGCCTGCCAGGGGCAGGAGCACCTTAACCATTGCAAGGGTGAGACCAGGACACGCTGAAATCCAAGCCACCACTTTTAAACAGCCAGTGTCAAGTGGAACTGTTGGAATTATGCATAATTACGTTCCTTCAAACATTTCAGTTTAACATCAGGAAAGTGTAAAGTGAGGCGGAATGGCAGGTAATGAGGAAGGAGTTTTGTTTCCTCAATAGGAAATGTTACGGTCAAAGCTCTGGTTACAACCCAGAGGGTGCCCGTTGAGCACAGGCAACTCGGGCAGATGGGTGACATGGGGGAGAGACCCCCACAAAATGTTAAATACTGTCTCCTGTAACACTGTAAAGGGTTTTCTTTACTTGCCAAGTTACAGGCTCTTTCAAATAAAACTTTCAGTTCTGTTCCTCAACTTTTCCCTCAAAATTCAACGGGATGAAGCCTTGAGCAAACCCAATGTTGAATTTAGCCCTACTGTGATGGGGACTGGACCTGGTAGGCTGCTAACCTGGCAAGTTCCCTGAGCTATTCTTGAGGTACAGTTATTGCTTGAGACAAAGGACAAAGAACAGACATAGTTATACCACAGGATGGGTTCACCACCAAAGAAAGAATACTTCCTTCTTTATCTCTTCTGGCCTACAAATCCATATATGTTAAAAATAAGCATCAAAAAAAGGTAATCAGATTAATTTTAATTTCAGTCAGTTCAGTGATCAGATATGATTGGTGATGAGAACTAGACTGCTGTTCTGAACTCCTCTCCAGAGCACAGTTAGCAAATACTCTTCAGAGTCTCTAAGAAGCAATACCAAAATGCATAACCTGAGTACTCAAACACTGCTGCACACAAAATTCCGTGTAATTGATGAATATGATAAACCAGAAATGTAAAAGAATGCAACTCACAATAGTACGTTTGTTACAAATGGCTACAGGAGTGTGTAGGCAATGGAGCATGAAGAGGTATTCACTAAGGTTTCAGCTTTGCAAGCTATTAAACATCCTGTCCTGATCACACAAAACACTTCGGTGTGTTACTAGAGGACTACTGCACTCATGTTTAAATGTAAGAGTATCCTTAAGCAACTTACAAAAATGAGATCTCATTCAGCCATTCCAAATTCCTGTTGTTTGCACACATCAGGATTGACTCCAGCTCAGTCAGTAACATAACACTAATCTTAACACAATGTAAAATGAACAATCCCCTATTAAGAGAACAAAACCTTTGCATTTGTATTGCAAGCTCAAGCAGACTTTTTTCCTAGTGAAATTGAAAATATATGATTTATAGCAAAGGCCTGGATACTTAAAGAACTGGATTTGGCTGTCAAGTTTCAAGTTTTGCAGTCACAGAGTAAAGTTAAATATCTCAACTATTTATGGTTATTTTTATTTTAATCTGGAGATAGATGAAATAATAGATGCAATCATTACCCCAAATTAAGTATATTGCCCTGCTAGCTTCATTTCCCACTTAGGTATTCTTCAAACACTGTTTTTTCTGTGTTTCCTTTCTTTTCTCCATAGCTTTACAATTGTTTTATTTATTTCCATCTTTATTTTCCCTTTTTTCTAAATAACCAACAGCACTAAAACACGAAAAAGATTACATAAAAAACTCTAAAAAATGTATACACATGAACACTAGAGAAACTAATACCAAAGGTGATACCAAAGACCAAAGGTCAAACACAGAAGTAGGACATGCAGTAGGACTTTAAAATATTTACATCTGCTTACAAGGTAAAAAGAAAGACCTCTACAAATGCATATTTTGAAATGCTGAGCATTCCCACAGCATGTTAAGTGTCCTAACAATGTAAACACTTCTGCCTACATAAATTATCCATATTGTTTCTGTCTGATATGCATATTCCAAGAACACTCACATTGTAATTTACTATGACTGAACTTAGCAAGCCAGCTGGAAATAAACACCCTGAATCCTAGGTGAGCTCCCAGAGCTCCACAGAGTTGGGAGGAAAGGGAAATGCTCTGCCTCTAACAGGAATAAAACACTCCCTGCTATACACTGCACTCCCAGTTCCTTTAGCAGGAATCGGGGAAGGAAAAGTCCTTTTCTGCATCTTCCTTTGGGTACCTGCTCCCTCAAATTTGAACACCAGCCCATGAGGGAGGAGCATCCTTTTCAGGCACTGGCATATGGTAACACAAAAGTTCGTAGTACCCAGTCTGTTTCCAGAGTTGTAACAAACTCTGCAGACAAAAGACGGGAATAAACAGTGTGACCTGTGACTCTTCATCCCATGCTCAGGCAAGAAGCCACATCACATTCGAGAGAACTGTTTGTATAAGCAAACACTGCTTAGTGTGAACATAAATTGTAAACTTGGGCCCAAAACAATTCATTATGCCCATAGGATAACATCATAATTTGAATGAAAAGCAATTAATTCCATACATACCAGAAGTCTGCAAAGACCTCACCTGGGAGTATGAAGTCTCATAAAACCCCCTTTCTACCCTGCATTTTAGCATAATTCAAGATAACACCTCAAGTGTCCACTTTTTTTCCCAGATGGTAAATTGTAATTGTAATTCTAAAGGCACCTGGATGAGCTCAAACGAAAACATTTCTGCAGTTCTCAAAACCTCCTCCCTCACCAGAGTCCAGTATCTAGGATTCTGTTCCAAGTCCAGTTTTTTATTGCTGCAATAAAATGAGGGGAAAAGTGGGAAAGACAGCAACCAAGAGAAAGACAGCCAATGCGTCTGTCAGGACAGTGATTACACCTCACATGCTCCATACCCAACACCATAACCTAGTTCTAAATACCCAAGGTCATGAAATTCCCACAAAGCCCTTCAAGATAGTGCCGGTATTACTTTATCAGAAAGATATTCCAACTAGCCTACTTTAAATTAATCTTACAATCTCTGGAGAATTTATGGTGTACAAAAATGTATCGCTTCCCACAGCCTTCCTCACCACCCCTCTCCACGAAGGCCTTGTGAGTTCACAGAGGAAAGATGACTGGGGCCACTGTTTTATGTGTATGTATTTAAAACAAACAGAAAACTTCAGCGTGTAGCAGGAAGCTCAGGCAGTGCACTAGACCAGAATTCGGTAGAAAGATATTTTTGTCCATTCCTGAGGGGGTCTCAGGAATGGGGATCTCCCCTCTCTGCTCTCCCTCATATAAGGTTGCTGTGGAAGGAAGCAGGGGGAACACCCTCCGCCGCACTACCATCGCCAGGGGTACACTAATTCATTCAGACTAATTCCTGCAGAACTCTCACTTAATTGCTAGGAGGAAAAGTTTACCTCCGAATTCGCGGGGCACCCACAGCAGAGCTGCCTCCTGAAAGGATTTCCACAGAGCCCGGGCTGGGCTTCGGCAGCCGGGCAGGGGTCCCCAGAGAGGGAAGAGGGGAGGAGGGTGGAGGAGAAGGAGGGGATGGAGGCGGCGCTAGCAGGCGGGCGGCAGCTCAGGTAGAGGCGGTGCGGACGATCCGCCCCGCCCGCC
>VZRN01000800.1:3401486-3442058 GCA_013397935.1 Dasyornis broadbenti
CGAGCCAGTCCTGCGGCGTCGGGAGCCGCTGCTGCAGCTCCCGCCCCGCCCCGGCGGCGCTGCCCGGCTGGTTCCGCAAGTTTTTGACAGTTTGTTCGCGGCGCACGGGGAGCCGGGGCTGCCGCGGCGCTGCGCTGGGCTGGACTGGGCTGGGGCCGGGGCGCTCCGCAGGACCGAGCTCTCCCCGGCGGCACCATGTCCCGGGACCCCGAGGAGGTGAACAAGCTGACGGAGAACACGTACAAAGTGAGTGCGGAACGGGGAGGGGCTGCCCGTTGCCACCTTTGCCCCGGCGCCGGGGGCCGCGGGAGGCGCGGGGCAGCCGCGGCTCCTCACGCGGAAACGCAGCAAACTTTTCTCCTTTTTTTCCTTCTCTTTTCTTTTTTTATTTCCTATTTCTTTTTTTCTTTCTTTCTTTCTTTTTTTTTCTTTTTTTTTTCTTCCTTTTCCTGTTCTTCTCCTCTCCCCGTTTCCCTGCCCGTGACCGATCCCACCCGCCCCGGTGTGTCCGGCCGCTCCCCTCCCCGCCGCCGGGGCTCCGCCGCCGCTCCCGGGCGGGCACGGCCGCGGCAGCCCCGGGACAAGGAGGCTTCCAGACCTGTTTCTCCCTCTCCAGCAGGCTCGATTCAACAGCCAGCCCTAATTCCCTCGGTGTGATTTGGTGATAAGGTGGTTTGGAGATCCTGGTGGTTGTGGTCCTCTGCTCGAACCGTTTCTTCAGACGGGCCAGAGCCTAAAAATGGCTTAAGGCCGAATTAAGTTGCTTGCCAGCGTCCCGAGCTGATAATCAGATTTATGATGGTGCACCCTAGCACTGCCTCAAAGCACCGACTGCTGTGGGTAGTTCAATTCATGTTGGTAGGCTTTTAACTTTCCAAAATGCCTTGTTATTTGTAGAATTAGAAATATTTTGCTTATGGGTGCCAGACACTTGTTCTGAACTCTTTTTCCCTATAAACACAGTCCTTCCAAAACACAGCAATTCTATTTGGGCAAAATTCCCTTAAGAATCATACTTTGGTTGGGTAGTAAAGCAATCCATAGCTGGATCCGTAATCCTCATTCTGTACAGTGTGTTGTCCCAGAGAAAGCACTCAAATTTGCATGATTGAATGCATTTGCAAATTTAACTTACAGCTGCACTGCACTTGCAGCTTTGAGCCCTAAGGAAAGCTTTCTGAGGGATTGTCCTATTTTACTGTCTACTAAATTTACTGGTTTATTATAAAATGTTTTCATATTTCTGAAGATGTTGTCGTCAGCATTTAAAGGTTTCTGAAAACATTTACTAGGAGTAAATTTTGCTGTTACTTTTGTTGTTCTTCAACACATTTAAGTCAACTTTACCCCTCCCTTTAAGTAGTCTAGTTATATTGGGGTCATGTTATATTTACTGTTTACTTTCTTTGTACTTAGATATCAAATTTATGCAAAACTACTGAAAAAAAAAATGGAGTTACCTGGAAACAAATTTTGTCCTCTAGAACCAGAACAGATAATCTTGGATAGTCTGGTGCTTTTTGGTATCCGTTCATGTTTGTGGCAAGGCCATAAGCAAACATAAATTCCCCTCTCAGAAGAGCACCCTGTAAATACAGGCTCAGAGAGGAGAAACCTGGGAAGTTGACTGTTCAGGGCTGTGCCAACAAAGGAATGCTCTACTCTGTCTGTTGACTTCCAGAATGCAGTCAAAACAGTTTTACAGAGGATAGGGGAGAAGATCTCCTGTGTGTTTTAATGGATATAATTTAAAATAGGCTTTAAAGGAATGACAGATGTCTACATACCAAAATCTTCCCTGCTACTCAGTACTTATTTCCTGGGAAAGTTTGCCCTTTAGTTTTAATTTTTAGACTAATTCAAAGGGATCCTTAAGATTGAAATAACCAGGAAAGACACAAATACAAAGTTAATGTTGACAGTGTGATGAAATGTCTCCTCTGTAGGTATTTTGAGAGGTCTGGCATGTTGCATCACATAGCTCGTACTCACAGGCCTGGAAACCCTCCTGCCCTGCCCTCATTAAAAATTGAAACTTTATCCAGATAAGGTATAAAGGCTGCTTCAGATAGAGAATGGATTCAGGGTCTGCTTTAAAGCAGTTATTTCTTAATCAAAGTTGAAATCTTGAAAGAAGTTGGTTACCCTTTAGGGTCAGAGAGCAGGAGCCTGTGTATTCAGCACTGGCTGCGACTGTAATCACAGCTCCCCCATCTAAAACAAATGAGCACCTCTTTGTGCTGTGCTCCAGCCTGTGTGGAGAGTGTGCTCTCCTTTGTTCAGCAGTGCTCATGACACTGCTGCTCTTGCCTGTGCCATCCTAGCAAGGCACTGCCTGAAACACTGTGCTGGGGTAGATAAAATCCAGAGCAGTGTTTGTGCTTCTCCTACCTGTACAAAGAAAGGCTTGGTGTGGGGAAACCAATTCAGTGTAGTGCTGTGATGGTATTTGTGCTGCAGGACCAACGACAGGCTTTAGAGCTCTCAAAAAAAAAAAAAAAATCAAGTTTTGGGTGACCTGGAAAAATAATTTAAAAATAAATTGAATACCTTGCTTGCCTGCTATTTTGGGGGGAAGGTTTTGTGGGGTTTTTTTCTTTCTTACAGTGCTCATCCACTGGATTTATTAAATACATAGTAACCTGTGTTATACAAAGCTTCAAAATATATTTACAGAAGTCATCAGGTGGCTGAGTAATGCCATTTTATTTTTATCTTGTTCTTCCTTTCTGTTGGCAACAACATCAGAAAGTGAATACCTCAGTGTTTTTTGGCTAACCTGACTAAATAAACATAATTCACAAATGTGTGTGCACACACCAAAATCGGGGCTGACATTTACCCCTTATGTAAGACCTGAAGAATCGCTTTAACGCATGATAGGAATGGCACGTGCACAATGAAGCCCAAGGGTGTGGGAGCCTATGACTAAAGAGGGCCACAGCCTCCCTTTTGCCAAGGAACTGCTGAGAGGTTCCCTGGTATGACACTGCCCTGCCCTGGCAGCACTCTTGGTGGTGTGGGGGGACACTGTGGGACCCTCTCACGCACAGATGGTCACTTGGTCACCCCAGGAAAGTTGTGATGTGTTGTTGTGTCACTGCAGCCTGTCCGGGTTTTCTGCTCTAAATGGGGGAAAACTGCTTTGGCATCCGGCTGTGATACACAGAGTGCAGGGGAAAGGGGACACAGCAGGAAAGTGCAGAGTTACAGACCCGTCCTTCTGCCTGGATGGGCCCAGGGCTGGGCGGGCAGCTCACAGGGTGTTCCTGTGGTGTGGGGTTTCCAGAGCTCTTGATATGGTATGATTGGTGGTGCTAATCTTGGATTTAAAAGACGTAGCTCTCTGTGTTCATGTGACTCTTACCCAGAAATTTTGATTATCAACCAATGTAAAATTTAAAAAAAAAAAAAAAAAACCAAAACACCTCTCCCTGGCAAAAGCTTTTATTCTCCCCCAGAGGCACTGAAAATTATTTTGGTAGGCTATATTGTTTTATCATGGAAATATATCTGATAAATTCAGTTTGCATTGCCACATTCCATGTTTATTTTAAAAAACTTCACACAATTATATTAAACTACTGGACTTAAGTATCAAAATTCAAATTCACCTATGGTCCAGCACAAGCTGCAGTCAGAACATTGCTTTGCATCCCTGCAGTGTAAATCTAACTTGGGGGAAGAGGAGCCTTTGGGAGTTTGTGTGTGTATAAAGTCTAGTTCTACGTTAGTACAAATTCTCTTCTGCCCCTGTTGAGAGTTGTGCCTACTTCAAGTCTATCATTGGGCATGTGTTCATAACGTGAAAAGCTTTGTATTTGAAAAACACTGATGGATGATGTATTAATGTTTCTCTTAAACAAGAAATGTTCCGTCAAGACGACTAATAATTAGCCATAAGAGTTAGTCTTTTTGAATAAACACTGGCATCTTGATTTATTCTTTTCCATTCTGTTAAACCTGTTTTAAAATAATATTAAGCCAACTTACAAATGAGAAATCTTGAGATGTGTTAAGGGCTCAGCTGTGCCCTTCTGAAAACTGTATAGTGGATTTCAGAAGATAAAGCAGGAGATGAAATGCACTAATGTACAAAATGCTTCAACTACAGTAGAGCAGAATATTATTTCCTTTTTGTACAGCTTTTGAATCTTCTGAAGGGGGTTCTCAGACGTAGTGTGGCAACACTAAAGGCTCTTAAAAAAGTTTTCATTTTCAAATTGAGAAATAATAATTTAAGCTAAATCACTAGTAGCTATAAAAAGCTCAGCTATGAATAGCTATAGTGATGGTAATATGAGTGATGATAGACATCAAGATCTACTTTTCTCTGGTAGTTTTACAATTTCAGATTTCTACCCAAACACAGTGTTATTCACTCTTGCAAAAGTACCTGCAGGATGTAAACTTGAAACTGCAGGGAGTCTGTGCATTGTTTAGCTGTGTTCATACCTGCTGAGCTATTGTTCAGTGAGGTGTGTCTTTAAGTAAAGAGCAAAGCTGAGCATTTACAGGAAGGCACTTTTACAATGGCTGTCATTTGTTTTGAAGATCAGTGTTGTTTATATGACTATCAGGAGCTGCGGAAGATATAATACCCCCACACAACAAGTGGAAATTCAGGGCTTCTTCCTCTTCAGCCAGGACCATGCTACCAGGCTGGATAACTCACACTGGTTTCATGTGGTGAAAGGAACACAGCAACTCTTATAACAGGTTCTATGAGGATTTAATGACTCAAACGACCAGAATAGGTTTCTCTTATGCTTTTTTTCCTTGAAAGGTCACTTTTGCCAACTCTAAAGGTCTCTGCATAAAAGATGTTTCCAGCTGCCTGTTTTGAAAATGTTTCCCTTTATTTCCATTCATCCTAAATAATAGAAAGCTGTAGGATGTGATCATGTGCCTGCTCTTCTCGTTAATTATTCTGTTCATGAGAGGTAGTGTGTCACTAGAATATAGGACACACGATTGACAATTAGGAGGCCCTGTTTGTGTGCCTCACTGTATAGGCAAATGATGTGTTGTGAACCACTTTATCTCTCCCAAGCTCTTTCTCACTTCATGATGTTTATTTGGATTAAGACACAGGCTTTATCTCCACATTTTTGTACACCCTGGGAGATAAAAATACCGTGTTACTTTCTGAGACTTTTGACAATTTTAAATTAATGGTTCTCCTGATCAGAAAATTTTCTCTGTTCCTCTGTCCTCCTTTTTGAGAAGTTTTGAGATCTGGCCTTATTGTATGACTTGAAATTTTGCACTGGTGTTCTGTCCCACTCATTCCTGTGACCCTTTCCTTAGACTACAAGTAAGAGAAGCTATAAAACTGTAAGACTTGGTAAGAAAAAGTAGCTGTACAAATTGATTTGAGTTGCTCTTGTCCCCTATAATTTCTGAAGCTGAATAAAATACTACAATAATTTTAATTGATCTGGAAGGTCTTGGCAATATCAAATCTATACCTCATTCTGAAGAGGGAGTTGCCTGTGACAGTTTCCCTTTTTGATAAAGTGCTCAAGATCCTTCTTCCTGAACAGTACGTCAAAGACAGCCAGTGGTAACCTGTGGTTAACTGTATAAAAAGACCACTAGAAGCATGGCCAGGTTTTTTGTTTGCTTTGAGAATCTAGTCAGTAGAAAGGCAAAAGATTACATATTATGGGGTTTTTTTCTAATGTATGAAAGGGAAATAATCTTAGAATTGTTTCATCAGGTCTTCTAGGAGACCTGGCAAGGAGGTCAGGGAGAGTTAAACTTTTCTAACAAACAGAAACCCTTGATTGAGATGAGCCTTGCACGGTGCTCTGAGGATCAGCTAATACCCATAAACCAAACTGTGTTAAACCAAGCAGATTCCAAAGGGGAATTTCCATTGCAAAGGTTTTTGCCGTTTCTTGGGCGTTCACGTCCAGGGACTGGTTCTGCTAACAATCAACCACTGTGGCAGTGCAAAGCCTGAAGCACTTCCAGAGACTGCCTGGGCAGGTGGAGAAAAGATCCATTAGTTGTGCTCTTTCCAGCTGCTGCAAGCAGTGAGCTGTAAATTGTTTCTTCACCGTTCCCGGCAGTTTTATGTGTAGGTTGAGCAGATGTGATGTACTGGAGCTCCTCCTCCGAGTTCCTTGTGTTCCAGTGGACCTGCTGTGTCTCCACAGTGTGGGCTGTGTCTGCTGTACGTGAGTAGCTGGTATGGGTCAAGAGATCTAGAGAAATCAAGAGCTGTGGAGCCTGGCTTCAGAGAGGGGAGCTGTTGAGGGTAGTTTTATTGGGGTTTGTTCACTTCCTTCTGAATGAAAACAACTGACACAGGTACAGTCACTGGTTTTTGTTTGAAATCTGAATTAGGTGCTGTCAGGAGAACTGGAATCTTACTCCTGAATGCTTAAGACAGGCATTCCAAAAGTCAGTACTTCAACACCAATAATTGTCATGTTATTCTTAGAAATTTTGGGTAGGTGGCAATAAGGGTTTACTCTGTAATTTTTTGAGGAGAAGGGTTAGCAGGGGCATAATCTGTCTTTCAAGAAAATTATTTTCAGTTAGAGTAGCAAGTCAAGGTGGCATTGGGATTCTTATCTGCCATGGACACACATCATCATGGTACGTCTTTCTTTCCCCCATATCCTTGAAAATACAGGACTCTTTATCCTAAAACAATCCCCTAATTCATCTTTTTTTATTATTTTCCTTGTGATTCACTGACTCCGTGTAAGTCAACAGACATCATCTTTAGTACACAGCTGGGAAGAAACGGCAAAAAGTTGGAATAGGAAGAAACAACTTGCTCCTTGGAACAAGTGTCTCACAGTCAGAGTGTCTCAGCAACGAGGAGAGCAACAGGCACAGCAGCAACACTGGCAGTAGCACATTAAAGAGCAGGGCAGGAGGAGGGATGTTCCCAGACACCAGAGCCTGAATATCCATCCTGTTAAGTTGTTAGAATAGCCCTTGGCATTGTTGGCCCAACCTGAAACATGCTTTCCCAAATGATTTCTGGATGTGGTTTGTGAGTTAACACAAATCAAGGGCCTGGGGACAATAGCTGGTTTGTTTGCAGTGATTGCACTTGGGTGGGTGAGAGTTTAACGGGACAGACCAGAAAACAATCCCAGTTGCATTTAATTTGTACACAAAGGCAGTGAGGCCAGGTATTGTTGTTCTGTGGCTGCTTTTGGTGTAATTTATACTATACTAGTTTTGGAATCTAATAGTTTTACATATTTCTTTAAAGACCTACATTTTTACTTGATGTGACTCTTAGAGTATTATTGGAGTTAATTCTTCACTTTTTATATTCAGCAGAATTCAGGTATAGTGCTGCCTTTGAAAAATAATAAAATTCTGTCTGCATGTCCTTGCCTGAAAATCAGACAAATGTGATGGTATTGCTGTTCTTTTTGGGTCCACCTGTGTACTAAAGATAAATATTTTCATTCTATTAGTAGTACAACAGACAAAAGCTTGATACTATTTCACTTGCCTTGAGTCTTGTATTTCTTGTAAACAGAAAGCATCTGTTTTGAATTCCTTGAACCTGACAGTTCTGCTGTGTGAACAGTAGTGAGCTGTGCCGTAAAAGTATTGCTATAAAAATAGTAACGATAACAGAATGTTGTCTATGGGTATCCCATGATCTTTTCATGACAATATAATTTTACAGAGTAATGCCATAGCTATAGCTTTGTTAGGAAGATTCTGGGGAAAGGAGTTCTGGCATCTGCAGGTTGTAGAATTTGCTAGGTATGAGAGCAGTTACGCTTGGAGCTGCTGGATTTCAGATTCTGGTTGTTTCAGCCAGTAATTGTATTTAACAACGAAAGCAGCTGCAGTGGATTTTTTTCCCCTTCTATTTAAATAAGGTCATCATTTTCATTTTCTTTCTGAAAGAACCATGGCTTTGCACAATTTTCAAACAAACAAAAATAAAACAAAAAAAACCAAAACAAAACAAAAAAATCGACCAAGAAACCCAAAGCTACTAATTTCCCTACATACATCTGTAACACAGAAAATATAAAGAACTTGAATCAGAGATCTGGTGAAATGTTTCTGGTTTTCTTTTTTAGCATTTTTTAAAGTTTAGAACTCAAATCTTGAACCATTGTCAGAAGGCTGTTGTCATTGTCTGAATATATAAAACAATTAGTGGATAAAGGTTTTTCTCTCATTCGAAAATCACTTACCATAAGAGATGGTTTTGTACGAACTTTGATCACACACTTGACATCCTTTTGTGTTGAAAACAGCCAGATTCCTTTTTATCCCTGTTGCAGTCGTTTACCCTTTTTTCCCATTTGTTGATCTTAAATGCTCATCTTCTTTTCCCTTCCATCCTTTGCTGTCCTCCATCTCTCAAATCTTCCAATTTTCGTCCATCCCTGGACTTCTCTGTTGTATGCTGTACATATGAAACTTAAAACTAGACCTGAGCGATACTGAGATGAACACTTACACCCACTGTGGAATTGCCTTGGTTATAACACAAATTTTTGTTTTCTTTCACCAGAATGTTATGGAACAGTTCAATCCCGGACTGAGGAATTTAATAAATCTGGGGAAGAATTATGAAAAAGCTGTTAATGGTAAGTTTTGTAGGTGCTACATTTAGAAAGAATATTTAATTTTCTTTTAAATATACATATTGGATATGAGGGGTGTGTATAAACTTAATTCCCTAGTTGAATTTTGGATGTGTTTAATTAAGAGGAAAAAAAAGCCAACTAACAAGCACAAATACACAAATATATGTTCCTTTCCTCCAATCTTTTGGGATTTTTCCACTGTCCTGGAGAAACTGCATCACAAACACTTAAACACAGAGCTCCTGCAAAATAAACTGAAAATGGGTTTAAGTAACCCACATTGGAATAATAAGTGGAAAAAATCAAAGTTATGTAAATTGGGTCTTATTTCTTTTCTCTCTGAAAATATCTTCCAGAGATATTTCAGATTCTTAGATCTGTTCCTGCTCCCCTGCACACATCACTACCCAAGTAACCCTGTGTAAAGAACAACATGAATTAGTACAAGTTGCTGGAGTGGATTGATTTTTTTGTTGTTGTCCATACTAATCCTGATGGTATCATTTTTATGGAGTCAGAATCAGAATGAATAAATTTGAATCTATAGACCCAGTCTCTCCAACTTTTTAGAGTGTAATTACCTGCTTCCATCGTTGACTTCACAGAAACTGTCTGAGAAGGCTTTCCAGGACTGGGCTCAGACAGTGCAGGCACTGTGAGACCTGTCAGAGCCTGCTCCATTTCCCCATGCAGACCTGTCAAACTGCTTGATATCATATGAAAGCCATGTAAAATCTCTCTAATTTTGCCTCACTCAAGCCTGTGGCACATCTTTCCTCTCCATGTAATGTAGTCCTCTGAGAAATGGGATACTGCAGAAGTAGTGCATAGCCAAACAGACATTGAAATCTCTCTTCATGCAAATTTTAGACCTGGCTTGAGAAAAAGATAAAACCAAAGCCTGCTGGAGATGAAAATAGGGAAGTGTTGACTTATTTGTGGTAGAGCCTAACTTGATGGATTAACATGTGGTTATCTAGTACCTGACCTTAGGAATTACAGGTAGTACCAGAGGTAATAATGAGTATTTCCATATTCATTTGAAATATTCCTATACCAGGTTCTGAGGGTTCTGCCTGTCACACACTTTGCTGTTGATATGTTACATTTTGCCTTTTGTTACATTTGCCTTGAAGCCTGTCTGATAAGGCATATCTATCATGAATGCCTAATTTTGAATGAATATTTACAGTGTTGCAACAACTGTTGCAAAGTCATCTTTGGACTCTCATAAATTGTTAATCTTTTCACCATCAGTTCTGGGTGGTGTAAATAGGTCTGCAACAAGGAGTAAATACTCTGTTGCTAAACACTTTGCAGCTTTCCAAGAAAAAAGTCGGAGTAGGCTGACAAAGAACATAAAACTTACAAGAACTCCAGATATGTTTATAATGTATTTTTCTACATTTTGAGGACAAAAGGTCAAAAAAACCCCCACTTTCTGCAGAAGTAGTTTACAAGCCACACTACTGGTGAAGGGACTATACAAGCAGAGTTCTTGATTTAGCTTGGTTAGCACAGGGAAAATCACACATTTCCTTCCGGTTTTAGTGCTTGTATTAGGAGAAAAGAGTGACTTGGGGCTGTCTTGAGAAAACGTAAACAGGAAGAGTTGGACTGGCATCAAGTCTTGTACAGGTGGCACGCTGCTCCATCAGCAGCACCAGTATAATTCTGCTCAGAAAGTTTGAATAAAGAGCACCTATGAGACAGAGCTTAGACAGAAATCGCCCTTTCTAATGCAACAGAGCCTCAAAGAGAATCTTTATTTGATTTAGAAGATTTCCAGGCTTCTCAGTGAATATACTGTTACGTAACCAAAAATGTCACCTTACTAGTAAAAGCTATAAAATACAGACCTATAATTGGCAATTATATTCCTCTCAGAAAAAAGGGTATTCTAAAAGTCAACAGCGAGGCTCTGCTTGACTTTCACTTTAGGTCAAGAATGTACTACTACAAAAAAAATTATGACGGATAACTTCAGTAAGTACTTTTCACATTAAAGCTTGCCAGTTTGTCTTTGTTATTTCTTTTCTTTGTGGCATGCACATCAGTTCTAGACACTGAAGATGCAAGGCAACCACTGTAGGTCTATTCCCTGTGTAAGATGTTTCTCCCCACTGGCCTCCCTGCAGTTTCAATCCTGATGTTTGCACATTCATTCCAGCAAAAGTGGCTTTGCTGTTTAAATCAGCCCTAACCAGGAAATGATTAACTTCGAATAACTGTAACCTTCGTGGTATATATTAAGAGCTTATTGGTTCCTGTAACTGCCAGCTTTAGAGGGCAGTGATGATTTGTTTTTGAGGGGCTCCACATCCCCTTGGGGCAACTGCAGGTCCATGGTGTCGTGGCCAGTTTCCATGTCCCAGGTCGCTGCTCTGGCTGGCCAACACAAGAGACCTCAACACTTCTAGTGAGTTTGGGATTGCACTTTGGTTTTCTCCAACAGTTTTCCCTGTACCGAGGAATTTGGTTATGTCCTGACCAATGGCTTATGGCTAAGCCTACCCACCAGGTGCTGATTGCCCCTGGGTATGCAGGGAAGTTGGAGCTAAACAACAGGCTGACACTTCGTTAATATATTCTGATGTTCTGCCTTTGTTTCCTGGTTTCACAGATCAGCAGGGAGCACAGGGACTTGTGTAACTTTCTTTGACAGAAGGATTTCCTTGTTGCTATATACCCCTCTCTTACCCTGTGCTCTGTATGGAAAGACTTCATAGGATCACAGATTAATAAAAATGGAAGATATTTTGATTTTTTTGGTAACAGTTGTGTTTTTTTCACTCATGCCCAGTTATGGTAGTGGCTGGAAGAGCATATTATGATAGCCTTGCAAAGATTGGGGACATATCAGCAGATTCTCCAGTTTCTAAAGAATTAGGTAAGTGAAATCTCACTTTTTAAAATTTCTTCAAAATACGTGCTTTATTTTTGCTTTCCTTCTGGCAGTTCACAGAACTAATGTGAAGTAGATAAGGATCAGTAAAAGTATGTTCTGGTCTTATATAACACAGATGGGAAGGGATTAGATGCCTTTAAGGCATATTATTTCCCAAGACACTTAAAATGTTTTGACCTTTTTTTTTTCTCCTCCTTTTGTGAATATATATCTACCTATGCATTCAAAAGCATGTATTTTTAAGTTCATGTAATTCTAAAATAAATATGAAAAAATATGTAGCTTGATTTTTAATGTAGAGACAAAGGTCAGAAATACTCTTGCAACAGAATATTGGTATGAGGAGTCCTAGTGTACAACAGCAGTTCTAAACTAAAACAATTTTCTGGTTCAGTGTCATTGTGGAGGGTTCAGTTTTACTTCACTACTTTTGATCAAGTGTATCACTAAAAGTTCTCAGGTGCATTTATATTTATTTTCTAGTTAAGCTTTTGAAAGAGAAACTGTAGACTCAAAGATGGATTTATTTTACATTAATATAAATCCACTTCAAGTTCTGTACTCTCCTGAAAATAATTTCTGAATATTTGAAAGATCAGCAGCAGCACTTGACCTTGACAACTTCACTTTTGTAGGTTGAGCAGCATAATTGCAACACTAAGCAAAGGAGTACAAAGTATTTGTAATATTTCTGACAAAAGATTCTAACATCACTGCAGAACAAAGAACTGTACTGCAAGGAGGAAACATTTGCTTAATGCCTTCATTTGCTTTTTGACAGAAATAACTTACGACATGTCTTGCCTCTGAACTTTTGATTTTGGGCAATGTAGGACTCTTCCAGTCATGTAACTTTCATCTCCTCCTGTAACTCACAATGTTATATTAATTCAGCTTACAAAGCATGGGTTTAGCAGTTTTCTTTAATAGTTCTGGTGAAGTAGAACTGAGGGGACAGACTCCTTTTGGAAGGTGGCCACTGGTTTCTGTGTAGCTGCCTGCATTTCTATGGTTTGTTCTGAAACCACTTGCGGGTGAGTGTGAACGTCTGTGCCGAGGGCTGGGAGCGGTGGAACAGCAAACAGGGCAGAGCAAACAGTCCTAACGAGCAGCTCCCTCTGTTTGCTTTGCAGGCTGTTTACAGAAAGCAGAGCTGCTGGTGTCAAACTGTAGAACAAAAGTTAAAAGAAACGGCTATGCAGAGTCTTATGAAATAGCAGAAAACGCACAATTACAGTTTTTGCAGTCAAGAAGTTGGCCAGATGCATAGAAGCAATTGATTTATGACTTTTCATGTGACTGGGGGACATTGTCTGCTTGTTTGGAAATACTATTATTGTTGGGTAATCTTTTGCTGACTTCTGAAAATAACTAGCTTTCCCTATTATTTGGGGCAATACAGAATTCTGATGGAAAACAGATTTTTGTTTAACTGTGAATTCCATCCTGCAATTATAAATCTTTTTCAAGATATACTATATTGAGAAAGCACGGCCTTCTTCCCTGTTTTCTGTTCACCTTCTTCTTTAACTGTTACTGCAGAAAAATCTATTCTTCTTAAGGAAAACAGTAACTCTGGATTTCTTCCAACATACTCTGTGATGGAATACTTAATTTAGAGATAAGGAAAGTCAGTGAATGCTGGAAGAGGCAGGATAATGTGCTTAGGAGTCTGTGAGAGATCATTTGCACTTTCAAGAAAAAGTTTTACAAGTTCTGAAGCTGGGCTACAATATTGGACTATTTACCAAAGAAATATGATACACCCAGGTGTCCCTAGAAGTATCTGCTTGAAAAGAAAAGTATTTACTGTGCACTTTCGTATTTTCATAATATTGCAGTGCATGCTGAGCAGTATGAGGTGTGTAAGGACAGATCAAACTTTGCCCATTCGTGGGCCCTATAAACTCCAGGGGAGTTGCTGCAGCCCCATGGAATTTTCTCATCCAGGAGTTCCTTTAGACTTGGCAAAAGACGAGTGATTGACCACTAGCAGCTCTATCATGCATGATACTTCTGTTATCTCTGCCAAATTAGAAGTGGTTTCATAGTTCAAACCCAAACCTGCTGGGTGACCTAAAGTGTATTCGCTGCCAATGTGGTGTAAAGATTTGTATCAAAGCCACAGCCAACCCATCCTTCTCATAAGGAAACACAGAACATGGACTTCCGAGACAGTAAAATGGATCCCAGCTCACAGCAGGGTAGAAAAAGAAATGGAATAGAAATAAAGGAGGGGTTTTTTTGAAGTAGAGAGTGGAAAGCAGAGAGGCTGGAGAAGTCATGGGAAAAAAAATTGAGTAAAAATGCCAGAAAATGCTTTCTTCTGTTGAATGAGATTGGAGCAGAAGAGGGAAACAAGAATGAAAAGGAAATCTGGATATTCCAGCTGATTCAGAGCTTTTGTAGTAAGCATCTCTATCTTTCAAGTCTGGTTGAAGCTCTCTGAATTATTTTAATACAGAATAATTTAAGCAAATTGAGGAAGTAGAAGAATGTACTGCAGTCATAACACAATCTTTATGAATAAGGGATGAGTTGATTTGAGTCAACATTCTTTCTAATTTTGTATTTCCCTAAATTTCTGAGCTTGTAGTCCCTCAGACTTGACTATGAGCATTGAAAGAACAGAACCTGAATTTATGTGGTTCAAGCTATTCTGCAATATGGAATTTGCATACCTTTTTTCCTAGGCACCTTTTGGAAATCCCTCTAGGAAGAAAATACAGAAAACAAGAAACTGCATGTTTAAAAATGTTAAGATTTCATGCTATTCAAATTTCAAAATACCACACCAGCACAGTAAAATGCTGTGTTTCAATAATGCACTAAAACCAATTTCACGTAGACACTTCACCACGGTATTAAAACAGTAACTTTCACATGTTCCTAATTGTTTTCGTTTTGCCCAAAACACAGGCTTGTGAGGCTTTGTCATGTCGATTTTTAGTGCTTATAATTTAAATAACATCTCTAGTCACACAGGCGGTCTCTGTAGCCTTCACTTGCACAAGGAATCGGGAAGTTATTTCCTGCTTGCCTATGGAATACTGCTTCCCATATCTTCCCAACTATCTTCTCCAGCACCTGCCAGTTATTGTAGCTACATCGCATTTTATATTGTGGGTGTAAAGTCCCACTTCGTTTGTTGTGTGGCAACTGTATCTACAGCAGTCACCCACAATTCCATTATGGGTCTGTACCCAGAGTTTGTTGCTCAAGAACTAAGGAGTGCAAACTATTAATTCCTTGTCAAAATAGAAGAAGAAAGAAAAACACTGCATTTCATGGTCTTGATCAATGGAACTAAATTGCAGAAGATGAGTATGTTAAAAGGACAATCAGGGGAGACAAAAATCTCTTCCTTAATCTAACCAAGACTGATAATTTATATAAAGTTTACTCTGGGTTATAGGTTTATTTTTTCCCGATCACACTCTGTTGAAATTCAACTGGAAACAGGTATGCAAGAGCTTATGCTATTCTGCAGTATAATATGTAAGAATTTGGAGAAATTCGGGTTCCTTTCAGGTGATTTTTTTTTTTTTTTTTTTTTTTTATTAAAAACCACTACAAATTATCTAGAGAAGCAAGCATTGACCTAAAAGATTGCTCATTGTTGTGGCAGTCACAAGATAGAGAGAGGCAGGGAGAAAACCCCAAAACTTCTCATGGGACACTGAGGAAATAGAATTCTTTCCTGACAGAGGATGGGCCCTGAACTTGATATTCATCTCAAGCAGAAAAGAACAGACTGTTCATCAGGTTAAAAGACAGGATTTGAACACATTCACAAAACACTTTTGCCCATCAAGTGGTGTAATTTTAATGGTCTCCACAAGTTTGTCACGTTTTGTGAAATACAAAATCTTGTGGTATAGTAATGCCACTTTATTTTACGTAGTAATACAGTGATTGCAGTAATTCTGTGTTATGGATAATGGGGCAGGAGTTCTCTATACCCATGTTTCCTTTTTTTGAGAGCCTTGATACTCCTCTGCAGGTAGCCAAATGTCTGTCGCTGTTGGGATAACTGCATATTAGTTTGAGAGTCAAGGCTGATAAACGATCAGTCATAATAAACTAGTGATGGTCGATGAATAGGCCTGCAGTTTATCCAAGAGTTGGCATTTCTTATGAATCTCTATGAAGTTTGTAAATTAAGAGTTCTTGAGTAACATCTAACAGGTTCACAGAGATCCTCTGGTAACTGTTTTCTAGCTTTTTGTAGAGCAAACTAACAATCAACCATTAGATAGTCATGTACATTTAATACTAATAGAATGAGTAGTGTGAGGTTCAATCTGTAGAGAACTGTGATTTTTTTTTTTTTTTTTTTTTTTTTTTTTTTTTTTATAGCACTTTTTTTTTAAGTGATAGCCACTTTATTTTAGCTTTGCAACTAAAAGAAACTCTGTGGGCTTTTCTCCCTCCTCATTATTTTCAGAAATGAGAGAATTTCTGTATCAGAAATGGTGAGCTATAAGTGGTCAAGTCCCACAGAAAAATTTTTCGAACTTAACTGGAAAATTCTAAGTTTGCTAAAAAGGACATACCTACTTGCTGAAAAAATTCTAATCAGACCATAATGTAAAGCAGTGCTTTCTTTTTAAAATACTGTCTTGCAAGTATTTGTCATTCAAAACTGTCTATCTTTCTCCTGATTAGTAAGCAAAATTGCAACTTAAGCTTTTCAGAGCTATAGCTCTCTGTTGTTAATTCTGGGATATAGCACTTACAGTGTCACGCTCACTAGTGAGAAACCAAGCAGCAAAACAGAAGATTCCGTGGTTTAGGATGAATGTATCTAGCTCTACTTCCATTAAAAAAAAAAAAAGGGAAGGGGGAGAGTTGTTGGCTTACTTTAACACACATACATTGACCCTGTCAGCTGGAATCCTGTTTCACTTAGAAAGATGACACCCTGCACTCTCCCTTCTCCAGCTCATTCCAGCTGAAGAAGAGAGATCTATCATTTTGTCCCACCTTATTGCATCCATGGCATCTCCTCTACGGAATCAATGTGCTGCCTTTGGAATAGATGGTGTTGGATAAAAAGTGAAGTGTGCCAGCAGCTACAGAATCTTTAGCACTTCATCTGGTGGAAACTTCTGGGAAAGGAGCTTAGAGGCTGCAGTTCAAGTAGTTAGAATCCGGACAGTTTTTTCCTATGGAGCATTAATAAAAGAGTCTTCTACTATATTTATAATGGAAATTCATTTGAAGAAGCCACTCCATACCTGTGCTATAAAAGGAAACTACACAGAGAGCTGTCTTGAAAGGGAAATAGATAGTAGTTGCGGGGTTTTTCAGGAATAAGGTTTTGTATCTTCCAGTTTTGCAGTAACATTCTAGGCTCGTGCTATATAGACCTCCAGTCTGCTATAAGAAAGGTGGAAGGTGATGAGCCAGTCTTGGGTGTAAGTTCTGTAATATTTCCCTGACAGAATATAAACCAGAAATGATACTATCAAGAAACACAGTGAACAAGAGGTGGCTTTCTTACTGAACATAAAGAATGTGTCTAAAAATAGATACCACAGTTTGTTCTTACAGAACTATCCAAAAAAAGACTTGTCCTGTATACAATTATATTGTAAATTTTGTTATTAAGACTTCCAGACAAGCTACAAATTTTCTGGTTGAAATGGTTGATGGGAGGAAACAGAAAAGGAGAAATGCACAAGGCCTTTGGTAGCCATTGCAGCACCCCAGGGGAAGGAAAGAAGACAGATATTCATAGGATTTCAGTGATATTTTTCCAGCTGTTTTCTCGTTTTAAGTTACATAATAGGTTACATTTTTCAGTCAATTTCAATATTTTATTCCCCCCCTGCCCCTGCCTTACAGCACTCTATAAACTGAGGCTGATTCTGCGGTTTTGACTCAGTGGTGAGACTCCTGCAGCCTGTAGCCCTGCCCTGCTCAGGATGGTTGTCTGCTGCAGTGTGCTGGTGGCACCAGCACAGGTGTCTTGGCACCTGCAGCTGTCAGAGCACCTGCTTGTGTGCCATCACTCTGGGCTTCAGCACAGAAACCCATAATGATACTCGTGAGCACACACCCTCCAGGGAAAAGTACATATTCAAAACACCTACAATGAGTGAGTCTTGGCATCTTCACGCTGTGCCTCAAAGGCCTGAGGAAATAGTGAAGGGAATCTTTAAAGAATTTCTAACTATACTGGAACACTTAAATTTCACATGAGCCTCACTTGCATCTTTCATCTTGCAGTGAGAATCCTGGAAAAGGACACCCTGGACCTCACCTGTGTGTCCATGCAATGTTTCCTGGGTTGTGGCTGGGTCTGTCCAGGGAGGAGTAATTCCTGACCCTCTGTGTGCCGCAGGTGTGTGGGTCCCCGCCCTGAACCCACCCAAACACAGCACCATCCCCAGGGGCTCGTTCAGGGCAGGAGGTTGTTCTCTCTCTCATCTCTAAGCTGAGGATGCTGAGCAATCACACCCTTTCCTCACCACCAGCCCCAGGTGAAATAAGCCTGAGAGCCTGTGTCGAGAAAATGTACTTGACTGTCCTCTCAATGAGAGAAAAAATGGAAAGTAAATGACAACATTGTGAAGAAAATAACATCATATTTGTAACTAGCTATTAAATCCTTTAGTGGAAGTCTAACTATATTTAGTTTGTACTGTCAGCACTTCCTGATGAATTATTTCGCAACAGAAAAATAATCCAGTATCCATTGTAGATGTCACTAACAGTCCCAGGGGGCAGGGCAGGGAACCAAAACCAATTGTCTTGGACTTCTGAGAAAAAGACTTTTATGATAACTTTTGGCTTAATTTGGGTGTGAGGTTTTTTGGTTTGGAGTTTTTTGGATGCTACTAAGACTGTAAAATTCAGTGGCAGTTCCAAAATGCTGTAATGAAAGTTGCAGTTATATATAAACCTTGGGGTTTATTGCATTTCATGTAACGTCTATAATGATGACTTAAATATTTACCCACTCTGGTACTGGAAACTCATAAAAAAACCTTCAGTTTTTGCTGGTTAGCATGGTTTGTTTGTTCTAGTCCTCCCGTAAAATAGAGATTAGCTCTCTTGTATGATCTTCCTTAACTAATCTGCCTAAAACCAGCAGGGTTTCATCCAGGCAAGTTCAGGCTTGTGGCTGTATTGTAACTTATTTTCTCTGCACCAGATTTGTGTGGAGATTACAAGTCACTGCACACCACTGCAGCTCAGGTATGAAAAGCTGTTGTGTATAGGGCTTCCAAGGCCCTATGAAAGATGAGTCTCTGACATACAAACCTTAATATATTGTGGGTTTATATGTTTGGGTAAAAAAAAAAAAAAATGCCTGCAGCAGACTTCATATATATTAGTAATGGAGTAACAGGTGGAAAAACAAGTTTGTAATATTTCGTGCATTATTTACATGGCATATGCTTTTCCTTTCCTTTTTTTAACATTAAAATTTAGTTTCTAGGCTTACCAATCATCTGAGACAAGCTGAATATTTTATGTTAATTTACATCTTTTCAGTGATCTAGTATGTTTAAAAAAATTCTAATCTCTGAATTTTTTTGACTCAGAGATCAAAACATCTTGGGAGAAATGGGGAAACTAGACTGCAGACTGAACTTTGCTGAATCTGCAAAGAAGTCACATTCCTCTTTAGAATACAATGTGAGCTAATGTTTTCATTCCATTTAAAACAGGAAAATAGGAGCAAAGCATCAAGAACAAACTCAGAGTAACTGGAAATTGAATGGTCTTGTTGGTCTCATAAGTATTCACTCTTGTCAGGTTTTATGTGGGAATAGCTATTGGATTAGCAGTTCATTGCCCACTTTATAGCATGGTATGAATTGTAGTACTTTCAAAAATCACCTGTGTCCAGCTGAAAGAATTTGGCATTAATTTTAGTCTTAGTAAAGTATATTTAAAAAGCAAATTGATCCTTGGGTTTAACTGAATATGGCTTATAAACAAGCATAGACTTTCTAAGGTATAAAGAGCTGAGGAGTATTTTGTCTCTTTTAATATTTAAATATCACAAAGTTTTAAAGAAAATAATTTTAATTCAAGTAATTAAAATTCCATGTCTTACGTACTGGGAAAGCCCTTCATTATGTGGTCCTGTGCTATTTCACATGATCATCAGTGAAGTTTTAGGACAAGAAAAGGGTGACTGTATGGTTTTGATCCTGGACTACGAAAGGAAATTATATCATAAAAGGTGCTAGGCTACTAGAGTACAAATGAACCATGCCCTACTCCTTCATTGTTTGTCTAATTATGAAATGGGAAAAGGATCTTTGGATAAGAGGGTTCTTTGATTTTATTTCCCATGTTGAGAGCAATGTGTAACCTAATGACAGGGAAGTGTTCAAGAGAGTATTGCAGCGTGTGTGTCAGTGAGATACAGACAGGCACTTGTATGGGTGTATTTTGTACACACAGACATATGTCCATTGCCAAATAAAGCTAATCTCTGGGAAGGACAGAACTCAGTGTGCAGCATTTGCTGTAAAAGTAAAATGCTGAAAGTCTCCTTTGGTCCAACAGAAGGATGTTGTGCCTAGATGTTCTCTGTGCTGGGTAAAGCAGCTGTGGTCTCCTGGCCAAGTGTGTTGGCTGTGATGTGGCTGGAAAGAAATAATTTGACTGGATAAAAACAGAGGACAAAGTTTAAGGCTTTTTGGGGGTTTTTTTTCACTTGAAGCAGATGAAGATTTGATTGTGGTCAAAGACACATCAGAAGTCAGCATGGGCTAGTATACACTTTTCCCTTTGGAGTCTTAAGAGGAACACAGCAGTGAAGTCCTACGAGCAGGAGCAAGTGGAGCACTGGGAGTTCATCAATCCCAACACCATCAGTGCCCAATTCATAAAATTAGCAACAATGTCCTGCACAATCCTATTTATTGCTTACTGGTTTTGTCTGGACATGGAGGCAAGATATTTAGACTACTTAAACTTAGGTAGCTTGAAGAACTGTTTATCTCTTCTGTATCAATGAGGCTGTAAAGTAATTATTCATTTCCTTAACCCTTAATCTGTTTTAAATTAACTGATTTATTTGCTTGTTATATCGCAGAAACATTTCTGTTCTTCACAGCCTTAGTGACACTTCTGCATATTTTAAAATTAATCTCAGAGTGCCGTTTAGAATGCATTCTCCTTGCTTCTATTTTTATTTTATTTACAGATTTTACTTGTGTGTGGTTCCAGCTGCCTCAGGGCACTACGTGATATATCTAGCATGTAGACTGGACTTAAAATACTTCACTATACTTTAAAATCTCTTCCCCTTTTCTTGATTGAAGGCTTTATTCTTTTTTTTTTTTAACTCCTCCTCTTCACCTTCTGCAGTCACCTTCACAAAATGGCACTGAATGGTCATGTGTCAATGCCATTTTGTAAAATGAACTACAGGGAGATTTACTCCTGGCTTCCTATTCCATGTTCGCCCATGCAGTAAGGAAAGGCAGACTTGACCTAGTCCCGTTGATTTATGTGCATATTACCCTTAATTCTGCTTATGGGGGGAGCGTTAAAGCATTCTGGACAAATTCTATCAGCAGGAAAGTGCACTTAGAGCTGGGCCAGTTTTACATTATTTTGTCCTTCTTTATGATTTTCTTCCTTCATGTTAAATTCCATTAAAGCTTTTCAGTTTCTTTAAAGCATCTGTTGCACAATTAAATCCTTCCTGTCACAGAATGATAAATTTAACGCATTTGAAGCTTAGCAGATGTTTTGTTCAATCATATTTATTTGTTATACTGTATTCCTTTGAAACTTCCTATTTTACTACCTCCTGGGGGCTACTGTTTTCAAAGGACTTTGTTTCTAACTTTCCCATGTCATAAATGCCTTTCTTCTGGGCAGAGGGTGACTTGGAGGAAAGAGCATCTTGCCAGCAATAGCATCTAATAACACACTTGGACTGTACTGTCTCCATGTGCAGCTTTGACTCAGCCTTTCATTCTCTTGTTTAATTTAAATAATTATGTGGCTTCATCTCTAAGACACAAAGTTAATCAACCTGCCCTGAATACAAAACCGGACAACAGAAGGCAAATGAGTGATATAATTAAACATTTTGCCTGTTCCCAGACATCTAAGAAAGTCGCACCATTAAGAGACTTGAAATTTTTCAAGAGCAACCTCCTCTAAATAAAACAAAATTGAAGTATATTTCAAGTAAGCTGATGCAATTAATACTTTTATTGATTCTAATGTAGCTATTTGGTATTTTAAAAGTTTAAGTGATTTTGTTGGTAGCTGTTGATACTTGTTTCTATGACAGAACTCTATTGATTGAGTTCCAATTTTGTTTGTGACTTGAACAAATTCTTCTAGATTTCACAAGAACAGTCAACACAAGGTGAAAAGGTAAATAACCTGAACAATCAGCCAGCGCAAACAGTGAGGTTGAAGTGTAACTGCTGCAGAAGTTCTGGTCATACCATCAGTATTTCTGATAGAAATTGCTTTCCTTGATTTTCATTTCCTGGGAAGACAGCCTTTCAAGGATGTCTTCTTGCTCAGGGGATGCTGTGTATGGAGAAATGACTGTTGCACCCTTTGGGCTCGTGATTTTTNTTAACAAAACCAATATTATTAATAGAATTCTAGTCTGTAGTACTTTTTCAACAGAAAATATAAATACAGCCAACAGAGTCTTGGTTAAACCTAAATATATTCCACAAACTCCTGAAGTTTCAGCTTAAAAGATCTTTCTATGTGTGCACTGAATCTATTTGAAACTGAAATAAATTTATCATGGAACCATTACTGTTCATGGTCCTATATCAGATTATAGCTGTGTTATGAGACATGGCTTCAAGAACTGTATATGAGGAGTGTTTGCTTAATTTTTAAGTCATTTAAGATACTCAAGATGTTTCCCCAAAATCCTTCTCTGAAAGAGATTGGTGTTTCCCTCTCCTACAGTGCACCTCCAAGGTAATAGCAAAATATCAGAGCAAGTATCTGTGAACATCTACAACTACTTTTTTGTTTTCTAAAACAAAGTGGGAATATTTAATGTATACCTACTTTATTTAATCACAAAGATTTCATATTCAGGGTGTGGGGAGATGGAAAGCAGAAAAAAGTATCTTTGAAAGACAAGTGTTTTAATAGTTATGTTTATCATCAAGACCAGTGTTTTGGGTTTATTAATTCATTGCATAATATGATGCCTAAAATTGGTTCAAGTTTTACAGGATGGCTGCCACAAATTGGACTTGAGAGGCCTGTTATCATGTGCTCTGGCATGGCATGATGCTGGATAGGTTTGGGCTTTGCCAGTAAATGATGACAAGGTTAATATTTGGTTATCGGGTATTATGAGCTCTCATATATAAAACCTAATAATGAGCAGCTTTAATATATAGCAGAATATTTTATTTGATGTGAGAAATAGATGTTTGTCTTCACCTTAAGTAGCTTTCTGTACCTTTTTGTGAGAGCCTGGCCATAGGTTATGCTGCTATTAATCCAGAGAAATCCACTGTCTTAGAGCTATGCTGTATCTCACCATGGTGCTTAAAATTCAAGTACTGTACTGAAGATGGTCAATTTCCACTCTACTTGGACACTGTTCCATGTAGGCTAGGGATTGTTTTTGTCTTTCCTGAATTAGTCTTCTACAAAAACTTGTCTCCTTGTATGAATTAATTCAGGAGAACCATCTAAATGTGACTAACCCATTATCTTAAACTGGCAATAAAGAAACATGGTATGTGTTCACTGCAAAAATGCTCTCTATTTATTCAAAGTGCAGAATCTGTTCTATAATTTAAATCTTAATAGGTCAGAGTGTGCTTACTATGGCTTCTTTTCATGTTTTGAATCTACTTTTTGAAAGGGGAAATGAAATGGGTGAGCCAGTACATGCAGTGCCTGTGGATTCCTGGTGGCAGGGAGGAGATCCCAGTATAAAGTATATATATACATAAGTATAAATATGACTTTTGCCTGATGCACAGTACAGGGAGTCTCTGGTTGAGAGCAAAAAAATTGCAATTAAGGACACAGTCACTCACATCTAAACACGCCGTTTAAAAGTGTTCTGGAACACTCTAAAATAAACTCGTAAAATAATCCAGCACCAACCATTTAGAAGGAAGTGTAGTTTTCAAAGTTCTCCTCAGGACATGTTTTGGCAGTATTTTTTTGTAACAGAGATGAAAAAACCTGTTTCCAACCAAGCACTCCAAGCCGAAAGACTGGGAGGCTGCAGTCAGCGCGAGGCAAAAATAACCCTGTGTGCGCGTCAGGTTTTCCACTCACGCCGCCCCAGGTGAATGGGTGTTTTATGGAGCTGTGGTGGCAGGCAGGGCTGGAGGAAGGGAGGGTGGGAGCCTCCAGAGCTGAGTCAATGCCCGGCGTTGTTGGATGTCTGTCTGTGCTTGGAACGCCAGCGTTGGCTGCGGCAGCATTGCCAAGGATTAGCTCAGTGCTCTGCCTCGGCAGCCACTGCTCAGAGTGGGCTTTCTACACACAGGGAGAAGAAGTTTGTTTTAAAAGCACAGAAATCTATAAGGGTAATTATTTTGAGGGCCATGGCAGTTCTCGCCCTGAATTTCAATAACTTCTTAAACAGCATTCTACTCTGTGTATGTAAAACCAAACAAACTTTGCAATTTTAGTTGTGTTTCTTGATATTTTCTCCTGCTTTCTTTTATCAACATTTTCCTTTTGAAGTTGTAGCTAAGAATTCACTAAACTCTTCTAACTTTTAAAGCCCATTAGAGTCTAAAATGTATCTTTTGAGTTGAGTTGGTGAAACAAACAATAGGAATTAAAGTACATTTGCTTCTGCAGCCTTAAAATAACACTGCTCACCTCCATTACTTCAAGTGTTTGTGTAACTAATTGTATTTACTCTTCTATTGCACCTGAGCAACAAACCACTATAGCACCTCTCACTTCTCATAGTGTTTATATTGCTGTAGTCACCAGCAACTTTAAATATGAACAAAAAACCCACAGCACTCTGTGAGCTGTACAGGACACAGAAAAATTATACATATTTTAAAGAAACAAAGCACTCCTCTGTCTCTGCCATTTCCCATCCTGAGTGGGAATTCCTTTTCCTTGCTAGTCAAGGGGTTGTCTGTTCCCATTGTATTCTGATTCTTTCCTCTAAATGTGCTGCAGTCTCTTGTGCAGAGAGGTAGGGGTGCGCACTAGGGCACAAAGAGGGATTCCTGAAAAGCCAGGAGAGACACGTATGTGTCTTCCTGTACCACCTGATGTTTCCCCATAAACAATAATGCAGACACACATTTTATATGAATTAGTTATTCATATAAAGAACCTGTTGCTTCACAGGAGATGTGGTTCCCACTTCAAAGAAACTAGGATTTTGAGATGATGTGACTGGAGAATGACAAATCAGAAGGGAGAAAGGTGGTAACACATATCAGGCACTACGGGAATGCTTCTACCTTATGTGAGAAGGTTACCAAATCACCTGCCTCCACTATGGGGAGACAGGTTTGGATCTCTGTGCAGATGAGAAGGTTCTCATGAAGAATTCTGTCATTCATTTAATTGAACCAAATTTTGCAATTATCTAGATCTTTTGGGAGCTTTTCTGAGCAGCTGAAGGATCTGAAGCATTTTAGGATGATAAGTCTGCTAACTGACTCAGGGGTTCTCAAAGAATATGGATGGTAGAAAACAAGAATCATACAGCGGCATGTTGAGCAGTTAATGCATCCTTTCTTTTTTAATTTGAAGAAAGGAAACTAGAATTGCATTAGAGAGCAAATAGGAGGGATACAGAGTCCCATGCAGTGAATGCCAGTGATGTGCAGGAATTGCAGAGCTGTGGGTCACTCTGTATCCCTGTCTGTGCATGAGAACAGCACCACTGGAGGTACCTGTGTGGCAAATACAGCTGGGACAGCTGCAAGGGTGATTGAGGGATACAGGGATCACTGGAGGAGGTGTGCCAGGGAACCAGCTGCCAAACTGAACCTGCCAGTCCTGCCATGCAAATGCAGTGCCAGGAGAGCACACCTTTAGTCCAGGCTTCCAGATGCAACCCAGTTTGTGGATCTGATCACGGTCCCGACACTGTCAGTTTTGGTAGGGGCTCCTTGTCGGGAGCTGATAACAGTTGGCTGCTCTGATTTGGGTGAAATCAAGCTGGGCCCTTCCAGCTGCTCTCCTCAGCAGAATGTTGCAATCACAGACAGGGCTGGCACTCGGCGTGGCCGTGCCAGGGCACGGAAGGGAGTGGGGCTGATGTGGCCATGAGCAGCAGCAGCAGGGTGATGTGGCTGGCTGCACACAGGGCAGCACCAGCCCGCAGTTTGCAATACAACCACACCCAGAAGATTCAGGGGTGTTTCCTCAATATCCTCCTAAAGCAAAATGGAACAGTTCAGCTTTCAACTGCTGACAGTTCAGAGTGAGCTGTGTAAGCTTGGGCTGGAAGACAGCAGAGCAGAATGGGGCATTCAGGGTCTGTTGTGAGGATGCTGAGGAATCTGCATTGCCTTGGCTGTTGGTTAGTGCCATACAGGTGGGAATTCATCAGGGTGTGGATCAGGTCTGTTTTAGCAGGTGTGCTGAGAGAAAGTGAAAGGTTGCTTTGTTGATTCTGAAGGTGCAGTAAGTTAATAAATCTTGAAGCTTAATTTTCAGACTAAGAAATGGATAGCAGTTATTTGGGGAGTAACAACTTGTGTGCTATTCTCTGACTTGGCAAGAAAAGAGGCTGTTACTAAACCAACAGGAGCTATTCTGGAGAGAAGGAAGTATTTATTTTGTCTGGCACTCCATGTCCCTTTTGCATAACAATGCATGATTAGTTATTCTTCTATCACTTACGAACTGCTTGGTTTGTCTGTGGCCAGGGCCAGTTACTTACTTCAGCTGCTGTGATGAGCAACAGCAAGAAATTTCCTATCCCTCTTAAATAGAACCATTAATGAGTATATTAGTCAAATGTATTTTATTACTGCTCCTTGTTAACTAACTTCAGAAGTCTAAGAAAGTCTGATATGGTTGTATGTTTATCAACAGGCCAAGTTCTGGTAGAAATCTCAAGAACACACAAGAAACTTAATGACAGTCTAGAGGAGAGTGTAAGTTAAATCATTTCTTCTAATTAATTGTGCTTGTGAAATTATAAATTACTTTTGTCAATTTTTAATAACCCTTAATTCATTTGCTTTTGAAGTTCAAAAAATTTCATAAAGAAATTATATCTGAACTGGAGAAGAAAACAGACCTGGATGTAAAATATATGACTGTAAGTACATTCAATTTTAAAACTCCTATTTTACTTGTCTGTTGCTAGTCTAAGAATTTCTTTAGACATTGTTTCCCAAGATTTAATTAATTGATATGAACTTTAATAGAAATTAACTTCAGATATATAAAGATGGCCGAAGTTTTCATGCTTAATTTAAGTTAAAAAGGGAACCCCTGAATGACTTCATAGCTCCTTAAAACAACAGCAATTGCTGAACTCATTTGATGTGAGAGATATCTCTAGATCACAGTAATGCTTTTTAGTCCATACCCACCTACATGGCTGAGTGCATTATGAGATGATGTAAATGCTTTGATTGCAGGCAACTTTAAAAAGGTACCAAACTGAACACAGAAGCAAACTGGATTCTTTAGAGAAATCTCAGGCTGAGCTGAAAAAAATCAGAAGGAAAAGCCAAGGAGCACGAAATGTAACGAAGTATGAGCATAAAGAAATGGAGGTCAGTGCATTGTCTCTTGTTTGTTTCTTTCTCTGTATGAGAACTGGTCAACTGGAAATGTTAATGGTTCCTCAAAGCTGGTTTGTATTAAAGGCACTCCTAGAGTTTGCATTGCAGCTGCAATTGAGCTCTCACTGCTCCACTGTACGTATTCAGAGGCTTCTGCTCTGGTTCCTAGATTTCATCCCTTGACCAATAATTGATTTTTTTAAAAAATATCTCTGTAACCACACCTTGATGCATAGCTTTACACAGGAAGCCAGCTAAGCTATGCAAATTCAGTAGTAATTTGCTATAGAGCAATTTCCTTAAGTAGGCAGTGCCAGCTTATGTTATTGCCTTTCCTACTGCCCTTAATCCAGCATTGCCATCTTGAGGTGAAATCTGAAATGGCAAGACGTTGAAGAGAAACTGTTTTAAAATTAATAAATCAGATTCTCATTGCCATGTGTCTCTCTGAAAATACTTGCCATTGATATTTTTACTTGCATGATGCTTGTACTTTGTGCTAGCTTATATATTTCTTTTTTCTCCATCTCTTTTTAGTTGGATTTTCAAATAAAGCTTTGTGTATAAACACATAGTAAATATAGGTAACAGTAGCTCCTATTTCTTACTGCCTGTCGTTTAAACCTGCGTTCACAACAGTTGAGGGGCTTTTTTAAGGTTCTGGGTCTGAGAGTTCAAGGATTAGCATTTAATCATAGTTTAGCCATGAATCCTTGTAATCACAGATAAATATAGTTTAGTCTTTTTAGTAACTCATTTCCCCCCCTCCTAAATGAAGCAGAGATTCATCACAGCTTTGTGTGAACAAATGCAGCTGCTGTGGAGCAGACAAATGTCATTATTCTAATTTGAACACACACACCACACACAACACACACCCCTCACAGCCCCTAAATAGGCTGTTGATTGTCTGTAGGGACAATATACATTTACCTGATGAGATCAGAGAAGTTAGATGTGTGCAGGAAAAGAAGTAGAGCCACCCTGTCTCCACCCCGCCTTTCCAAAAGCTTTTTCTAAGGCTTTTGGAGTTTCCTTAAGCAACTGGATATAGCATCAAATAAAACTCAGAGGCTCTATGTGATTCTTTTTTTCCTTTTCCCCTCAGTATTTGGAAACTGTGAGCTCTCGACAAAGTGATATACAGAGGTTTATTGCAGAAGGCTGCAGAGAAGCTCTCCTTGAAGAGAAAAGAAGGTTCTGTTTTCTGGTTGACAAGCACTGCAGCTTTACCCAGCACATGCATTTCTACCATGTTCAGGTCAGTGGTGTGAACGTAAACAGAAATGAAACTCCTGAAGTGCAGTCACACAGGAGATGTTGAGTATTTCCTGCAGCATGTAGATCAGACTGCCAGAAACAGCTAAGGAACACTGATGTGCCAGACAAGTGTTGTGATCAGTTCATAGAAAATGTTTACATTATGCTATTCTATGAAATGTATTACTGTGACTTTTTAAAAATCATGTATTAAGAAAAAAGTACATGGACTGATCAGGTACTTCCAATATCTGACCCTGCAAAAGAGAGTATCTTTTTACAACATCTGATTTGTTTCAAAGAGGTATTCCTTAGAAGAATCTTAGAAAATACTTCCATTTTGCTGGTGTAAACATTTTGGTATAATGAAAGTTAACCAGTAGGTTTGTGCAATTTTATGAAAAAGCCTATCTTTGACACGTATCTTTTAACTTGGATGCAGTGTGCGGACTTCCTAAAATCCAAGCTGCCTGCGTGGGAGGAAATCTGTAGTGATGCCACCAAAGTGCCTGAAAAAGTCAGAATGATGATAGATGAAATAAGGACCCCTGGTTCCACCCCAGTATCAGGAACACCACAGCCTTCACCAATGGTAAAGAGAAGTACCCTGGTATGTTGTTCCTCGTGCTTGTGGGTTCTCTTAAGTGGGTGTGGAGTAGCTTCATGAGGTTCTCTTGTACCTCAGTATTTGGGATGGAGTCCATAGTGTATCTCAGCTGGAATATCCTGGGATTGGGTATGGAACCAAAATCATTAAACTGAAGCTCTGCTATGGAGAAAATAGAGTAGAGATGGGAGAAGCACATGTCCAAATGAGGCTCAGTTCTCAGCTGAGTGCCCAAGGCTTCTCCTGCAGAGTTCAGCATCAGGGCTACTTTTGTTCCAAGCATTCCATTTCCTACATTCTTGTCTGTAAGTAATAGTAATCACAAACTCAGTAGTTCAATATAAACTTATTTTCTATTTTCCTTCCTTCTTCCTTTCATGAGTATTAGCATATTGGAGTACAGGTGAAATTCTCATTTCTGCTGGTTTGTATGTTGAGTCATCATTAGTTGTTTCATTTCTAAATTATTAAAGTAAACTTTTAAACAAGAAAAATCTGGAGATCATGGTATTTGCAGAAAAAAGGCTATTGTAACCTTCCCACCTACAAGTAGTTATCAAGCCTTGTATAAACCCTCCTATCAGCAATTCCATAGGAACATGTGGGCTTTATGTCTCTAAATGTGTATCATTTAGGAATATTTAAGCATTGCCCTCTAGAATTTAATCTTGCAAGAACATTATTGCTGTCTCCTCAGTATTGTGATACTGTTGTTTTCGTGACTCCAGATTGGAAATGATTTTTATCCTCATCAAGAAAATGCATCCAAAGTGCCCCCGGCTCCCACGGGCAGGGCGTACACGAGCCCACTTGTGGATATGTTCAACAATCCTGCAACCAATCCAGCTCCCAAAGCACCTTCTGAAAAACTAAATCACTCAGCAGGTGAGTGTCCCTCCCCTGCAGACTGGGTCAGTGTGAATGACATCCTGCAGTGTTCAAAATTACCTCAGGGCTTCTCCACTGCTATGATGATGTGAATTCCAGAATGTATAGAGGAGTAGGAAATGCTCTTTACAAAGTATTAATGTAATTTACCTAACCAGGAGAGAGATGTGTTATAAGAGAATTGTTTGCAGTAAAATGCAGGTCAGAATAGGTAGTTTCTATTTTAATCACCTTCTGTGTGTCACTGATTAACCCAACTTAACTGCTCTCATGGCTTCCAATGTTATCAGCAGAAGGCATTCCATAATTCTGAAAAGGATACATCTGAGTGTTTCAGCGCACACAAACAAACATAAACCCTCTGACAGTCTCACTCTGGTTTCCTTTAAGGGCGTGTAGCAGTAAGGGAGGAATGCACGTGGTACAAAATTAACATGGTGTTCTAGTTCTTTCCTGAAATTTAAAATCCTAGGAAGATTTGCTTCCCAAGTGTCTAATATATTTCTTAACTTTCTCTGATACAGGAAAGAACTAGGCCTAGATCACAGCATAAGAAGTGCAGAACTCTTCAATGTGTAATAGCAAATCCAGTGTTTCTTCCTTAAAAATAGATGTACAATATATTGTACTAGTCAAATAACATACAATTTTGAGCCCTCCTTTTTTTCTGATAAACATCTGGTGTCCAGAAAGTGCCAAGTATCTGCAAGTCTCAATGCTGAAGCTGAGTGCTGAGGCACATTTGAAAGTGAAAGTTGGATTTTATACACAGTTCCTTTTTCTTTAGAATGGAAAACTTTCAAAGGCCTTTTACAGCTGTGATTGTTTAGTACTTTTCATGTCAAAAGAGGAAAGAAGTAGCCAGTTAAAACTCAACAGAACTTTTTATGCCTGTTGGTTCCACTTTATTGTGCTGGGTATGTGCGTATGAGGGCACGTGCAGTTAAGAACTTCATGGTGATAAACACTGGCAGTGAGAAGTGTCCACATACAAAGTCTCAGAGCTTGATTTGTACTTGAGTTTTCCTTTATTTTTTTCCTCTCAGATGGCTAATTGCATTTATTTGTGTGTCTCATTTTTCTTGGGTTTGTTTGTTTGTTTGTTTGTTTTTGACAGAGAATTCAGATGATGCCAGTTTATCACGTTCAACGTCTGTTGCCACGGGACTAAATATAATGAAAAGGCAAAAAGTGAAGACAATCTTCCCACATACTGCTGGAAGCAACAAGACATTGCTCAGCTTTTCCCAGGGGGATATCATCACCCTGCTGGTGGCTGAGGAAAAGGATGGCTGGCTTTATGGGGAGCATGACACAACCAGACTGTAAGATAATCATCACCCACCTTGAACATGAAATAATAGTGTGTCTAATCAGATCTTGTCAGCAGACATTAGTAAATGGTTTTCCACCTTTTTTACTGGCTGTCACTGACTAGGGACTTGGAGTGTCTCCCTAAGGAGAGATATACATTAATTTGGCATCTTTAGAAATTGATTTCTTCAGAAGTTGAATCTGTTTGCTGAGTCTACTGTTTTATCTACTGTTGTGGATTTTGAAAGATCTTTCTAATTTTATATAACATAAAAGACCTTTCCCATTACAGAAAAGGATGGTTTCCATCATCATACACCAGACCACTGGAATCAGCGGAAGAAAAAGCCCCAGTGCCAAGGTAACATTTTAGGTGGCAGTTGCAGAAATGCCCAGATCTCCACTAACATTCATTGAAAATGTTATTTTTGTGCTCATGTTCTTTGAGGTTCGGTAACATGTGCAATAAATACTCTCTAACAGTCTGTAGTACAGTGCCTTTATGATGTTAACATGTTTTAATGGTTACACATGGACCCCTGAAGTGGCTTTAGAACAGCTTTAACTCAGAGTCCCACTGACTCCAGGGCATTGTACCCCATTATTAACATCCAGCCCATGCACTTCTATGCTTTCCTGGTGCTAAAGAGAAGTCAGAGATGGATTCTAGCATCTGAGAACGGTATTTTGTTGCGTTCTGTCTTGCAGCCCTGCACCAATCCGAAGTGTTAGTTCTGTGAACCTTGTGGAGAAAGGGGAAGTTGTCCTCCCACCACCAGACTACCTGGGGGCTTCGCAGACAGACAGACGGATGGAGCCTGCCAAAGGTGCTGCTGTGAAAACTCCCAGCGACAGAGCGGAGCAGGCAGGCCCGGTGAGTGCCCGGGTCAGGGAATCCCAATGTTCCACCCTGCTGGGATGGGCTCCTAAGCGAGGCCCTGGGATCTCCTCCCTTACCTACTTGTGCTTGACTTCAGCCCTTGGACCCAGCTGTCCTCAGGAATATCCGGGCTTTGGCATTTCAATCCATGCGTCCTAACAGGAAGGGAGAATTGTTCAGGGATATAACTGACAGTAGCAGGAGACTTACTCTGCATAGCAAAACTTCTCAGCAATGGAATCTGTTAAACGTGAAAAGAAATTCTCACAGAAAGCAGTACAAATCCATCACCTCCGGTGATTTTAGAGCTGTGGGGCACACGGGATTTACAGCAGCATAAACTCTGTATTCAAGAACCCCATGAAAGCAAGTGTTGGGTTTGCAGCTGGAGCTGAGGGAGAGCTGTATGGCTCCATACACGGCTGTATTCAGCAAAGCTGCAGCTGAGTGGAAATACGTTTTTTATGAACAGATAATGCTATACAATGCTATCATTTCTGCTATTAAGGCAGCATTCAAACTTATTCAAAATGAAGACTAATCAAATTAGGCAGTTACTGGGTTTTTTTCTTGCTGCTGGTTTAAGTTAGTATTTTGCTGATGTATATTTAAGGGTGATATTTTTGAGATTTTCTTCAAAAAGCCTCTTGAAGCAGAGATCACATTTTGAAGGCAAAAACCCCTAATTATATAAGATAAGGTTAGCATTGCTACAATTTGAGAGCAAAGTAAGATGCTAAGTTCCATTAGTAAGTACCATGGGAAACTCCAGGAATCAAAGAATCATAGAATTGGCTGCCAGTACCTAAAAAGTTGTATTTTATTATTTATTGGTATGACTAAACTATTTTGTATCTCAGTATAACATCTAAACAAGTTTTGGGTTGACCTGCTGACAGATGTTTCTGCTTTCTAAGTAAGCTGGTGAATCACATGGTAGAAATTGAAGTGGCCCTTGTAAATTTGTGCTTTATGGAAGTAAAACTAACTAAGAAATTTAAAAAGCAGAAACTGAAAGCTAGTTACACTACATTTTCATTAATGGTGAAAGAGTCAAAATGATGCCAATTTATAAAAGTTTTCTGTGAAATGGAAAGGTATAAGGAAACAATGATTGTCTTTAAAGAAACCTCCTCTCCCGTTCCATTTGAGTCTACTCTTAGGATGTTGGGTACATTAACAGCATTTCTCACCTAGAGGTGTTGGGCATTAGAGGATTTTTTTTTGCTATACTGACAAGCAAGGAAAATTAACTGTGTTTAAAATAAGTAAGAATAAAAGCATTCACTTAATAATAACCAAAATATAACTAGCTTCCATATGTCACTCTAGAACTCTAGAAAAAAATAGAAAATATGGGAAAGACACCAGCATGGCATAAATTGACAGTAACATATGCATTTTAAACTAATTTCTGCATTTCAGAAGTATGGAGAAATACAGAATTTTAACAAACGGGAGGAGAGGAATTATATTGTTTCTTGAGTGAATAACGTGTTTTCAAAGCAAATGCTTTTGTAATAAATCACAGGCTTGTATCTAGGTCTTAACAGAACAGGTTACCTCACTTTACAAATACGAAAAATGTGAAAGAACGAAAGTTGTTGCCAGAGATTTGTGAAGCTCCTCTCAGTTATAGATCTTCTCCCATTTCACTATGAGTCTTGTTTTGGCATATCTTTTTTTTTCCATATAAATATTCCCATGGAGAAGATTTTCACTTTTTTGGGGAGCCAGAACAGTTTAATATTAGTGTATATATTTGAATCTGCATCCAAGTAAGTGGGTTTATTTCTCAGTTATGAACCTTGTGGTGTAGGAAGTGTGTAGTTTGTGCAGTGATGTCGTGTTTCTGGGACAGTGTTTTCTGTGAGGAATGAAGCTTTTCTACTGCATGAAATGATGATCAAGAAATATGGCCTAAATCTCACTGTGCAGTCACTTTCAAAATAAGTATCTGGGAACTTCTAAAATTATTCTGAAGACCAGCATCTACATTTTGACATCTTTGTGGTTTTCATTTTTGAATGAAGAAGCCGTGAGCCTTAGCAATGGTGTAATGTCAGAATTTATACAATGGCTCCCTTACCCCCTGTCTTGGTGTTGAGACCTGCAGGATCAACATGGCCTTCAAGTGCGATTATGTTCAAAGCCTTGGAAGGTGCCAATCCAGCACGGAGAGCTCTGTGCCCTGGGACCAGGGGGCTGACTGAAGAGCTTGAAAGAGCTATGGAATGTGTGAAATGGTCTCAGTATCCCTGCACTGCGCTGCTGTGGTCACTGTTCTCAGGAACAGTCACCTTAAGGGTTGTTTTGGTTTGTGGCATTAGGTCAGGGGGTTTAGGAATAAATTTAAGGCTTGTGGACTAACATTTCTCTTGAACTGGAAACCCAGGAGGAATGGCAGATCAGTCCATTGGCAGAGCTCTAATTAGAGCAGTACAACCTCTTTGGAGGCCAGAATGGAAACTGATAGCTCCTAGGAGTGGAAAACAAATACTTTTTTTTGATAACCTAAATTTCCACACAGAAAGTAAGATTAAAATAAATTAGAAATTCTGGAGTATAAAGCAATGACCACTTTTGTTGAGGCACCTCCTAACTCACAGCAGCTGCCTTTTTACTGTGACCCCGTCTTAGGACAGCTGTAGAGGAGAGCTGCTGCACTTGCAACCAAGTGTTTTGTTCCAAAGTCACTATTAATTTTCATTCTTGCAGAACTTCCTTGTCTCCTGCTTCCGTGCAAGTCGTCAACCCCCCCAACTCCATAGGCTTTGGAAATAAGCCCACCATTATACTGGGCTGGCTTGTACACTGATACAGGATTTACATACGTGTAAACCAGTCTTTTCACTGGGCCTCCTATGCAGAAGCAGGAAATGATTCAAGGCATCTTATTTTTGTTTCAGAATACACAGAAAAAATAGCTCAGGATTTCAAGAAGGAAAGATGAGGAATGGTTCTCACCAGTTTAACTGTTCACGCTGTGCTAGACAAGTCAGTAATATGCACAACAGTATCAACTATAAAAAGACTTAGCAGTTGACATAGCTTTAAGGAGGGCTGGTGTTCAGTAAGATCTAATTCAGGCATTTATTAATTTTTCTTTATTTTGAAGGGTAATTAGATTTAATTCTAAGGTCTGTTTACAACTGATGTACCTGAGCAATTTCATTGGAATCACAAGCCAAGCATGAGTTAAGAACCTGCTGAATGAGGTCCTGAAACACAGTGTGCCTGCAAAGGAAAGCCTGACAGGCTTTGATTCAGCACTGAAAATTGAAGTATTAAAACCAAATTGGCCATATAGACTAATGACAGGCTCTCTTTCCCTTAGCAGAACAGCAAGATCACCTGTAGCGCATTTCTATAAATTCATGTAATTTTTTTTTTTTTTTCACAGAAACCTGACATGAATGGCATTATAAAACCACCTTTTCTAAGGTAAAATACTTTTACACTGATTTGGTTGTATTGATTTTTGTATTGGTTTATTTTATCGATTGTAAGGGGAAATAAGGATGTTTATCATTAATTTCTCTGTGACCTTTCCCAGACACTGGTAAAACAATATGGCTAAAATTAGTTGCACTTTTTCCTCAAGAGTGGCATCAAGAGCAGTACACTACACAGGACCATCTCAGAAAAGTGTGTTTCTCCAGTAGTTTGACAGGGAGCAGGACTTAAACCTTTCTTTAACTGTCTTTGAGGGTTAAAAGCAAAAATCTTTGAAGACTGGGAGCTGCTTTGAAAAGTCCACCTGTAACTGGGCATTAATTTCCCAAATTTTTGGATCACTGAAAAGTGATTCTTAATATGCAACTTTGTTTTAAAAATTCAAGTTAGTAAGAGTTGCACAGAATCCCTTAGTCTCAGAACCATAACTTACTGTTTGATAACAGCTTGGATGAAGAACCTGAATGAATAAATTTGGGGTTGGATTGCAGCAAGCCTTCAAGTAACTTTATGCATTTCTTTTCAGTGGAGAAAATCCCTTTGCAACGGTGAAACTCAGACCCACAGTAACAAATGACAGATCAGCACCAATTATCCGATGAACACACAGGCCAGACACATGTGCTTCTTCCTTATCAACCACCACCCACTTTCAGCAATGACAATTACTATCTCAACATGTCCTAAAAATTTATTTAAATGTAATTACTGTACAATAGACAGATACTGGAATGGAGCTCTGATGTTTTTTAAACCTGTAGTTTCTAATGAGGTAATTGCTTTGGGCTAGTGTTTGAGCACTTGGGCTTGATTTTACAGTATGCCTTTTTTTGTAGTAGGAATTGTGAAAGTACTGGAGATAGTTTGGATACTCTAGTGAATCAGTGTAAGTAATAGCTCACAGAATCTTTGGCATTCATTACTTGAAAGCTGCAATGGTAAGTTCTACAATATAAGCCTGCATATGCCACCTATTAAAGAAGGTAACAGTGATTTTTTGTTCAAACAGAACAATTAACAACTGCCTTATTTCAGAATAGAGAATTGCCTGTATAAATGATTATATGTTATTTTGTGTAAGAAAGATACCTTAGGTTATAAATAAATATTTATCCCTGAAGAATAGACAACTTGTAATGCCTTGCTTAATGTTCACACACAAATTTCAAGTGTCAACAGAAACTCATTTTCAGTCTAATGTTACACTGTCAACACATTCTTCCATGATAATTTTGTCTTTAAAAAGTGTTGTCAAACTTTAGTCTGATAAAAGCAGTGCCATGATTTTTTCTCAAATGCCAATATAAAAACCTGCCTTTAAAGTTCCTCCATTACTGTAGCCTATGCAAAAGGAAAACAGCTTAAAGTTGAAAATTTTTGATTAAGGAGCTGAGCATAGACCTGAGTGCTGGCACAGTGCAGTAGCTGAGTTAAATGAAATTGAGCTTTTAACTTCAGCCACAGCAGAGCTGAATAGAGTTTGTTACCTCAGGCTCAAATGTGGCAATCCCAGTGGAGCCAGCTTGTCCAAAAGCCTCTTCATACAGTAATAATCACCTCAGAAATGAGCCTAGCATGCTAGGAACTGACTCTGCATCAGCAGTGGGTGCTTCATCACTGCCCAGCTTAGGGGGCATTTCCCACCTGCTATGAAGTCTGTGTTGTGCCTGCTGCCAGTGATTAATCCTTACTCTAAATAATTCTATTTTACACATCCATGTTTCCTGCAGTATCCCCTGGCTCATTCGTTTAGTGATGCCTACTTCTACTACTATAAACAGTGAATTCAAGTCATGCGAAATGCCTTTCAGTTACTTAATATCAAAAAATAGTATATGAGCATGTGCTGGCTCCTCTCACCCTGCCTTTCAAGTTCAAGGCTGAGGAGAGTTTGCCAGAGTCCTGCATAAACATTCACCATCCCTATCTGAAACACCAGCTTTTCAGAGGGGAAACTTACACCTGAACCCATCTTCTAAAGCATACTAGAGGCAAGTCAACCTAGCCTATCTGAGCTTTCAATAATTCAGTATCAGAATTAAACAATCTAAGATGCAAAAGCCTTTACTGAGGGCAGCTCATGGTTGGCAGTGCCCCAACCTCTTCCTGCTGCAGGCAGAAGGTTCTGCTGTGAACTAACACCAGTCCCTGCATGAAGCAAAACCCTCACTAATTAAAACAGGGCTCTGATTGTGTGTTATTACTTGTGCGTTCAGTCGGGGAGAGGAGCTGTTGGCATAGTGGTGGCATACACAGCACTTGCAATGCTTCTCTCAAATATCTGATGCACTAAACAGGTACAAGCTTAAACAAGAGTTTATCATCATAAGAATTCTGGCAAATACTTGTCCTTCATTGTAGCTAGGATTACTTTTCTTTCAGACTACATGGTATCAGACATGTTAGTAACATACTTAATAATCCAGCCACAAATTGAGGATTGCAAAAGGAAAAGCAGTTTTATTTAGTTTTCAACAGGTGCCACTAAACATGGAAAACAAGTCAGGTTTTCATGTTTTGCGATGCACATGCTCATAAAAGATTAAGTTTAAATTACATGCAAGAGACTAAATTCCTTCACACTTTACAAAACAGGTCTGAAGCAAATAAAATGATTGTACATGACATTTACATTAGAAAGAGTACGCTAACAGTTGTAGCTTCTGTAAGCACGTCCACGTTCATGCCCTCAGCCAAAAGCTGCCCCACAGTTAGGGCATCTTCTCTGCCTCAGTGCAAGGCAGAACAGAATCCCAATTGGAAAGAATACAATGGCACACAAAACACCAAGACAGGTGAAGGTGTCCTCCAGCACTCCAACCCTGCAAAAAGGGAAAACAGACTCAGTCAAGGACACTCACTAAGTTTGCCCCCAAATCACCACTCAGTGCTTTGGCAGTCACTAGAAACCACATGATTTTATAGAGCAAGATAAAGCACAAGGTTCAAGGTTTGTTCCTGGTTTCTACTTTCAAAAACTGATGTCCCTTTAGAACTGTAGGAAAACCAATTATTGATGTCACCTGGCTCCAGCTGAGTCCCAACTCCATGACCATTCTGAAATTTTGTTTTAGCACAGGCCTGTGACAGCAGAAATCTACCTCCATTTCAGTCCCTGACTCCTTGCTGTATCTGAACATCCCCCAAAATGAAGACAGACAGTAAAGCAGAGAATTCAGACTTAAAGAAATTTGTGCAGTTACATTAAATAGTCAAGATTTGGAGTTTAGCAAAACACTCAAACAAGATGTATCCTCCTGGTACAGTGAAAGTCATCACAAACAGAGCTGAGTGACCCTGAAGTACAGGCTGTGAGCAGGCTGCCAAGGCCAACAAGCTGCTGTTTCCCTGCGAGCAGTCAGGGACAAGCTCTTGGACATGTAAATAGAGCAAAGGAAGGAAGGCGCAGGCTCAAGAGATCATTTCCTTACAGCAACTGCCTGAAACATTGCAACTTGATTAAACTTGGGAACCATTCCCCTTCCCCTCAACCATCATCAGAAGCCAAAGGTTTTTCCAAGTGTTCTTGATATTCTGCTGATTATGCAAGTTCATGTTCCCCTTAAGCTCTCCCTCATTTTAATGCACTTTATTTCTGTTTGCAGAGTTCTTGTGACAGAGGTCAATTCTGAATCTGGTATAAAGGAACTGTCAGGGTCCAGCAGTAGCTTTATCATTTCATACCCTCAGATAACACTCTTTTAAGACAAGTTAAAAAATGTAGACTAATGCTCAAATCAGCACATGGATTCCAGTCTCAGCACACAGGTCCCACAGCTCAGACCTGTGCAGTCTGTGCTGGACATTGTGCCTACTCCCACAGACTGAGCAGAACATCACCCCTACTCCATCCAAGTCAAGCAGTCCCCGAGCTCCAGCTCGCAGGGCAGGCACTTTGTTTTGCCACAACAGTGCAAGATTACTCTTGAACATCTGTGTGCCCAGAGAGATTAGAACAGTGAGAGATGAGCTCTACCGAAGTCTTCTGCTTCACCCTCTTCAGGACTTCAGATTCGACCATTTATCCCAGAGCTGGACCATGTTTTGCAGAGCTGGTTTCAGTAGTGTAGGTACTACTGTTCTCTACCCACAGGGCCAAAGCACTTCAGGAGAGCGTCCTCAAGCATGGATGGAGTTTCACCTCTCTCTCCAGAACCTTTCAGCTCCTATTCCTTCACCTCTATCACCAAATCACAAATCTAGCTAACAGTGACCTAAAATAAAACCCTTTCTGTGATGCAGGTTACCAGAGCTCTCTTCTGTAGGTCTGGTTTGACAATGTATCTGTTCAGCTGATTCTGCAAGCATTTCTTGTGATGATGATGAACAGAGTTCTGTGTGTCACCAACCAGCCTTTACACCTCTGCTGGCCTGATGAGCAGTAGGCTCATGAGGGTTGGAGAAAAAGGTGTCATACAGTCCCTGCCTGGCACACACCACACCTCTACCCCTGCAGCAGAGTCTGCACAGCTGACATGGAGGAGCCCAGGCCACTCACCCTTAGCTCAGGGGGTGTGCGAGCCACTGACTCACAGCACTCAGCCTGTATCACCTCAGCAAACAGCACTGGAAAACACAGGCGCTGGATTTGCACAGCCTGGTTAATATTTCTTCTTAGTCTGTGCCTGGTGTGCTGCTACAAAGAACTTTAGTCCAGGATTCCCATCAGCCTGCTGGAGCAGTGCCTGCTTCCCTGCCCCTCTCACCACAGAGCATTCCCCAAAGTGAAGTAACAATGGTTAAACCAGTCAGAGGGGACAGTACTGCTGGGGAAAGAAATATGAAGGAGTTACTGAAAAAATTATGAACAGAACAGCAGTCACCGCCACTACTAGAAAAAAGGCAAACATCATAGAGGCATGTCATGAAGCAAACTTTTCCCACATAATATGGATGATTAATGGCTTCATCCAGACCACTGTATGCAGCTTTGGTCGTCATTAAAAAAA
>VZRN01000800.1:3454891-3546722 GCA_013397935.1 Dasyornis broadbenti
GCGTTTCGGGTCGCGCCGGAGCAGCGCCCCCGCCTCCTGCCGCAGCCTGCGGGGAGCGGGGTCTGTGCCCGGCCCGGGGCCGCCCCGGGGCCGCTCCGGCCGTCCCAGCCCCGCGCGGCTCCTAAGCCGATCCGGCCTTAATGCCCGGCCAGGAGGGCCCCGTGCGGGGCTGCTGGGCGCGGTTTGCGCCTTGTCGTGTTTGTGGAGCCCTCTGGGATCTCCGCAGGCTCCGAGTGGCGCGTCCGTGGCTGGACGGGGGTCCCGGAGGAGTCTCCACTTGGTTCGTGTGACACGGAGGAGGAATGGGTGCGCGGTGTGCCTTACACACGTCGGGTACTGTGGTGGTTCACCTCCTGCCACCGCCACGGCCTGAACTCGGGGACAGGGCCCTGCTCTCCCGAGAAACATCATTGCTTTTATTATATACAAGGAGTTAGGATAGTTTTATTGCATTCAGTAGCAATCAGCAATATGCCAGGCCACTGGAAATTTTAATTAATAATATGTCATCTTCATTTAAGTAGTGTTAGTTCTATCAGAAATTACCTGGCTGAGCTGCGGGGTGAGGAATAATTCATCAGATCTGATTTTCCAAGCTCTTGACAAGTTCTGCCTTCACTAAAAAGCACATATGCCACAAGCACTGAGCATCCTTCAAAACTGGGCAGTATCTGTCTGCATCTTTTGCAGCCCAGCCAGTGCAAAGGGGCCTAAAGTGAAGTCTTAAAAGTTTACAGTCCCAAATGCATTAAGGATTTTCCCATGATTCCCCAAACACTGTCTCAAAAGTTAAGATGAAAGAATATACAGACACTCTCATTTGTCTTGGCTGCCTTGAGTATTTTTAACCAGTTGCATTTGCCTGGGTTATTTTAATTGTTTAATCTCATCTATGTTTTTCTTAACTTCATAATCTTTGGAACTTTCACCTCCTTTTTCTGAACTGTTCCAGGTACTTTTCTGCCTGCCTGGACTGTCATTCCAGGTACAGGCCTTCATTTATGTATTTGCCCACCTTTAAGAGACCCAAGCATCACTTTTCTTTATTACCTATCTAGGTAGCTATTCTTGTTGCATCATCCAAAACGCTTCCTTTACTCCAGACTCTCTGGCATTGTGGTTGCTTAAGATTAGATGCATAATATTTTCTTCTGTTACAAACACTGCTTTGGCAGATTGTAAGTGCTAATCCTGAAAGGGTTATTTTCACAATTTTTATTTTCCCAGTGATACACACACTATAATTTCCAGCTCATCTTCACTTTGTTACATTCCATTATTCCATGTTATGTCCTTCTGTACTCCCGTATAGGAGGCTATAAAGAAGGTAAATGGCTGTTCCAATAGCAGACAAACACACATGCCTTCAAAGTCCCAGCAAGGGAAAAAAGGTCAAAACAACAGGATTCATCTTAGTTGTGCTACAAATGATAGGAGAATTTTTGCTTGGGACCTCCCCTGGTATCACTCATTCTCTGCTGCTATGTGTTTTCCTATCACTGTTATCTGTTCTTCACCTGTTGGATCCAGGTTTTTAGGTACTTAGCAGCAGCAGTTCTAGGAAACAAAGATTCCTGACATATTCTCCCTGGGATCTCATGGGAATTTCCTGTGCTGTTTTTTGACACTGACCCAGCTGTGTGAGAGTCTCCACAATTTCACCCCTGCCAGTGCAAGTCAGTCCCTCTGTACCACCACTTTTATCAGAAAGCAGGCAGGCAACACTCCTTAGGCTCTTGTATTGAAAGCACAGTTGCTATTTGACTACAAAGAAGCAGTGTTCCTCACTGACTCCAAGCAAGAATTCCTCTTTCATTGTGTTGGATCTGAGTCCTCTTTTCTACTTTTCCTCTCCCAGTTTCCTGCTGCATAGTTAAAGGAGATGAAGGCAAAGTTCAGAACACTCACCAGCAGTTCTGACTTTCAAACATACAGAGCAACCAAAATTTATTTTGATGGCACCCAGAAGGTCAAGTGACAGAAATACGCTGGCCTTTCTTGACTTTTGAAAGGACTGATGTACAATGCCTCACCCCTCTGAGAAGGGCAGGGCTGCAGTGCCCAGAAAATGACAGGTTATTATGTGATAGAACTGGAATGGAACTCAACCAGGTCTCTGCTGCCAAACCATGCTCTGTGTATGCTAAAATTCATCACACCTACATATATTAAAGATCAGATCCTGAAGTTGGATCTGATCCAGAATGCTTTGAAAGAGTTTTCCTGGCGGGAGCAGGCAATATGTCCATGGATTAAAACTAGATGAGTGTTTTCAGAGAAGCTCCCTTTCACATCCTTGCCTTTGTAACTGTGTAGGTGTGTTACATGGAGAGGAGGCTGAGAAGGAGGGATCAGGGAATATCAGGGCTTTGTGGAGCTGAGGTGACCAGGGTGTGTAGCACCACCAGTATTACCAGATCTTCAGAGTGGAGCTGACTATTATGGTCTGTGCTGCTTCATCTCAGTTCAGGGCTGATGTCTGTCCCCAGCCTGCCAGAGCTGTCCTGTTCGCTTTGTAAGCTCCTGTAGGATGGACAACAGTGGACTGGTAAAAAGCTCTTTCATATGGCTTTCACAGTGTTTCAGGGCCATCTGAGAGGGATTGGCTGCACAGCTCTGACAAAGAGATCTGGCCACCAGCTTTGCACAGACACTTTTTAAAAAATCATCCCTTACGTCTTTATTTAATTTGACTGATGATGGCTCAGAGCACAACTGATCTGCAGTAGGTTCTAGATCCATTTTTATATCCATCATTTCCATTAATAACCTCATTTTTGCCTTTCAGATATGGCCATGCCCAGTTCCCTTTTGTGGGCTGTTGACATTTTCGGGAGGGTTTACACTCTCTCTACTGTTGGGCAGTACTGGGAGCTCTGCAAGGACACCCAGCTGGAATTCAAAAGGGTCTCTGCTGTCAAACAGTGCTGCTGGGGAATAGCCTGTGACCATCAGGTGTACACCTATGTGTTCTCAGGAGATGTTCCTATCAGATACCAGGAGGAAACCTATGAGAACCAGGTATGACAGGTATAGTACCTCTGACACACGGCCACGTGCTTGGACTGACAGCAAATCCACACATCAGCTGTCTCATGCTTTTCTCACAGGAAGATTGAGTAGTTCTATTTGTTCTCCTTTTTGACCAGAAATTTCTGAAGAGTACATATATATGCCAAATATCAGGTTATTCTTTTAATACTTAAATTCCCAAAGGAGTTAAACTTCCCTGCTCCTAGCAAAAGCAATGCCAATGTGAACTCCAGCCTGTTCTGAGTGAGCCATTTCAGACTGGAACATTCACCCTTTTCACTGGATGGTTTCCATTTTCCCTTTCCTTAGTGATAAATACACAATCCCTGTAAGAAAATGTCCAGTGTAACTTCCAGGCAACAAAGATACATTATCAGAAATATATTATTCTTAAGAAAGTGTTATTTCTTAGTGTTACAAAGACTTCTCTATTAAAGGCATAACTTTCCATTAAAATACAAAGTTTCCAACTTTTTTGCATAGAAGTGTTAACATGATTCTTTCTATCTAATGTACTTCAAAAGAATGTCTTTAAAACCATATTTTAAAGGAAATTTATCAAATTTGTTTTTAAGTTAACCAACAGTTATTTGGGAGAGAAAACTGATGGATTTTCTTGAGCATATTTCTATGATTTCTAGTGGGCAATGGAATGAATATAAATTGGGAAAAGACATTAACTTTCCTGCATGGGCAAAAATACAACAAATTAATTTAATGCATTATTTAATATTGATACAACTTTTGAGCCATTTAAGAATGTTCCTCTTACTATGAAAACATGTTCTTTAAAAAACCAAAATTTAAAATTTTATTTGTTACCTTAAAACTTTCATTTTTTGTGTTCTAGGCTATGGAAGACAGAGAACAAAATACTAGAAAGCACAAAAAGAAATATTCTACAAGAGCTAACAATGACAAAATTAAACTGAAGTAGTTTGCAGATATTGTGCAAAGCAATTTAGCCAGATTTCTAGTAACAGTAAATAATACTTTGTGTAAAAGTTATGGATGGATTTTGAATCACTCATTTTCCACATACCCTAAAATGTAAGACAGTATTACAGGACAGATTTTGCCAGTATTTCTATAGTGTGTAGGAGTGTGGGGGGCAGGGGGCAAATGACAGCTGTATTGGTGAAAATCCTTGTGTTATTTGTTCTGTAACTGATTCAAGGCAGATTAGGGAAAAAAACCTCTCTGGTATAACATAAGATCCAGGGGAGATTTGCTGATACAGTTCTCTCAACACAGTTCCTGGCAGAGGCAGTGCTGTTTTTCTAGTGATTCAGACAAGATCTGAATCATCTTTCTCTGGGGAGTAGATTAGAGATACCAAGGCCATCTATACAGCATTACCCTGATGCTGCAGTGTCATGGTGCCATAGATTACCAAAGGAAAAAGCCCTGTCCCTAGTAAAATATAGCATCAGGTGTTCCTGTTTATGTAGCTAAAGATTTCTTGGTTGGGACAAGCACTGCAGCCAGCCCTTCTTTGAGACTTAAAAAAGCTTCCTTCAAAGGCTGTCAGGGAGGGCCTCATGGAGTGAACACTTTCTCATTCAGTCCAGAAATTTATTCCTCTTCTACTGCAGAAAATAAGAAACATGTCAGTTGTGACTCCCTGTTGCTGTTCAGTGAGATAACGTGATCTCAAACAAAATACTTTATTTATTATTTCTGGCAGCGCTGGAATCCAGTTGGTGGCTTTTGTGAGAAATTGCTGCCCAGTGACCGTTGGCAGTGGAGTGATGTGAGCGGGCTAAAACACCAGCAGCTTGATAGTTTCACACTGCCTTCACCACATTGGGAGTGGGAGTCTGACTGGTATGTGGATGAAAATATTGGAGGGGAACCAACAGAAAAAGGGGTAGGTGAACAATACCAAAAAGAGATCTATTCTGGGAATCCTTAGTCTGTAAAATAAAAGGAACTTTTATAGAAGTGTAAAAAAGTCTGTAAAATAAAACTTGCCATAGATATTTCTTTCTGGGAAATAGCTCAACCCTAATACAACAGAAGGAAGGATCTTGTTTGAAGGCTTTTGAAGTTGACAGGAGCTTCTATAGAAGCTTTTTTCTTTTGATCAGGCCACAAAATCCTGGCAACTGAATGCCATTGTTATTTAAGGTCTTTATTATGAAGAAAGTAAAATGTTTTACTGTGTCTTCTTTGTTCTGTGTATATCATGCAGAGGAATTTGGGCATGATTCATAAATCATTCATGGAATTAGCTGATCTGTTAATCAGGACTCTAGAGAGACACAGAGTATCTTGTGCTGGGATTCTTGTGCAGAATTGCTCTGAGTTATGACTTCAAGCTTTCCCTTGATCCTGTTTTTCATACAAGAAAACCTCTGTTTGCAGGGCTGGACTTACGCCATAGACTTCCCCAGCACCTACACGAAGGATAAGAGGTGGAATTCTTGTGTCAGACGCAGGAGATGGATCAGATACAGGAGATACAAATCACGGGACGTTTGGGCGAAGGTTCTGGATCTCTTTTAAATATTAAATAAACTGATTGTCTGAAATAATCAATTATAAGTGCAGGGAAATTAATTGGTTATGACTTCTCTGTAGGCTGAACTTGGATTCCTTCACTTCCAACTTGCTATTCTTGTAAGCATAAATGGAAGACTGGGATTTTTCATAGAAACTTGTGGTAGTAAGGTGCCAAATCTCATGGTGATGCAATTAGAGATGGATGCTCAGCTCCTTTGCAAATTTCTGACCAACTTTTTGACTTCCTTTGGTTGTATGACAAAGCACTCTCATTCGAGGTGGCACCTGCCTTGCATCATTCACCAGTTGTGTCCTTTATCTGTGTCAAAAACTGTTCTTTAATAATTGTTGTTCCATTCTAAGAACATACAAAATTCATAATTTGTGATCTTTCAGATTTCCAATTCTGTGTGCACTGTTCTGTGAGTAAAAATTTCCTTTAGTCGGGGTGCAAAACAGACTTCTCTGTGCTGCCTTGGCAGCATTTCCCGTTTCTGCATATGGAAGCCTTGACTGAGAGGGAGAATCTCCATGCTCAGCCACTCTAGGGAGTGATACATAACCAACCCGCAAGAAACAAGTTAGGCCACCAGCCAAGTCACCTGTTTGCAGTGTCTCCTCTCCTCAGTCTTCCTTCCCTTTGCTCCAGATTGTGTCCCACGATGAACCAGACCAGCTGCCAGACCCTTTCAATGACATCTCCATTGGAGGATGGGAGATCACGGATGAGCCTCTCGGCCGCCTGTCGGTGTGGGCAGTTTCTTTGCAAGGAAGGGTATGCGTGTGTTCCCTAAGTTTCCTAATATAAATTGCTAGTGAAAGGGAGTTAAATACTTGTAAAGCAAGGCAGGGTTATTGTCTTATGTTGGTAAGGAAATACACTGCTTGTGCATCTGGCAGAGGATGAAAAGCTGCTTTGGGACTAAATTATGTAACAACTTGTGTTGTAAATGGAAAGGCTTAGTATCTCTACGGTTGCTGTTTTATGGAAGCTTTTAACCTCTATGAACAGGTGAATCTTAAAAACTTAAGCTGAGTAGTATCTTATGTTTTGAAAAAATGCTCAGAATGCTGGCTGTGGTGCTGGTAACCACAAGAAGCAGCCTTGAAACCTGACAAAGGTTCTGGTGAAGCATTGTGTTGTGCCTTTGGGGTGGAGAGACAGGGATGATTCAGGAGTTTACAAAATGGTTTTCTAAGACTTACTGATCGGCAAGTGGTCACCTCCTGACCTAGCAATGTGGCATCCAGCTCTGAAAGGTTTTCATTTTATTTTCTATTAAAAACTGTACATCTTTCTTTGTTGTTGTTGGTTTTAGGCCTCCCATGAGGTCTCCTCTTTTGCTCAGTGTTGTAAAGATTTGATTCTTGTTTTCCTTCCTTCATCCTTACTGCGTGTATCTGGTATTTCTTTGTCTCTAGACAGTTTCTAACTTGTGGTCTCACAGGGCAGAATGTAATATTTTTAACAGATAGCCTGAGCTTTCAGTCTCATTTGGCACTGCCTGGACAGGCAAGCAATCGTGGTTAAATTGTTTCAAATACAATTCGCTATTCCTCATACTTTCTAGTAATACGTGACAAGCATCCCAGTCTACAAGCTTACTTGACTGCCATTGTAAAATGCTTTCATTTCCCAAGTGAAAGTCCCCAAGGAAATAAAGTATTTCTAAAAATGAAGATTTAGCACTCAGCAGTCATGCTGTGGACCACTCATATGACTGCCACAGGATGCTTTCTATGTTTGACCTTCCTATTTTGACTGTGATCTGTAGAAAAGTGCACAGTCCAAGACGAGCAAATGGCTGGATGTCACCAAAGGCTGCACAGAGAATGGAATTTTTCCCCCATATTGTGGCAAGCCCTGTTAGTGAAAGTGAGGTCAGGCTGTCAGTTAACAGTAACATTTTTGTGTTATGCATTTGTTCACTCTTGGTTTATATAACATGCCCTGAAATACACTGAAGTGGTTTAAATGTTGAAATATACACAGAACTTGTAGCAATAGGTTACTGTACCCAATCCAGATTCAGTTCCATGATAAAAGCTGCTCTGTAAAACAGCCTCCTCCCTTAGTACATAAGGAAATAGCTTCAGCTGCATAATCAACATTTAAAAAGTACCTTTAAAGGTCAGAGTGCCATACACTACATTAAAAAATCCTGTTGTTAAAGGAGAACTGTTCTTACCAGTTTGTCTTCACTCTTGTCTCAATGGTTTCATTGTTGTAGTGATATTTTTTTCTTATTTAATTTGGTTTTGTTTTTTTAAAACTTGTCTAGGTATGGTACAGAGAAAATGTCTGCCATCACAATCCAGAAGGTTCCACGTGGTCCTTAGTCACCACTCCTGGTGAAGTTGTACAGATCAGCTGTGGACCCTATGACCTCCTTTGGGCAACCCTTTGGGAAGGGCAAGCTATTGTGAGAGAAGGAATTGATAGAAATAACCCCCAAGGTAAAGTTTGTTAAATTTGCCTGGAAACCCCTTTGATTTGTATAGTGTTGAATAAGAAACTAACCTACAATGCCTTCTGGGTTCTGTCTTTTGCAGGAACTTCCTGGAGTATTGTGGAGTCTCCAAGCTCTGAAAATGGGATTATGCACGTGTCTGTGGGTGTTGATGTGGTGTGGTGTGTTACAAAGGATAGAAAAGTAAGAGGGTCATGCTCTGCTTCTGCTTTTTTCTTCCTTTCCCTGTCTGCTGCTCTCAAACAGAAGTGTAACTTGCACAGGAAGCATCGGTGATTTAGACTCTGTCTCCATTGTTTGGGGAATTCTAGTTCCCCTTGCTGTTACAGGAATGCTCTGTGGTTTGTGACAGTTGAATTTAATTTAAGGAAGACTTTCTGTTTTTCTCTTGGAAGGAATTTTCTAAACCCAAGTCAGAAAGATTTGGCAAGTGCTGGGGATATTGGTGGGGATTGGATAAGAGGCCTCTTCTAAGGGATATTAGGCATCAAAATTGAAATGACTCCTGTTTCCACAAGGACTAAATTTTACATCAAAAGCAGCATGGACAATATTCTCATGTACACTGTCCTGCATGATGCTATTTTTTTTCTTCCTACTGCAACTGTTCCCTCTTCATCAGCCTTTTAATGTGGGGGTTTTGTTATTTATTAGGTGAGTTATCTCTTATGTGGATGTGTGATTACTTTCTTACTGGGGTTTTAACTTAGACTCATAGAATGTCTTAAGTTGGAAGGGACCCATAAGGATCATGGAGTCCAACTGCCTGCTCCTTCACACTGGACTGAAAGCCAGGCGTGAACTCTGTGCATGTGCAGCAGTTCTCTGGAGTTTCTCTGGTGTAGTGAGTCACTACTTGTCAGCTGAGCCATGGTAACAGACTGTGCCCAGCCTTCTCCATCTGCCAGATAAATCCACTGTAATAAATGGAGATAAGCTGGTGTGTTTTCCTTCAGCTCTGCTACAGCGCGGTCAAGTATCCTGATGTTGTGGGACTCAACCAACAGTTTCTAAGGGAACTGCTTGCTACTATATGACTGTATGGCTATATGCTACATACAGAGGGAACTTTTTCCAGGTACCCAGCCCACAGACACTTTCAGATTGGTAAAGTCAGATCTAAGGGGAGACAATTTAAAGATATGTACTGCTAAAGAGAGCCCTCTGACAGTTCCTTCTGGCAGCTCTGCTTCTAGGGTTTGAATGTAAGAACAGTATTTAAAAGCCAATTCAGAGTGATCAAAAATAGCCTACATGTTGACATATAATAGTATTTTTCCAACAGCAGAGAAACTAGCTCTGTCACAGAAAGTCCTACGAAAAAGTCTCCTTGTGGGCCCTTCTGGCTGCAGGTGGACACACAATGTGGGGTACTATTGAGAGAATTGTTTTATCTTTGTCTGATAAATAAAAAGAATCAAGGAAGTATTTGACTTCTTAAGACAATGTGGCAAGTCAGTATTAAAGACTAATCCACTAAAGAAACTGAATTCCAGCTAATGCAGAAGGAGAAAAATTTAGACTTTCTGTTGTTGTAGGTGTGGTTTAGAAGAGGAGTGAACTCACATAATCCTTGTGGTACAAGCTGGATTGAAATGGTTGGAGAAATGATGATGGTAACTGTAGGCTTAAACAACCAGGTAAGAGAGCTGGGAAGCAGATGGGAGGGTACAGGCACTGCTCACACGTGGTGAGGGCTGTCAGCAGTGCCAATAGGCCTGGCTGGGCAAAGGGGCCCTGGGCTTAAACTGCTGGGAGGGAAAGTGGCTGAATTCTGCGCCTGAAGGTGATAGTCAGCACATGCCTTGTATGGCACAGGGAGGTGCAGGCAGCTTTTGGTACAGAATTCTGTTCTGCATCTACAGTATCAGCATTAAGGAAGAACACTAAAGGAAAATGCTGCATCCAGCAGTTTTTTGTGCTCGATTCTGCACCACTGCACCTTTTTTGTTTCTGATGCCTACTGCATTCCAAGCCACTTCCTTCACCAAGTCCTTTCCTTCCCTAGGTCTGGGGAATTGGCTGCGATGACAGAGCGATTTATTTTCGTCAAGGTGTCACACCAAGTGAGCTCAGTGGGAAGACATGGAAGGCAATTGTGTCTGGCAGAGAAAGTGACAGATCTCAGACTGGGAGCTCAACAAGTCTGCTCAGGTACTTCGTGAAATACCTGCTCAAGATTTTGTACAGCAAGAGTTTCAATGCTAGGAGATATTTCTTTACACTCAAGTGCTACAGACAGGGAGGAGTGGGGAAGACATCTTTAATCATTATGTGTGCCAAAAGGTATTTGCATTTTTGCCATTAAATGCAGCAGTTGTTGCACTCAGAGTAGAAACTGAAGCTCCCACATTGGAATTCACTGCATGCTTCCAGTAAAGCATATTCTTCTGGCCTTTACTATCACTATCTGGAATTAGTCTCTAATAAGAGAAAATGTTGTCTATGAAATACCATGAAGAAATGTCAACTCCACTTAGGAATTGTTCTTCCTGAGTGTCACTGTATGTTTCTTTTCCTAGGGAGATTAAATCAGTTACTCCCTACTGCCTGCTTTCCTCTGGGCTGTGAAACACATGACAGTGGATCTGGGAGTGCTGCAGAAGCTACTAGTTTGAGTCAGTGTGTGCTGAGAAGTCCCCTTTAGCAAAGACAAATCATAAAGTTAATAATGGGTTTTTAAAAATCTTATTCATTATTTCATATTCAGAAAATGGGATGTTGCATCAGTGTTTTCCTGAGAGTTGTAGGCAGCCAACACCACCAATTGTTTGAAAAGATCAGTGAAATTCCTTCCTATACTTCAGATTTACTAGAGCAGTTTGCCAGATTTGTGTTGGACTCTCTCCCCTGATGATAGAATTTGACCTTTAAAAGGAAAGTCTGTTTTTCTCTCCTACAGTGAAACACTAAGTCAATTTCTGTGTGTCTGTGATCTAAGGCCTGTGCTAATTTACAGTGCTTTGGATGATAATTAATTATCTATTTGTCCTTCAGTGCTGGCTGTTTCTTTACTGATGATATTCAGAACCAAACAAGCGCGGTCATTCAGGGTGATGCAGATCCTTCCTCTGATACAGAGCTCCCCGGCATGCCCACGCGCCCTGCCAGCACTGCCCTGCTGGGAGCTGCAGCTGCTGGGAATGGCCCAGCCAGCCAAGCTGAAACATCTGCACATCTGACTGTGGATCCTCTGGACTCTGAGCATGGAGAAGCCACTGCTGCTTCAGCTAGTAATGAGAAAACTAACCTTGAAATGAATAAATCTCCTGCAAACCCAAATCCTTCTGCAGAACTGCAGTGGATAAACATTGACTTGAAGGAGGCTCAGAAGCATCCAGTCCTCTCTGTCAGCAGCTTTGCAGACACATCCAGCCTCTCTTCCCTGGGCGTGTTCTCAGTGGGAGGTGAAGACCCGTACGGAGCCGATGAGCAGCCACTGTGGGCCTGGGTGTCTGGGGGAGGCTGTCTTGTAGATCTGCACAGCCCACTGAAATGGTTCACTGCTCCATCAGGTACTGTCCAGTCACCACAGCACTCCCCAGTTCCAGTCACAGTTCAATATGCTCTTTAAAAAAAATGTTGGTTTGTTTTTTCTGACCAAAGCCATGGTGCAAAACTTGTGCTAACCCACTTTCTCTTACTGCAGTTTGTTAATGGATCTCGTGTCTGAGCATAGTGCTGCAGTATTTAGCAGTAGAGCACTTTGGGCTTGAGATAAATAAATGTAAAAGTGATATTTTCCCTTGAGTTCCTGTAACAACTTTATAAAGTAATCTGTGCTAGATCTACGTCACATTTTTAATTGTACTGAAACTGCAACTTTGGGCAAAACACATAGGATCACTGAATAGTAACAGGAAGAAGTGAAAAGGGCTCTCTTGGGAGATGCAGATGCCAGCAATAACTGCCTCACTCTGCCATTCCTACAGAGATGGGTAAAATAAACCATGAATTGTGGCAAGCCAGTATTTAACAACAGTCTAACTTGTGATGCAGTATATTATCTAATTACCTTGCAGTTCAGTGACAAAACTCTCATTTTTACAAGGTTATGGCTCTAAAAGCTTCTATATAATCATCTAGTGATCCTATTTCTATGCATCACTTACAAATTTTGGCTGTAATACATTGATCCCAAATTATAATCATTATAAAAATGGTGTTAGACTGGGTTAATTCAGTCTGGTGTTCAAAGGAGCATCATGTTTTACCTTTCACAGAACTGTACTCAAAGCTCACTGGAGTGTATTGGGTTTGGTTCTGTCCTAGGTTTGTCATCGTCTGTGCAGTCTCTGTCCCTGTCTATCACTCCTGCACAGACAGCAGCGTGGAGGAAGCAGATTTTTCAGCAGCTCAGTGAAAGAACAAAGCGGGAACTGGAGAATTTCAGGCACTATGAACAGGCCATTGAGCAGGTAAGCAGTGAGGACATTTATCTCTTATCCTCTAATACATTTCACACATACTGATTTGAGCTTACTGTCAGCTTTATATTCCTGCCCATATTTCTGTCTGTGAAAATTTTCCTGGATTATTAATGTCTGAGCTCCCTGTGGGAAATTAACAGCTTGTCAAACATGGAGCGGCAGTATTCATCTAAAAGCATTATCAGATAGTTTTATGTAGGAAGAAACAAAGCATTGGTCAGCATTATTTGGGTACTGTGAAACCTCAGATCCTCAGAGAAATGGTTGCAACAGCTGACATTGTATGAATTATTCCACCACAAGATGAGGCATCTTAATTGAAACAGTGACTCAAGCAGATGAGCTTCCCTCTCTGTGGCCATTAGGACTAATTTAACTTGCGTAAATAAATGATGCAAACGTCATTGGCAGCACATAAATAGCAGCACTTTTGTCTGATGTTCCCTTTGTTATGATTCCTTGGGTCTTTTCAGATTCATTCATATTGTTGGTCCCTTCATTGCTAAATGACATCTGGCATTCATTTGATTAAAAACACTTGGAGTCCAGGGGCTTAATCAAGTTTAAAAAAATTATGTAAAAAACTTTTAAACTCCAAACAGGTTGTGTTATAACAGGAGCAAACTAGACTCAAGTAGTACCTGTGTGCTACTGCATTCTTGCAGAGGTAAAATGTTACTACCCTTGTACATGTGCTACTTCAGTATCTTTCTATACACTTTTATAAGTTTTCATTTTGTCTTCAGCTTCCTGAATACTCTGAGTACACTCTGCATCAGAATGTGTGATACAGGTGTATGGATGTATGATGAGGTGTGATACAGACTAACCTCCAGCAGAAACAATTTGTGGTCACATAAACAGTATTTGGGAGAAAGAAAAAGAGTTGTGCAGTTTCTTTATTCCTGTAATTTTGTGTTTGCCTTGTAGTCAGTTTGGGTTAAAACTGGAGCTTTGCAGTGGTGGAGGAACTGGAAGCCTCATAAATGGATGGACGTTCGAGTTGCACTGGAGCAGTTCACTGGGAGCGATGGGATGCGCGACAGCATCCTGTTCATCTATTACATGTATCACGAGGAGAAAAAGGTGTGTTCAGGTGGAGACCCCTGAGAGAGCTGCTTTTGGGCAAAGGGAAACCTCTGAATGGGAAACATTTCATTAAAAAAGGCAAATTCTGGCATGCTACTCTTCTGAGGCTTGGGAACCAATTCAAAGATAACCCCAGGTACCATTAAGCCACAGGCTTTTCTGAGCTGCAGCTGTGTTAACGCTGTGTCAGAAATACCCAGTCAGAAATCACCCACGTTGCTTAAACCATCAATTCTGCACTAATTAGAAATTCTTCTGGGAAGTTCAAAGTGTTCTTGATTGTGAAGAGCCAGGCTTGGCCGGACAGAGTCTTCACAAGAAGGGTTAATGCCTGCAAGCAGTAGGAATCAGAGGTAGTGCAAGGCTGGAAACTGAGTCCCATTCCATCTGTGCCAAGAATTGATTCTTTGGTATCCTTGGCAGGAATGCCTTGTTTGTAGACCTGAAGTGCAAAAATGCTGGCTCTGTGGAAGGTTTGCCTTAGTGACAGTTTTTTTCTCTTGTCTTAGTACATCCACGTGTTCCTTAATGAAGTGACCATTATAGTTGAAGTGCTGAATGAAGCCAAACACTCCTTTGCACTGTACACACCTGAGAGGACAAAGCAGCGATGGCCAATCCGCCTGGCAGCCGCAACAGAGCAAGAAATGCATGACTGGGTAATTCTGGGGAGCTCTCATTTCAAGTTGGCAATATATTCAATAAAACATAGATGCCAGTCTCTGAAATCTCAGCTTTACATTTACACTCTTGAGGCTACTCATCATTTTTAAAGTTTAGGTATTTAAAACATTTGATCAAACTTATTTAGAGGCACCTGAGGCTTCTTACCTCCTCTGAAGTCTGCACTCTTTCTGGTGCTGCAGTTATTCACAGCAACATCAATATTGCTTTTCATTCTCTTCCTACCTCTGGATGTACATTATGGTAGGAATGAGTTAGGAGTTCAATTCAGTTAGTGTGTTCTTCTGCATTGATAGAGGAACCATTCTCTGTTGTCACTGTTGCAGAGAGTCTTTTGTACAGGCAGACAGGCGTAGATACACTGGAGCAGGGGAAGATGTGAGAGATGCTTCATCCTGATCAGCAGTTCCAGTGGTTGTGCAATAATTTCTGAACCACTGAATTCTGGTGTCTTTTGAGAAAACGCTGAAAATTCACTTTGCTGATTTGCAAGAATGTGCAGAGGTAAAACTTTGTTTTACAGTACAGGGCATCTCTATGGGAATTTTTGTTCTCACTGTAAATGGAAGCTTTTTTTGCTTCTTGTTTTGTAGCTGTCTTTGCTGAACATGTCTTGCTGTGAAAGCAGACGGATTCAAGGCCCTCCTTCTCACCATGCCATTTGGTCAGTTACTTGTAAAGGAGACATCTTTGTTAGTGAGCCAAGCCCTGAGCTGGAGGCCGGACCCCAGCTGATGCCGTGTGATCAAATGTAAGAGGCTTCAGAAGCTGTTCTTTCTGCATGGGATGCCATCCAGCAAAGAATGTCCTTCCTGTCAGTTCAGTGGCTTTGATGGGCATTTGGAGTGTGTAGTACACTGCAGATGTCTCTTACTGACAGGGTTAATGGCTGCCTTCCTATTCATGATTGCACGTGAAGAAATTCACCAAATCATATTTCAGTTCTTAGATGCTGGAGATAATACTTGTGATTTCAAAAGCGTTTCTCAATGAGATCCCTTTTTTTTTTTTTTATCTTTAATGTCATAAGAGATAGCCTAGACTAAAAGTAAATCTAATTGCTGTAATTGGAATATAATTTGAGCTGTCAGCTTTATCTGAGTCAAGAAATCTGAAATTCTCAGTCCTCCATAGACTCTGCAGTCCAGGAGCAGTTTCTTGACAGTTTTTATGACAACTGTGGCAATATGGTACTGCAAAGCCCTTAAGCAGAACAATACCATCTGCTTTTTGGTAGCTGTTCAGGGGGAAATGCTTTCAACTGGCAGCTGCCTTCACTTACAGGTTGCTCAGTGGTTGGACAAGGGAGCAGAGAAGGTTGCCTGTCCTGAAGATTGTTGGGTTGTCTGTGGGGAAAACACACATTCCTGATGGATGTGGTGTCGAGTAAAATGTCCTTTTCCTGGCAGGTTTTGGCGTCAGGTGGGAGGCCACCTTCGGCTGATAGAGTGCAACAGCCGTGGCGTGGTGTGGGGCATCGGCTACGACCACACAGCCTGGGTTTATACTGGTGGATATGGAGGGGGCTTCATCCAAGGTAAAGCTTAAGAGTGAGAAATAGAACAATTGGTGATACTACAGTGGCTACTGGAATTTAAATGTAGTGTCTTTAAGTTTTAGCTTTACTCCTGTCTACATTATTTACCTCTCACAGGACTGGCCAGTAGTGCTGATAACATTTATACACAGTCAGATGTGAAATGTGTTTACATCTATGAGAATCAACGGTGGAACCCTGTCACTGGATACAGCAGCAGGTTACTTACTCAACTTATTCTCTTCATTTACTTTGATATTACTACTGTCAAATAAAATGAGGGCTTTGTTCTAGCTTTTTGGATGAGCTATTACAGTTACTCTGTGTTGAGTCTCCTCCAACATTCATAGTTAACTCGTGATGGAAGGAGCAGTGTTTCTCAATTTTCTAATTTGTAATTGTCCATTCAAAATGCACTTGTGGCAAAACATTACAGATTTGTGCTTTGTGATTGCACAAAGTGTGCCTTCTTGCAGTATCTTTCACTATTAAGGCCATACAGGAAAGTTATTAGGATCTATATATTCATATACATATTGTGCTAAATACACTGGGTCCTTGAATAGTATATTTGAACAAAGGTATTGTTCAAATGTATTGAAAAATACATATCCATATATATGGGATTCACGTTCCAGTTTTAAATGATAGTGAGAAATATCACTCTGCAGAGAAAAATTTACATGGTCCTCAAGTCTGGCATAACTGGAAGCAATTGTACAGATTCTTTCCCACTGTGCTCATCACTCACAGATTTGTAAATACAGAGGTTAATGATCGCAGTGTTTTGTGTGTGGAAGTAGGAAGTGCTACAAATAGGCTTTTCTTCCCTCGCCTTTTAAATTCCCTGTTGTAAATGACCTTGCATCCCTTGTGCACTGTTCCACCACCACAGAGGTCTGCCCACAGACAGATACATGTGGAGTGATGCCTCTGGCCTGCAGGAATGTACAAAGACCAACACCAAGCCTCCTTCTCCGCAGTGGTCTTGGGTAAGTTTTGTCTTACAAATTTTTTTACTAAGAAGTCCAGGCTTAGCAAGTAGGATACAAGACTTGAGTTCAGGGGGCCCACATTTTCTTCCAGAATTTGTTGTAACATTTAACCTTGTTATCCCCATTCATACACTAGTAATAATCTTCCATAGTCAAAAGAATGTTAAGCATTGAATAGGGTTTTTTGTTTAACGTAGTTTAGACTTTTCAGCTGAATTAAAAAGATTTGGGAACCTCTGTATGTATTTCAAGTATTAGGTTTCTAGTAAGTCATTGCTCTCCAAAAGGTGGAGGGAAATAGAGTAAGAAGTGTTTATTCTACATTAGGTGTTATTTGTTAATCCCAGTGTCCCCCTTTGCCCGCAGGTATCGGATTGGTACATTGACTTCAGCCCAGCAGGCGGAACAGACCGGGAAGGCTGGCAATATGCAGCTGACTTCCCAGCGTAAGGAAACACCTTCCTCTACCAAATCCCAGACTCCAGTCCTCATTCCCTCTCATTTCTAGTTTGCATTGTAACTGTCTTTTGACAGGGATACAACATTACCTCATTTCCCCCCTTTTGTGGGCACACTGATATCTGCAGGGAGGGAGGGCAGCAAAGTGAACTTGGCAAACTATCAGTTCAAGAATTTCAAAGTCAGATGGAGGCAGAGCTTTCAGGCTGGCACTGACATTGGACATGCTCTACCATCCTCATGGACACTGCTTAAATCTGTTTTGGTAGGTCCTACCATGGCCACAAGACAATGAAAGACTTTGTCCGACGGAGGCGCTGGGCAAGGTGAGGAACCTTGATATAAGTTTTGCACTTGAATGCCAATTGCTCATACAAGTCTACTTTACTTATCAGGTGAAGAGTCTTACCACTCAGCAACAAAAGAAATAGTAAAGAAACCTGCAATTAATAACCCATCTCCAGCAGAGAAGCTGATGATCTTCATTTTGGCTTTAACTGTAACCCTTTATGGGTAGTTACTGTATTGAATTTTGTGGGATCTGTAGATAAAAGTCAGATAGTTCTTCTATATATCTGATTTTCCTTATGGTAAATGACAAAGGAATAGTAGACACTGGGTATATAAGTACATATTAGGTCACTTGTAATCACTGGTAATATGTCTTTTATATTATATTGTATTTTAACTTATGAATTCCACATACTCACTGCCAGGCCACAGAGAATGCAACCCCATTTCAGTCAGAGAAAATGTTCAGGTGGAACCTGGAAATGAGCAACTGCCACTATATTCTGTAGGCTGGAGAAGTCTGTACATTCTCTGTTTTTCCAACTTTTCTATGCTTTCTACACTAGAGCATCTAATAGCTGTGCTAATTAATTGCTGCAAACTTACACACTGCTGGGTTTGATACTGATGCTTCAACGTATTTCGCCCCTTGTACAAAAAGCTTTGAAGTGAGGTTCTGAAGCATCAAACTGTTGTTCCAATATATGCAGAAAAACAAACGGCATCCAGTAAATCAAAATGCTGAGTTGAAATAAAATAAGCCACCTGGGAAATACCCTCTAGTCTAAACACTTCCTCTTGTTTTAAGTATCAGCTGAAAATTGAAAACAAATAGGAACCACTCAGGGCTAGATCTGGTTTTTCGGAACCGGAAAACAGAGAAATATCCTGATATTTTTTAGGATATTCTTCATACACAAAATTATTGTGGTGATGATAGTCTAACATAATTTCCCTAATAGACATCACTACTCTATTGCAGTTTCCACAGAAAAAGTACATAAATTCCCAGCATGACATACCAAGTCTTTCGTTTAGAGCTGCCTTACCTCTACCTGCCTCAAGATGCTACATAACATTTTTAACAGGCCCCACCAAAAAAGAACTGTAAATTTATTCCCTTAAGCAAGACAGAGGAAAGAATGAACTGGGTGTGGAATTCGCTCTGCAATTCATTATCCAGCTGTTGCCCAGTGAGTCTGAGAGAGCTATGGAGCAGTGTAGCACCAGTTGGTCTTGATTTTCTAGAGGAACTTTAAAAAAAAACCCAACAGAGGCTTTGAGAAATCGGTATTAGTTCAAACTTCAAAACCTGATGCAAAACATGATCGATTGTTAAAAACCTCTCTCAAATTTAAAATACTAATACTTAAAAGTACTGCCTAATGAAAAGACTTCAGGACTGGAAGTCAACAATAGACTGGGAAATTCAGTTATAGAAAGGATGTACTTCTGACAAGTTTGGAGTTTTTCTGCTTCAGAAAATGTAAGATAGTCACCAACGGGCCATGGCTGGAAGTGCCTCCTGTTACCCTGTGGGACATCTCCGTAATTCCCAGCTCAGATGCAGATGATGAAGAAGCAGTAGCACTGTGGGCAATCAGTGACAAAGGAGACGTGCTCTGCAGGCTTGGAGTGACACAGCAAAATCCAGCTGTAAGGCTCCCTGTTGGTTTTTACTGCTTATTGATGTATTTAATGTAATATGCAAGTACATACAATCAAACAGGGCCCTCTCTCAAAGCACCTTGTTATTTTTCATCCCTTTGTGTCCCAGATTTGGAAGTCCCTGTCACAGTTTGCTGCCCACGTTCCTTATAAAAGCGCTTCTCTTGCATAATCTACCTGAGCTTGTGCCACATCACCTGCAGGAGCCTCTCTCAGCTCCTTGCCATCTTCTCATGAAGCATTTTACTTCCACTTTCTGCACTGGTAGCTTAGTTCCTCTTTTTTTGTTTGTTTTTTGAAATTGTTGCTAACAGGTGTATCCCATTTAAATGAATTGCCAAGGATTAGACTCTGTCTCAAGCATGGTTCCAGTCTGGTGCCTGTTGATATCAGTAGTTTGTCCTTTTCTGGGCCTGAAACTGACTCTGCTCATTTAAGAGAGGGCAGCCTGGACAAACCTACAGATTGGATTTTCTTTTATGCACTGGGACAGAAATAATGGGCAAATGTCCAGTAAAGTGTGCAGAAAGGGAAAGATTGCCCCAGTAACTTGGAAAACTTTTTTCCTTCTAATAGACACATGCTGAAACCAAATTAGGATGGATATGCACTGATTTTAAGCCATACTTACAGCAGGGAAAAAAAAACTAACAGTATACTTCAGTGGAATTTGGAGAAAAAACTGCAAGAAATCGAAAAAATTTCAGGATTTTTTTTTCCTTCCTGTTCAATCAGTTAAAATGGCACTGATCTGTAAGGCAGTACAGCAGTAAGAACTGGCATACTGTGTCTGGAATCTGAAGCACCATTTCAGCTGATTTTTGTGAGACTACTGTTCTGTGCAATCAAAACCAAGGGATTATTAAAAAAACGAAGGCTCTAGTCCAGCTGACAGAGACAAGTAGATACCTAAAATTCAGTGATTTTAATAGAAAAGGCTCTTCATTGTCCAACTTAGCTATTTTGAAAGAGTTGTATATCCAAGTATCTTTGAAGATCAGCAACATTGTTTTTGTTCAGTTGTAAAGTTACATAAGATTTATTCTCCGAAAAAGTTTTCACTATGTTGGTTTTTTTTTTTCATTTGGTAATAATCAACAATATTTTCGTGGAGTTTCTAACCATTACTTCACAATTCATCTCCCATGATTTGTTAGGGAACATCCTGGCTGCATGTGGGAACAGATCAGCCCTTCATTTCCATCTCCATTGGAGCATTTTACCAAGTGTGGGCTATTGCTAGAGATGGTTCTGCCTTCTACCGTGGTTCTGTGTCTCCAAACAAACCTGCAGGTAAGAACTTGTATTTTATCTTTTTTTCTACTCCACTGCCACGTCTGGAAAAGTCCAATCTGTTTCCAAAGGCCTTTCCCATAGCTGTGCGAAACAGTGCACACAAAAATTACAATAATGAGAGCAGTTAATTTACTCTTCACTCGCATAATTTAAAGTGTTTGTTTGTAAAAAACATGCTGTTAAAAATATATGAAGTGTGATGTCATTCACAGCTTTCCTGCACAGCAACATATTTCAACTGCAGGCATTTCCATGCTTAATTCTAGTTCCTCTATGTTTAACTCAAGATTTATCACCTTTAGGTGACTGTTGGTACCATATCCCTTCACCTCAAAGACAGAAGTTAAAGCAAGTCTCAGTAGGACGAACATCTGTGTTTGTCTTGGATAAAAATGGTAAGGATTTAAAAAAACCTATTCGTCAGTGCTACAAAAAGTACACCAGTATATACCAGACTGATTTCAAAAGGAGAGGCTAAGTTAGAGCTGGACAGATGATGATTACTGGTGCTCTAAGGGGAGTAATATTTCATATTAAAAGATTTGGAGTAGCAGTGCACTTAAGTACTGCTTCTGAAGGCTTGGTTGTTATATCTGATAGTGTCCTGGATAACAACAATCCAGCATCTGTGCTCTTTGTGGGAAGAAGACACAGATGAATGTCAGAGAATTTCATGGCAGGATTTTGTCTGGAATCCTGCTCCAAAACAGATAAATCACGAAGTATCTTCTGTAAAAGACACAACCCTTTAACACCAGATTCAGAAACCTTCATCTCATCTGCTTTTGTTTTCTAGTGCATAGTTCCTTACATGAATATTTTTCTCCAGGAAGTTTTACAGAACAGAGTATTTGCTGTTTTTTATGGAAATACGAAGTGGGAACTTCATTTAGTACATCTCTGTAACACATTACCCAAAACTGCCTTTCCCCAGAACACAGAAAGAATTAACTGCTGATTTGTGTTGTTTACAGCACTTCAGACAAAGAGCCACGATGGGCTGTAACCAGCACTCTTTATTTTATAGGCAATCTTTGGTACCGGCAGGGTATCACACCCAGCTATCCTCAAGGATCTACCTGGGATCATGTTTCAAATAATATCCGTAAAATGTCTGTAGGGCCCCTGGACCAGGTGTGTATTAAGCTTCCTTGTTCCTTCTTCTCATTAGTTTATTTTCAATTATGTAGAACATACTCTAGTGATTAAATGCTCTTCAGCCTTAGTTTTGTTGAACTTCATTCCACAAAGTGTTGGTCTAAATGCTGGAATCTGATAGCAAGACAAAAAATCATACCAAAGAAATAGTGATACAACCAAGGCCTCTGCTGTAAAAAGCCTCAATTATTTATTTTTCCATTTTTTAAACAAAGTTATATATTTTAACAAGGCTTTTTATATACTTAATCTCTTTCCTGCCAAGTCTTATCTGGCAATGTTTTAGTCATAACACTGCTCTATAGTTTGGCTGGGTGACTCTCTGCCTAAATTAGAGCATTTTCAGTCTACTGAAGACCAAGACTGATTTCTAAAAAGGGTCAGACAGAGGCTTCACATCTGGGAAGAGCAGCACATTTTATTGCCTCTCTTTGCTTCCTTGAGGTGTGGGTGATAGCTGACAAAGTGCAGGGCAGTCACAGTCTGAGCTGTGGGACCGTCTGCCACCGGACTGGTGTCCAGCCAATGGAACCCAAAGGCCTCTCGTGGGATTATGGTATTGGGGTAAGTGCTGGGGGCACAGAACTGCCTGAAAGTTGTACATCCCAGTGTCCATGGGCTCAGAGAGAAAGGGAAGTGCCATCCTGTCCAGCTGGCCAGCGTTGGAAAGCTTGGATATACCTGCAGGAAGCTGACATTTTCCTTCAGGTTTAGGTTCTTTTTTTGGAGTTACTATAATGGGCTGTGCAATCATAGCTGGGAAATTGTTTATTTGCATTTGATAAGTGTTCATTTTAAATAGGTAATTTAAAAGTTACAATGGAAAAACTAGTGGAATAAGAGCCATTTAAAAAAAAAAGTATATTCCTTCCTAGTCTGCACATGATTATTCCTTATTGTTGTACCCTGTATTATCCTCAAGGTTTAGAGAAAGGCTGTTTCAAGGTTTTGTCACCTTTTAAGTTGGTGGAACATCTGCAGTGGCTCTGTTATGAATGCCTGACCCTACTAATCTCAATTCCCTGTGATAAAAAGTAATCCTCAAGTTTACCACCTCTATAACTCTCTGACAGGGCAGTCTGTTGTGTTTTGTTTCATTTTACAAGGAGCCTTTTTTTGGATTCATCCCAGAGCAGAATTACTTTCCTTGTGAACAAATAGTGTAAAACAGTGGTGTAATAAAGCATCACATCAGATATAGCACTGGCAGGGTGATGTTTCTCCTTTTGAATGTCTGTATCACTCTTTCACAGGGTGGGTGGGAGCACATTACAGTCAGAGGAAATGCAACAGAAGCATCTCGGGTCGCTGCGCCTGACACCACCGAGGAAAACATGGCAATGTCAAAGGAAGGAGAAGATGAGGAGGGTAAAGGGAAAACAGAACGCTCTACGACCCCTCTGATGGTCAGTGAAAGTCAAGAATTGGACAGAAATGCTGTTAATTGTTAAGTTGTTGCCATCTACAGGTTGCTAACAGACAGCACTCAGTAATTTTAAAAGAAACTAAATGTCTACTGCTTGGAGAGAGAAACATGACGTGTTTGTGCTACTAATATGTTTGACTGAACTGGACTTTGCAATGGGGTATTTTAAGTACTGAATCTTTCTAATGCATCATGTGTAAAATGTGACTTGATAGAGTTCATAGTTTTGTCAAAGCAGGCAAGGTTTTTCACCACAATGTATTTCTGACCCTTCACCATAGCTGCTACACACCATTCAAATGTGAGTATCTGTGCAGATGATCACTACATTTACTTTTTATGTTCCCTACATTTCTCTCATATTCACACATCTTGCACACTGTTCTTGAGCACAGATGAAGATGATGTTTCAATTTGAATGAATTGCAGGCAAACACAACTGGTCCTGTTTGCACAGGCCCTTACACATACATGGAGCTCTGCTCCTGGGAGGAGGGCTCCATGTGGAAGGATGGGCTTGGGTCAGGCTGTTCTTGCTCCCATCAGCAAAATCAAATTCTGTACAACTCTGCTTAGGCTGCAGTTACCAAAAAGGGTCAAATTTTGCTGTCTTTGCTCACAGTGACCAATCAGGCAGCAGCACCACTGGTTTCAGGGAGCCACTGCAGAGAGCCCCGTCCTGGTTAGTCGTGTTCAGTGATGTCTTGCTCTAAACCATCAGTGCAAGTACTGGGAAATCGTGTTCTGTCTTCAGCTTAACTGAAACTGGGATAATTGAGGTACACAGATGCCTACCTAATGAGGCTGGAAGGCACCAGACTCTGGAGGCTGTGTTCCAGATCATTGAAAATTATGTTTTCATAGTGTAAAAATCAAGGGAAGGTCTTAAATTTTGACTTTACAGCAGTAGGAATGCAAAACAACTTTACTGATATCAGTGGAGTTGGCCAGTGTACACTGACGGCAGTTCTGAATGAAGCTCTGCTCTTCATTTTTATTAAGTGATTTATTCATCCCTTTTTCCAACACGAAACCACTTTCTAGTCTCAGAAAAAGCTTTTTTTCCTGACTTATTTATAATAATTGGACAGTTTACATTAATTTCTCTTCTCTGTGTGTGACTGTATATGGAGCTATTTTTATATGATGAGCAGTTTGGTGTGGTCTCAGTACTGTATTTGTAGAAGTAAAACTTATGTTTGCACGTATTTAAGGAATATATTTGGTATTTAATGCCAAGGAAAGCACTGTTTCCAAGACCAAATGTGAATGAAGATTGAAGATGCTTTACTGTTGATAAAGAACCTGTTGATCTTTCCAGTATGTGCTTAGAGATTTCTGGTTTATACATACATTGTGGAAGAACCATAAATAATGTGTTGCATTAATTACCATCATAGATTTTGCATAACTTGCACAGTATGTTGTCCAAATAAATAAGTTTATTACATGTATTTTTTAGATAATTATTAGGATTGTATTTTTCTCTGCATTGTGTCAAGAAGATTTTTCATTTTAATAGTCTCCAGCAATCAACTTGATTGCATACAATAAGCTTTATAATGTACCTTTGCATTTTTCCCTACATTGCCAAGTTTCACTTACTTTACTATAAAAAAAATGGGTTTAAGGGGAAAAAAGATAAGTTATAAGTTGTTTATGTTTGAGTACTAAGTATTTGCCTTCTAAAACTATTATTTAGAAAATTATTTAATTTTAAAATGTAATGTCATTGTTGTGGCTAGTTAAACTAAGGAAAAGTGACTTTAAAGTGAAGCAATTTTGAAAAATAAAAGTAATTTATCAGAAAAAAGTGCTTCTTACAAAATCCCTTTTGATATGTCCAAGTACATAGGATCCAAATGACCTCTCTAGTGAGGCAACCACACATATAAACCATTGTATTGTTCTACATCATGGCTGTGGATTGCTGTGGTGGAGAAAAAGAATTCACATCCCTTATCAGCCTGTGTGGGAAACCTCACCTTTCACTCTGAATTAAATAATCATCCCCTCAGCTGTGCTGCAGCAAACTAAAACCACATCACCAACTACACAGTGCAGCACAAGCCGCCTGTGATGGATCCCATAAATCCTTCCTCAGCCCCCATTCTACCTTGGACAGCCCTCTGCAGGAAGAAGGACCACGCCACAAACCATTATCAATCCTAATGACGCACGAGATGCCAAATGTTTCCTGTGCCATCCACGGCACTTGGGGCATGTGGGGAGGAGGAGCTGGAACACGGGCACCACACTTCCCACTGCGGCCACTCCAGCTTCAGGTGCTCCAGGTATGAGAATACAAAAGGATATGAGAGTTCCTCAGTGATACAAAACTCTCTACCACAGAAGCTGACATGGGGAGGGAAAAAAGAGCTCATTTGCCTTTTTTGAAGAGTTTCTGCTTCATTTATTGTTTTATACTATCAATCTAACACTAAACCCAGAAAGAACCTGATCACATCACAGGCTTCAATAGCAAATAATTTAAATTGGCCAGATCATTATCTAACTTGAGACTATACTAAAACATCTTTATCATTGTTTTGGCAAAAGTAAGTCATTTGTCCCTTATCTATTATTTGTATTACAATGGCACCCAGACACCCACTAAAGAAAATCTTCATGAGGCCAGATGCTCTAGAAACACAGATCAGAACTATCCTTACTCTAGAGAGCTTACAATCTAAGAAAGCTTTGCAGATGTTTGCATCAACAGATGTTTTTGTGCCTTGCAAGGTTCAAAATTATGACGGAAGATCCACAGAAGTTAAATATCAAGATAAATATTCAGATTTAGTGACCAATTTCCCATATGTGCCACTTACAGTCACCAAGTCAGTCAAATGCTGTCATCAATTTTAATCTTCTCTGTAGCATAGCAGATGGGTCCCTGAAAGGCTGGTGAACAGAGCTACACCCAAGATTTTCAACAAACTCAAGGTCCCTGGAGTGACACAAACCTTAAAGGCTCAACTCACTCTGCTCCAGGTAGGGTAATTTTCAGAAGCTCCTAAATGGCTATTTTCAAGTCAACTCCAGTGTTACAGGATAGGTTTCCAGACCCTGGCACACCACACAGATACATTCATTATGCTCTGAAAAATTCCAGTGGTTTAAGTAATTTTTTAATGTGCCATATAAACTGTAGCCATGAGTGTCTGTCTTTCTAAGAAAAAAATAGGAGAGACTGGGAGGCAAAAATAATCTCTTTAAGCCTCCAGGTAATGACATGTATTATGATGTAAGAAGGGAAAGCAATTACAGTAGTAGCTGGCAGTTGGTGTTTTGGCTGAAATCTACGTGGAATGTTTTTGTAGATGTTCCTCGTGGTCACCCTCCCCATGTTGCTGTTGATAATGCTGGTACAATTTGGAGCCCCAGGCTCCCCCCATCCCTTCTACTGCTGGAAAGTGTCCATTGGACATATTGAGTATAATGGAGGTCAAGGATTTAATGTAATTTTTGGCCAGCGTGAGAGTCTCTATTTTGGAAAGTTTGTTCTCAGCTCTAACGTGAGGGATCACCTCCCGCAAAGCCTGAAATGCATTGTTGAGTTTGTGCATTCTCTGCCTCTCCCTCTCGTTGCTTTCCAGTCTCCTCAAAAGCCTGTCCTTGCTGCTCCAAGGACGTTTGGCTCTGGCTGTGGGGATCTTGCTGCTCTCCTTGTTTCCCCCATTCCTCCTTTCTTTGCGTCGCAAACGTTTCACCAGTTCCTTTTTTCTCATTGCTGGCTCTTCGGAAAATGCTTCTTTGTCAACAGTTTGCCTTTGCTTCTTTCCTTTGGTTTTAGTCTTCATGGTTTTTTGCATGTACTGGTATTAACCATCAATGTGCTGTAAAAACATAACACCAATATTCAGCTAGGAGGAGAGCTTGCAGAGGGAGCAGAGGGCAAGTGACTGGAACCAGTGAAACAAAGATGCAGTGAATCACGTACTGGTGAAAAACAGATGCCTCTACCTTCTTAGAAACAGGCCTCAAAGTAGAGAGATTTTTTCTTTATCACTGTACATAAGAGAAAATGGTCTTCAACTTGATCCAGTCTTTCTGTAGAAAAGTAAACCACAACTCAAAAAATATGCTGAGTACAAGTCAGTCAGGTTTGATAACAGATCACCTCTGTTATTTGATCTCACACACTCCTGTTGTCTCCCAGCTCCTCGCTACCCCACATGACAATAAAACCATGCACCACTTCAATGTACATATGCTGGTTTATGGGAGGGGGTCTTAGACAGACCCCTCGTGCTCTTATTCAAAGTAATTTCTCCTTGAACTCCTGGTAATTGGTTTTTGTAGGCACAGGTTTCCACTGCGTGAGGAGCCCACTAGAGGGAAACACGACACACTCTCAGGGAGAGGCTCTGAGCCAGCCACGTGTTTTCAGCTGTAGCATTTCTGTGTTCTGGGCTAGTCCCCACCACACACACACAAAAAAAGAAAAGACTTCCCTCTTTTAACAACAATCCAGTAACGGCAAGACCTAATTGCAGTTACTGCCCCAGATCAACAGCAGCAGAGCAGGCTATTTTCCAAGTTATTAAAAAAGACACAGCAATGTTCCTTCCTCTGTATTAGATGACAGCACTGATATTTTACCCCCACGTCAGCCCAGTTTCTGTGCCCACACTACATCTGAAGACAACAGCCTCACAGCAAGCCTGCCTCTAACACCAACGATCAATGTTACTAAGAGACATTCCCAAATTATGTCCCTTCCATGGTCTTCCAGTTCATGTAGTTACAAAAAGGTTTGGTCTAAACAAAATACATTTTTATGCTGATACTATTATGTAGGAGCAGTTTGAGAGTTGGTGAGCCATTAAAAAAAGAAGAAAAAAAAGAACCCAAACCTAATCCCAGATGTGAGACTGTCCCAGTACAAGACATGAACCTTAGCTGGAGCAGGTGGTGACAGTTCCCGGCTGTGCTGTGGTAGATACCACCTCCTGTCTCGTTTCTCATTTCTTCAGAGCCATGTGCAGCTGCTGGGCTTGCACAGTGACTCCGTTCTCTGCCTGTGAGGGCATCCTGGCTCTCCCCAGCTTCTTTACTACAAGAGAGACAACTTTACCAAACAGGACAGGAATTCACAAAGCAGTTGAGTTAGGGTAGCACAGCTGAAAGACAGCACCAAGCAGCAATCAGCTTGTGCTGTGGGAGCCTAAAAAAAAATGCTGGAGACGCACAAGTATCTTCACTGAGGAAACAGGTCCAAAGGCAAGCACTGGGTTTGTTCTGGACCTTTTGTGTAACTCACTTGGCAGAAAAAGCACAACTGCAGCACAGTGCAGAGAAGAGGGAGCTTCCCCACCGCAGCACAAAAAGCACTGTTGGGGATAGCTGCTGTTTGGAAGAAAACAGCCCACAGGACTTGGTGAAGAGGGGATTCTTGGAGGCAGCCAGGAGAAAAAGCTGGAGGAAGATCCAAAGATCCAAGAGAAAGGAAGCTTCAGCAAACTGTGGAAGCAAAGTAGCCTTTAAAACTTCAGGCTGGGCAAAAGCAAACGGGTATCATGGGATAACAAGGTGCCTAGCTGGCAAAGGTTTGCTTTCAGACTGTCACTGCTGTAACCCAGAGTGGCAACCTTACAGAGACCCAGCTCAGCTGCTGGGAGCCCCAGGGAGGTGGTATAAGCGTGCAAGGAGAGAACAGATGTGGGGGAATCAGGAGCAACAGACTGGAGTGGTCAAGAGAAATCAAAGAGAGAGAGCAGCCAAATACCAACACATTTAACACTCTCTGCAGCCGTCTACCACGGCTGGCATCCCGCCTCTGTGACTTACCACTCCACCAGCTGCTGAGAAGGTGCCTGGGGCCCAAGGGGCAACGCGGCAGAGACCCAGGGGAAACCAGGAACAGCAGCAGGGGCTGTGGGGGCAACAGGGATGGAACGCTGCGCGTCCTGTGGCTGAGCCAGGCTCTGTCAGCAGGAGCCTGCGAGGGGTCCAGGCCCTGCCCCGGGCCTGAGGAGCCCCGGCAAGCGCTGCCCCGAGCCCCGCAGGCGGAGGCTGCCGCAGATGCCAGCGCTGCCCCGGACACGTGGCTTTAGCGGCAGGGGCGGGCCCGGCTGGGGCGGGCGGGCCAGAGCTCCGGTCCCACCGGTCCCACCGCCGGCAGGCACCGGGCCGGGCCGAGCATCCCGCCGAGAGGCCGGCCACGGCCACAGCGCCCTGCACAGGGCTCCCCTCCATGTTCTGGGTGGTCACAGGGCTCGCGGTGACACCGGGGACACAGGGCACGGGGAGGCAGCGCTGGGCGGCACTGCAGCAGCGCGGGTTTCACTGACACTGAGACACAGAGCTCTGTCACCACGGGCGGGGTCAGCCCACTACCTCCTTCAGCCGGTGGAGTGTCCCCAGGTGGAGGAGGACAAAGTCTGTCTCAGCTCTGTCCTGCAAGCTGTCACAGCACACGTGTGACACAGGCCCACAGACACATCCCTTGCAAGGAGGCTGCTGCTCATAAAGATTTCAAATTCTCAAATTCTTTGATAAAAGGTTCTATGCGAGGTGACCAGTTTAGTGCCATGGGATCTTTCACATCTGTTCTCTTTAATGACCACTGCCTTGGTCAAATTTCAGCCCAGTAGTTATATTTTACCTAATGAAGTTAAGTCATCTTGATATCAGTTTCTCATTCCCAGGTCGCAACAGGTGCCAGGACTCAACAGCTGCGACGTGAGGTGGGGGCTTCCACAAGAGCCTCCCTCAATGCTGACAGGGCTGCCCTGAGCCATCCCAACCCAGCCGGGTAACAGGGAAAAGCAGCACTCTCCTCCTGCCTCACCAAGCGCCCAGCCTGAAACAGCCTCAGTATCTCATCAAAGGAGCTCCCAATACACACCAGTACTACATTTATTAACCTGGTGATTTTTGGTCCATTTAGCACATGCACTTAGATTGAAAAACACAAGAAAGTGTTCTAGAAAGAAATTCAATGAATACTAAAAAAAAACAGCATTAACCTGTTTTCTGAACTTACAAATTTCAAAATCCCCATTCCTCCTACAGATCTTTAATTCTTTGATTAAAAGCAATATTCAGTACTCAGAATTACACTGTTTCTGTTTTAATTATCACTTCTTTACTGACTGAGTATACACTTTACCTGAAATTTTCACAAGGGTGATACTGGAAGAAATTAAAGGTGACTACACTATTTAGCGTGGACTCATCTGTTGGGACTGGCTTTGAGCTTTTGGAACTTTCTCAACCTCAGGACACTAATAAATAAATATTACACTGGAACTACACTGCTGGCATCTGTTTAAAAATGAACAAACAGACAAAGAGATTATAAATATATAACTGTATTTTATTTTTAATATTAAATATTTTTAAATTACAAGCAGTTTCTTGAATCACACTATGCATGATAATCAATATACAGTAGAAATTACAATTTAAAAATGTACACAATTTAAAGACATTTTGACCTGAAATTTCAGTAACTATGATATATTGCCATAAACCTCATACCTGTATTAAATTACAATAGGAAAACCTCATACCTATGATTTTGTTACATAGTTTCTCATTTACAAATAGAATTAAACATTATATATACACACACATCAGTACCATTTATCATTTAAGTTACACCTACATCTGTGCAAGTTCAAACAATTTCATAAACAAAACTAACTGTAAGTCATATTCAAGTTTCTGAAAAACAGGCTGCTGGTATTACAAATACTTATTTTCAATACGTTTATAATGATGTTTGACTCTCCTCTAGATTTCTTCCCATTTTGTACCAAAACCATTAACATACAAGGATATTTGTGTATGACTTAAAGCTGAAGTAATTTTGTACACTCCTTTCTTATTTAAGGCTATTTCTTATAAGGCTAATGTAATTGGATTCCACCTTTCCCCAACTCCAACACAAATAGCCAAGTCACTGACACCTGACAATGCTGACATTTTAGGACAGTGCTTAATCATAAAAAAGTCTTTTCTACCAACCAGCCTCCTTATGAAAGATTGAGTACTACATAAAAATCTGATAAAAATACTGATAAAAAGAATGAGGCTTAAATGGCTTTCATTAGTGCATCAACAAGGATATGAAAAAACCATTAAATCCGCTCATTTCCACAAAAATGGCAATTTCCATAAATGTAGTTATACATAATGTATCTGCAGCTGGGGGATTTGGGAGAGTACAGGTGTTCCCATTGAAACTGGACACTCTTGTCACTCTCTTGGCTTCTCACTACAGATTCTAATGTTTAAACAAACTTCTTTAGGTGGGAAAAATCAGATCTTTTAAATACCTTTAGTAGCCAAATTGAGACAATGCCTTCATTATTCAAACAATCCAGGTATTCTACTAGAGAAGGAATTATGCTGTAACCAGTCCTCATAATAAACCATTGAAAATAGATAAATGTACTTCTAAAACGGAGACCAGGCTTAAGTTGCTAGTGCAAGAAATTACATAGAGTGTAATGAATGATTTGGAACAAATCCCCTCATTATAATGTAACATGTTGGAATTATTGATTCATTTTCATTGTGCCACTTGACTGCCAGGCAGATATTTAAGTATTGCTAGTAGTTGATCAGATCTTTAAGAATAATTTTTTACCCCAAAAGACTGTTTATATTATTGCAATCTAGCCTACTGGATTACTGAAATTAAAACTGATGTTTAAGTGATGTGAGTTAACTTTAAATATTTCTTTCTCTTCTTTGTACAGCTAAAAAGGACATTACCTTGCTTAATATCACACACATCTAGTTTTAGAAAAGATGCTCCTTTGGCAAGTCATTCGCAATGAGTCAATGTGGACAAAGGAGTAAACTTTCACTTCCTGCATAAGATTTTCTTTAAACCCAGGTAAAGAACAAAAATCTTAGATTTCCATCAAGTAAAGGAAATTCTTGATGTGCAAGATAAACATCTGATTTTCCAGAATTACAAGAAACAAAATGCACAACGAAATTACAACACTCTGGAATATAAGCTTTTATTTAACCCAGGATTATTTTTTAAATTGATTTATTCAAAATTAAGGCTGAACTCCAGGTCTGTCAGGTTTTTCACCATGCACGGCAGACAAGCCCACATGTTCTCTGCAGACCATTATGGAGTTTCATTCTTACTATGGTGAGAATTCAAGAAGACAGATAAGATACCCTAAATCTAGCTGTATCAAGGAGTTTAATGTTGGAATTATGGAATTTCTAAGCAATAATTTGTGCAAAAAGTCTATTACCAACATTTTAAAATATTTTCAGTAGTGCACAGCTTCCTTAAACCCTCTACAGTATATACTTGTAAGCCTGTATTAAGAACTACTTGACTTTTCCTTCTAAACAATGTTTTGGGAAAGGTCCATAGGAAAATTCAGTTCCTCACTTCATACTGAAGAACAGCTCTGACTAACTCCGAACCTGAGTGCCTCATCAGAAAAAGATCTCAACAATTCATTGGCAACTTCAAACAACATGACAACTAAACCATTCCCTTTTAAGCAGTATGGAAGCCATTCCGGTTTAAGGGCTAAACAATGTTGGAAAAAAAAGCAGTTAACATACTGCTATTTTTAAAACATACTTACAAAACAAAATGAACACAGAGGTATACAAAAAAAAAAAAAAAATCACACATCTGAAAATATCTAGTCCTCCCGTCTTCATATTATGAAAATTCTCTTGAATCTTGGTGACTGGATCTGGACACAGAGCACTTGGACCACCATTATCTCAAGCCCTGCCAAAACAGCCACTAAAATACAAAATACTTCATATTTCAGTACATTTGTATTTTAGTACAGGTAAACAAATACAAAGCCAGGTAAACTGTTCCTATCAGTGTTTCCTACAGATCTGCAACGGTGTAAGGCATTCCAAGAGGTCAGGGATTTGTTTCTCAACTGAACTCACTCTGAAGTAATAATTAAGGATATCTTTTTCTGAGCAGTTTAAAGGACTAAACCAGCTAAATGCATGGTAGAGCAGGAAAGTTAAACCTCCACACTCTCTTCCCTTCCCTACAGGCTTCAGAGCAAACTTATTGTACTACACCCTTTGTTCAGGATGCATTTCAAGATGTACCATGGAGCTCTGCAGACATCTTAAAACAGATCTGGCCCTATAAAGGGTGCAAAACTGGGCATTAACCATTAATCAAAGTCTTAATTGTCATAACATCACCGAGAGGTAGATTTACCACAGGCCTCTGAATGGAGCCCTGATCTGCAGTTGGCAGAAGTGTGAGCTTCAAAATTCACAGAATGTACAACTGAAGGGCCAAGTGTACCCAAATCCCGTCTATTGAAATTAGTCTTTTTATAAGATTCATAAATTCCAGAGTTTTGTACAGCCAATTTTTCCTCTTCTTTCTCCAAGGCAGAAACTGTAGTAAAAACTGGAAGGCCCTTAATTGTGATATAGTCAGATGCTATTACAGTTTAAGCAGTCAGTAGGATCATATGTAGGAATTAAGAGACATTATTTCTTTCATCTAAAAATTCCAGAGTGTATCATATATTCTTTTCCAGTTTCCTATAAAACATGAACACTAACAACCATTCTATAACCATTATCATTTAGAAATGGTACTGAATATAAGATTTCAGCAAGTCTAACATAATACTCAGAAGTTATTTACGTTTTACAAGTACCGTGCATAGCAAAGGCTACAAAAAGGACAAATTAAACTGGATAACTGGGCCAATTCAACTTGTCTTATTTTCCTTGAAAGATTTAAGATTTTGATTCTGTACATCATCAGGAAATAAAGGAAGAATAATCCATAGTGCAATTGTAATAAGCAAAGTAATATGTAGTGATATCTTTTTGAATAAATATGGCTCACTACTGATCAACTATCATTCATACAGTTCCATCAACACAGCGACCTGTTGCACAGGACAGTTATACACAACTCTACAACAGGTGTATGTTCAAATAGATAATGAACTACATGGAAAAATATAAAAAGAATATTATACAATCTCATACATAAACCAGACTGTAGTGTAATTGCTTTACTTGTTTAAGTTATCTGAAAAATACTTCAAGTACTTGAAAACAGCGGCAGAATCGTCTTTCAATGAAAAGCAAAATTGCACTGATTTAAAAATACATTACAAAGTTAAATACACATTCAAATTAATGTCCTGATTTAACATTGCTTTCAGTGTTTACTTTCGTTTCTCAGTACTTCTTGATTACCTGTGTTACTCCAGGGGGATCCACAGTTTAGATAAAGAAGTTTCAAACACAAAGTCTGTGTATTTTATGTAAGGAGTCCAGGCAAGTTTAAACTGATTTAATCTTTTTCTCCATCTTCACTGCTTCCTATTAGTAGAGGAAAGGTCATAAGATACAGTGAGATTCTTCTGCACAATGCTCACTTCTTTGTAAGACTCTTCCTAGAACTTAGCATTCTGCTGTTTTGCACTTCCAAGTTTTGGTTAATTTTTCCCTATGCCTTAAACTACTGTAAACATTCAGTTCATTTATTCATAGACATCTGCTTCAATTACACAGTTCAATGTCACTTCTTAGGGCACATAAGGCAATGTAGGATCTCCAAAATATTCTCTCTTATCTGTAAGTTACTAAGCAGCAAACATTATCTAATCAATAAGCACAATGCAAGAACAATACAACTCTATATAACACTGATTACATATTTAAAGACACTGACCATTAGCAAGGCTCTGCAATCAGTAATATTTATTTTTAATAATGCAACGTGTTATCAAGATTAATATGCCAAACTGATTCAACTCTGCTTATTTTTGCTTCTCTTAACCCTCAAAAATGTATCAAAGGTTAAAAAAGCTTTTTGTTACTGATAAGAAGGCTTGTTAATAAATACTGCTAGTACGCAATATGAACAGATTGTTCAGCTCGCCTTACAAGCTATCCTACTCACAGCTCTAGAAAACGTTGCAGTTCTTGAGACTATGTCAAGAACGCACTGTCTAAAAAGCAAAATGAAAAGAAACTAAACTGTAAAATAAGCTTACACAATAATGGAAGAAACATTATATTCCTGGTATCCTCACCCTGTGCAATGAAAACACAATTGTGACTTAAGACAGTGCAATAACCAGAATTATTAACTGCCAGAGTGTGGCATGTGGAATAGCAGTGCTTCAGGATTGCAGAGGTTTCATTCACACAAATACAGCACTAGGTTTTTCAACAGAAAACCAAGAGTTTGTCCTGTAAATGTTTCATAGGCTGTTCAACCAAAAATTTGTAACAACTTGTATGTAAATAATGTAAACCTCCATTGAAAGCTATGTCTTAACTGAAACACAAGACCAGACAAACTTTTATAGTGTTAAAAACGCATTTCTACATTTGGTACTTAAAATAAAAGTAACAGATACAGCAAGTCTTGTTCTATCTTCACATAACAGTTTTAATTTGTAGCTTTAAAATAATGATTAAACAAAATCACTTACCTCCTTGCTCTATATCTGAATCTGTAAGATGTGTAAGGGAAAAGCTTGCCATGTTTGCAGGAGAGATAGAGAATCTGGAATAAGGGGATGAATGTGACCAGTTCTGATCAAGAGTCCGGGAAGGTGGAGGTGGAGAGAAGTACTTTGATGGCTGAAGGGGTGGTTTAGAACTAATGAGACTATTAGCTGCCTTGGATATAAAGGATGGCTCTGGAGAAGAGAAGTCATCATCCCACTCAAAACCCCCACCTCAAGGAGAAGAAGAAAAAAAAAAGCAGCATTACGGTAATGTCATGTAAAGTCACCCAGAGTTGTACATGTAGACTGGAAGATTGCATAAACCCCAAACAAAACCTGTAGCCCTGGGTTCTAGCCCAGGGAGTCACAAAGATTTGTCAGCCACAGTTTGGCTGCCTCTCAGGATACCCTGGACACATCAACACATAAACAACCAGTATCACTTCCCAGCTTTGCTCCTCAGGAACAAGGGAATCTGAGACCAGCTACAGTGTGTGCTTAGGATACAAAATTGAAGCCAACATCGTACAGCAAATTTATAGATCACATATAGTTTAATGACTTTTCATAAAAGGCTGTGCATAAAACAGTCTCGGCCCCTGCTGTGTATAAATATATTCATGTACCTTCTTCATCTGTTGAGCTTTCTGAATTTGCAAATCTGTTCAAGTAACCAAGACTGGAAGATGGAACAGGAGAGCTGCCAGCACCTTCCCCGTTCACATCTATCCCACGGCTTCCCAGCTCCTTCGTTGGTGTTTCCTAAGGCAAACACAGTAATTTATTTAACTCTTTTTACACGTATCTCCATGCCTTTAGATGCCAGCACCCACAAATACACTCCCCATCCTGCCATCAAGACAAATGTGGAATTAAAAGGTCTGTAAACTGTTACAACTACACAACACAACTCTGACTTATAGATTAAGCACATGCATGTACTTTTATTGCTAAAGAAAGCTGTAACAAATCTATGCTAAAATGCACAGAAGAAATGACTACTTAAATATTATTTGAGATATTCAATGGTTTCATATTTCTAGAACCAAAGCTAAAATATCTTCCAGTTGAAAACAGTTCTCTTATCAGCTTAACAAGGGTAGGGTTTTTTTCCTCTTTAATAAAGCCTTATCCCATCTCCCAACATTTTATTTTAATCCCTTAATCACGTTCAGGATAAAGAGACAGACTTTGTACTGCCGGTATTGGAAGCAGCCAACATTTTATCAGTTATTGTAATAATAAATAGAGTTCAACAAGTAAGAGCAGTTTAAACACAGCTAACTTTTTTCCTTCCCCTCTGACAAAAGGATCACTATTCTACAGGCTGCCTAAACACAAATAAATCACCTATGCTTTCTATTCCAAAACACAGTTAACTCTAATATTTATGTGCGTCATCATAAGCAACACTTCCAAAGCTTGACAATGTGACTGTTCTTTTAAACTCACTGGACTAGTTTAGTTGCCATAATGTTAAAATACAATCCCCTCTGTATCCAGTTACAGAAGTTAAAAATTGATAAAGCTGATAGGGAAACAAAAGTAACCTTGAATTTTATAAGTCGATCAGTATTTCACTGAACATGAATCCCATCGGATTAATAAAAACTAGCATTACCATCTAAATCTCATCTTTGACTATGATCTTAGGTAAATTTACCGTAGTGCTAACTAACACAAGATTCAGAGTAAGGTTTCCGTTTGAATTTTTGCGTTTTTTTTTATTAATTGTTGGCTTTTTTTACTTTCTTCCATTTTTTTTTATAAAAGCATCTTAAAGTCTTCAAACTCGTTAAACAGATAAGCTGCTTCTATAAAGTTACAACTATGTTTTCAAAATAAAACAATTAAATCTTGTCCATAGAACACTGTCTCATATATTCAAACTAAATACAGCTCATAAACAGCAGAAAAACATCACTAAAAACCATGTTTCATTCGGCACGTGTAGTCAACGGTCCAACAGCAATGGAGATTCAGGATTTGGCAACTAAAGCAAAACCCTCCTTCACTTCAAACTAGTGCTGCTATTCTACCAGCAGCAAAAACTGCACATACCCAAGTCAAAAGGTGCTTTCTTCTTTATTTATAAATATTATTCTTTTATATAGATATATGTATTCTTGGATAGCCTTAATATATAAAGAAAAAATAACCCACATCACAAAAAAGCTTTAACCCTGCCAAAACAAGAAAGGTACTCTTGTAATCAAGTTTTCCTAAATATTAAGCAATTTATTCAATTACTCCTTGTTTAAAGAAAAACAAAAAAAAAAGCAAGCCAACAAAAACTTTACTTAGTAATGAAGAAAAAGAGTACCTGATCAAACAAATAGACTGTCACATCATCAAAGAATGTTACAGCCTTTTTCTCATCTTTCCAAAGTTCATGTTGCCTTTCATTAAGAGGCTTTGGAAGTTTCAACAAGCTTCTCAAATGCTTTCCATCATCTTTTTCAGTAACTATCTCAGGTACTTGATGAACGGTTTCATCTTCACTGTCAGAACTCAGACTATGCATATGAAAAGTCCTCATGTCATCCTCAGAATCACTGTTTTCGTCTTCTTCATCAGCATCATCACCATCTTCTAAATCAAGCATTCCAGACACGCTGAGTTTGCCGAGGTATTTTCCTTCAATATCAGGCTCTTTCAGTTTTTGTCCTTCCATGTGATAGAAGGACTTCTCACTGTTACTCAGATCTAAAGGACTGTGCATGTTGTGCACAGACTTTAAGTCTCTGTGTGAAAGAAGTTCTGAAGTGTTAGTGCCAACACAAGAGACACTTTTATGGGAAGTCTCAGATAATTTTATTTCATCCCTTAGGTTACCTTCCATTACTATTTCCAGGGAAGTCAGAGCTGCCTCAGCCCACTCATCAGGACACCCTTGCATCCTTACATCCATCTCTTGGATCTCTAAATTGTGGTTTAGTTCTACATTTGCGTTTTGATTATCATCATCCTGGTAATTCCTCACATCACACGTTTGCTGTCTCTCTTCAAAACCATAAACCTCTTCAGTGTGATTCTCTCCTCTTTTAGAGGAAACAACACACACAGTCTCTCTAGACAGATTTACAGACTCTTCTGGTTTTTTATCTGGCTCAGAATCATTATCAGAGAAATAGGCAGAGTCTCTATATGAGTTTTGATTTCCATTCAGAAAGACTACTGGGGTTATTTCAAAATTGCTGTTCACTGCATCCAAACCTGCTGCTTCTGACACAATGATGACTGGATTAGAAGGTAATGCACTGACACTGTTCTCACTCACAACACACAGAGCAGTATCCACACTGGAAGCATCCTCAACAGGGATGTGAGAAGTCCATTCTGGAGATTCCAGGTTTTCCGTTTCATAGCCACTGTCAGCAGGTTTGTCTGGTGGCAAAAGTTTCTGAGGACTTTGAACCTGTAAAGATTCTAAAACCTCATTTACATCTAAAGAATCCAAAGAATCAGGTGTCTCTAAGGCTTGTTCTCCAGTTTGTAAAGGAGATGGGCTGTCTTCCAAAAGACTATCCTGACTTGTACAATCTGAAGCAGCAACAGAAATTAAGGTCACCTCTTCTGGAACATCCTTACAGTTCTCAAAATGATTTGATGTTTCTTGTCTTTCCTCCAATAAACATTCATTTTTTTTTAACATGGGTGAATTATCTTGCAAGTTTCTTTTCCTATCTTCCTGATCACTACATTTTTCTCTATTAAAAGTTATTTCATCAGACTTGAAAAGCATTCCCTGTTTCATCTGTGCATCACACTCATCTGTTTCAAGAGTAACACTGTAATATGGACTGTTTCCAACATCATTATTTTTGGCATTATAAGGTAGCTCTTCTTGACAGTGAACATCGGTGTTACAGGACATGACTTCATTCACTTCTACATTTAGAAGTTTCCCCTCATCCTTCAAAACAGGAAGATTTGCACGTTTATCACATGACTTATGTGCTGTGAGTGGACTAGAGGATGCCTGCATCTCTTTAGGAGGCGGAGACTGAGAACTGGGATCTTTATTCATAGTCAGTGGGTTAAAATTTTCATCTTTCACTGTTCTAAGACTTTCGTGTATTAAAGAAAAGACCTGTGTATTTTCAGCCAACACAGGCTCAGGCTCTACAGAGTTTCTTTTTGAGGTTTCTAAAATACTTTTTAGAACATCAGAGTTTTGCCCAAAATCGCTACTGGTTTTGTTAGGCAATAACCCTGTTAGTAAGTTTTTCTCTTGAAGAAATAAGAAGTTATCAGAAAGTTCTTCTAATGTTACCACGTCCGACTGGTTAGAGATGTTTTCACACATGGAAACTGTTTCATTTTCAGCAGCATGACTAGAATGCTCCTTCTCAGAAGAGTCTACTGCCTTTCTAGCATCTATGTTTGAGTTCAGAACAGCGGGTTTAAAGTCTTTAGGAGAATCATTTGTTTCAGCAAACCCAAGTATTTTTCTGTTTGTCAATTCTTCTGATCTGTCAATGTCATTAAATATACTCTGGAAAGGACTTTCTGGGCTACTAGTAGCAGGCAAAAATTCCTCTTTAGGATCTGTATTGTACTGGAAGAAGTCCCCATCAGTACTAGATTCTTCAACATCAAGATCCCTGAGAACCGTGAAATGAGAACTTTTCTCTTGTACAGCTTCTTGATGATCAACTTCTGTTGTTAATACAACTGACTGGTTATCAAAATTCATGCTGCAGCCACTTCCTTTTTCCTCTAACTGGATATAGTAGTCATTTCCAACAGAAAGTTTGTGTGCATCAAACACAGGTAACACCCCAGGGACAGCAAGTGATGCCTCTTGACCACTTCCATCCTGTGCTCCCGGTCCTTGCTCTGAAAGTGACCTCTCAAAAACCTCCACTGGATAGAAAATACTTGTGTAGGTCATGGCTTCATCAGGATTCACATGACCACATTCATCAAAGTGATCGTGTTTAGCTGCTTCCCAGATGTACTCAAAGCTCAGACCATGGCTTGTTTCAGTTACAGTCAGAACCTCTTCCAGCTCATGGCCAAGTCTATCTCCTGTGAAGTGATCCAAGATTGGGAATGCAGAATTACTTGCTTCTCTATTTGAGGTGTTTGGTTTCAGAGCATTCCACTGCTGTTCAAAATCAATCTCTGAGTCCCTTTGGCTTTGCATGCGGAGGTAAGTTAAAAGTCTGTGCACTTCTTCTGCAGTCGGTCTCTTCTCTGGGGGCAGCCAACAGAACTGCAGAACTTCATACCTATAACAAACAAAACCAGGTTTCAATAGGTTTCACGCTGAAAAGGAATGTATAGAATTCAAACACCTAACAAGCCTCAAAAGTACCAATATCTTCCATCTATAGACAGTTCTTTTACTCCCTTTATCTAGGGTTTGTTTGCTGGGAACATGTTTTCATGTAGCAATTTCAATGTATTTAAGAGAACTGAGTTATTTGAGAAACTTCTTCAGCAGCTTTAAGAATAAATAGAAACATTTAAAGTTTACCATCTATCAGAGTATGGCTGCTCCAGACGTGGCTTGAAGGGTTTAACCTGCTTCTCCTTGATTACATGGGTTAGGACTTCCCTGTCAGAGAAGTCCGAGTAAGGCCGAGCACCATTCTCAAACAGCTCCCATAATGTCACACCCAGGGACCTGGAAAAGAGCAGAAAATCACTGGGTATTCTCAGAACTATTTTAAAGTTGCTTTTCTAAGAAAGTAAGGATATGCAAAGCATAACTGGCATGAAGAAATAAATACCACTCCCCATTGTCTCTAGAAAAATTTCAGAACTTGTTAACTCATTTTATTTGACAGAATGCTAAAAGCCTGAAGAATAAAAGTTGCTTGAAGGCAACAACAATGAAGGCAAAAAAATACAGGAGGTCTCAAATTATTCAATCATGGAAAAAATGCCACATATAATATTATCTTTTCAACAACTGTTAAATAAAAAATATCAATATATCGTATAGAAACGAGATTAAAAACCTTACAGTTCATTCCACAGAAGAGAAAAAGCTTTCATGAGAAATTGCAGTTATAGGTCAAACTGCTAGAAAACTCTTTTTTGTTCCTTGTGTTCATAGAATGCCTTATTTTTAAGCTGCAGTGGTCAAAAGCTGCCTCTGCTCAGTGCTGCATCTGTACTGTACCCAACACTAATTGCATTTTCAGTGATTACAGTCAATAGTAATCTTCAGGGAATCTTTCTGTACTCAAAATGCAAAGTAACTGACTATGACTGTAGAACAATTTGGATTGGAAGGGGTGTCTGGAATCATCTAGTCCAAACCTACTCAAAGCAGCTCTGCATAAGAGGCACTAAAATTCCAGCTGGAAACCTTAAGACCGTAGCTGCTTATAGTCCAGAAGAACAGTAAGGGCTGAGGAAGCCTCCTTGGAGGATGGAAGCATATTAGTATTTACATCTCACTTGCTTTCTGCAACCCTACTTTTAAAACACCAAAGCCTAGTTTACTATTTAATATCCTTAGAAATATAAAAGCAGGAATTAACTACAATGTTTTCAGAAATGTTAGCCAAATTCACGATTTGCATTATCCAAATATCTTGGGGCTGGAGAACTGAAGTGGAACTTGGCAATTTCAAAAATGTTCATCTTCAGGAATTTCACCAGCCACTGTCAATCAGCTCCCTGGCAGCACAAACCAGCAGTTAATTGCTGGCCTCAAATGCTGCAGCATGAATGTAGCATTTTACAGTTCTACCAACTGAACTTAATTGGGCTCCAGTGGAATCAACTTTTTATGTCACCCATAGCTACTTATTCTTGGAAAAAACATTTACCATTTCTTTCCTTTATGAACATCTGAAGGTATTTTTATTAGGATAAACACCTATTACTCTGCTACACATTTCTGCTTATTCCAACTTTCTCTCAACAGATTCCGAAGCCTCTTTCCAAAGCAAGATAGTTTCAGGTTTACAGAGATTAACCTACTGCACATCTGATGCATTGGGCCAATTTAAATATAATTTACTCCTTTATGCAACATTTGAAAATATTTTCACAAATCTCACTGGAATTATTTTAAAGCCTTCTACATACCATATGTTACTGTATTTATTTTGCTCTGCTGATAACAGTCTGTCTTGAAAACTTGTTACTAACTCAGGTGCAGTCCATCGTAGAGGAACAAGTTTCTTCTCATCTGTCTCAATGTAATCTTCCTAAATTATTGATTAAAATGAAAAGAAACCAAAAACAGAAAAAGGCTGAATGTACATTGATTCAACTTCCAGATAGTGACAGTCCTTTCCTTAATATGTTTTTATGTGATGCCTACGCAAAAAATTAGAATTTTAAAAAAAATTCTCCAAGTAGCAGAGAATAATGCTATGGAGGAAAGTCATTCACTGGTCACTGCATAGCAGAAACTTGAATGCCGGTTTCTTGCTTAAGGTTTGGTACTTACAAAACGTTTTAATTTATGTATTTAATTTTTTCCTTTCTTTATATACTTCTATATTTTGAATATTTTCATTAAGAAATTTGAACTTTTCTCTCAAATGTTCCCTTAAAACACATTAATATTAGTTTGTTCATATTTTAGGACAACTATAAATAGGACCAAAAGGGAATAGATTTACCAGAAGCTTCCAGAAGCATAAATTCTACTTATCTCTAGAAAGATCACCTATTCTGGTACATGAACTTGCTGCAGTTATTTGCCAGTTATACTCTGAAAGCTCATTATTCAAATAAAGGATGATCTAGTATCAGTTTATAACTTTCAAGTATGTTTGTTGTAGCCTTGGGCCCCAAATCCTTTAAAAAAGTGGTCCATGACTAGATTAACTTACCTTATACCTACTGAATCCTATACCATAATCTCCTACTTTGACATTTAAATCGGATGTAAGGAAGCAATTCCGTAAGGCCAAGTCACTGAAAACGCAAACAAATAAACAGTGAGACAAACCAGGAGGTCTTCGATTTAAATTAAGACAAACAGGTCAACAGAAGTGACAATTCTTAGAACAGTTGGGTCACAATTTGAAGTATGAAATGAAAAGCCAAGAACAATATTTCTTTAAAAAGCAGAATTTAAAAATCAAGGATTTATATGCACAGTTACAGCTTACAGTTGCAAGTAACAGGAGCAGATCAGTAACACAGAACAGTGCTAAGGATTCAGCATCCACTCTACATAGGCTTCAACCATGCCATGGGTTGGATCTCATAGACCTAAATGCTACTGAAGGCTGAAGCAAGCTGGATGCTACAAAGGTGTGCTCCTGGCGCTCCCTTCCTGATTCTCTTCACAGGAAATTCAACCAGTCCATGCACTCCAAAAGGCCAACTCATATGCAGTGCAAACCCAGGCATAGGAACTGGTGAGAGTAATTTGTGAAGTATAATTGTGATCTAAACTAAACATTAATGTGGTTTTCTTGTTGCTTACATTTATATTAAATTTTAGAACCTACACATACCAACAATTGATTCCATATCTCACTGCAATACTGCAGACACTACAGTTCTATACAAACACTCATCACTTCCAGAAGAAGCAAACACTGATAGGGTTTCTCCTTACAGAGGACTTATTGGACAAGATTTGTTTTGTAGACAAAAGGCTATGATTTCCCTCGGGCACTCGCACTGCTTCAAAAGAGAAACAGTTTAGAGCCAGAGTCAAGCAGACTCTGCATTCTGGAATCCAAAGAAAACTAAACACAGTGACAAGGCAATCACATTTAAAGACTTCATACAAGCCCCTAGACTATTATAATGTCCTGTATAAAAAAATTCAAGCTGCAGTCACTTATCCAGAGCAGTGGCATAGACTCTTAAGCATTCAAACTGCACACTGAATTTACATGCAGTTACTTCATTCTCATAATCCTCTCATGGAGATTATATGGGCTGTTCACATGCTACAGTGATGTCACCTCTCTTCACACCTATCATTGCATGGCTTGCATTTTAATTGTCGTAAGCAAAATCTACCAGCAATTCAGATTAGGTTTAAATATTAATTCACAACATGATACTAAGCAACCAGTAATATCTTTCATTTACAGCTAAGTTCCTTAAGTAACAAACCTCATATTACACATGAACCAGAACTACAGACAATCTTTTATAAAGACCAACAGAAAAAGTAATGTATTTCATAGCAGTCATTTAACAAACGAATCACAAAGCTCTTGAACAGACACAGAATTTGCTTCCAGTTTCTACCATAAACCAGACCACAAATACTCACAAAGCAGCAGTGCTGCTGTAGTAGTACCAAGATGCAGTTTTAGGAAACCCATCAAACAAACTCAAAAATTTATTCAAGTTTAATGAAGCTGGAACTGTGGCTGCAACAGCAAAGAGCTCAGCAGACTAATTGCTCAAACATTTCACTTCTCAGTTTCACAGAGGGGGACCAGGCAATTAAATGCTCTGGAAACTCTACCTTCACTTCTGTGTGGCTTAAGAAAAAGTCTCTGAAGTACAAATGGTCTGAAAGCCACAGCTTGCCTGCTACAAAGAAAGATGATGTTTTCCTCTCCGAGTCATTGAACTACACAGGTCAGAAGCACATCTATAACCTTCAAGTATGTCCCAGAGCTTGCCAAATTGTTTTATACTATTTAAATAAATATCCTGGAAGAGAAAAATTGTTGGCTGCTTGAATTTACCACTAACAACAAAATCACTGATGCTGGAGCTTTACCACTTACTCTGACAGCATCAGGATAGTGTTGCTAGAAATAAACATTACAATGAGAATCTTGCAGATCCACAGAATAAATATTTACCAAGTTTATCTGTATTTCACTGAAAATGTACTGTTAAATGTAATACCTATAGAGCCATGCTGCTGCAAGACAAGAAACTGATCCCTCTGTTAGACAAGTACAATTGGTATGACCTTCAAGTCATCTGAAATTCTTAATGAGTTAAATGAATAGCTCTGTTCATCAGCCACCAGCTGAGTCCAGGCTTTGGGTTTTTATTCAGGGTTTTGCTGCTGTTTTACACCTGCACCTTCTAAGACTTAGGTTTGAGAGCTCATTTTTTCCTGAACACAAGATCTCTGCTTTCCCTAAGCAGCACGATGTGCATTGTTAAGCTCCAACACAAGCTCCTGACTTGCTGAAAGGGATGATGCAAATGCTGGTTCTACAGCAAAGAACAGACTGACAAAGGAAACTATCTTGTGGTATCCAAGGTTTCACCAGGTAAGCCACATTTGGAGAACAAGTACTCTTTACTGTTTTAGTCATCTTAGAGGTTAATGACTTCCAGTTCCTTAACAACTTTTACATTTAAAGCCAAAAAATTATTTTTTGTACTTTTTTGTGCAACTAGTTTCATGAATAAATTTTCCCAGCCTTTTGCAACTACTGCCATTCTTTCAGTATTGACTACATTAACTTCAATCACAAATAATTATATTAATTAAAAATAAATCTGGCATTTCTCCCAAGGAGAACAAAATCCTGCTCCTAGTATGATTACATTGAAATCTGACTACCTCCTTAAGTGAAGATGAAAAGGTTACATGAAGAAAAAGTCAGTGAGAGAATACCCATTTTAGTCTGATTTTCCCTCTAAACTCAGCTTCCTCCTTACTGCATTAGAAAGGCTTTTTTTTCAATTTTTAGTTACAAAGGTAACAGATTACCAAAGAGAAGTTCTAAATTGCTATAATCTAATAAAAAAAAATTCACACCAGGTAAGATTCCTCCTAACTGAATTTTAACATCCCTCCCTCCACAATAAACAAAACAAATTTGACTTGGCCAAGAATTAATCAAACAACTACATCTGGATTGGCTTGGCAGCAGGTTGTGTTCTATGGGCTGCAAACCTAAAGAGTAGGTGATCAGCTTTCAGCCAGGTGGAGCTGGAACACCACACCACTGCAGCTCAATTAGCACCTTCATTAGCATCACACTTTCATGCCTCAGGGTATGTTAGAAATTTGTGCAAACACAATCTTCAATAGCCATGTATTTCAATGAAAATACCCAGATGAATTTCTAGTGCATCATGACTGACAGGGATTTCTGTGGGAGCCTACCTGTGCACAAAGTTGTGTTTATGCATTACAGCAAGGCCAGCAGCGATCTCACATGCCATTCTCTGGAGCAGCATTATCTGAGGCTCTCCTTTAATGTGCTCCTGCTCATTGCAGATGTAAGTTTTCACATCACCCTGTAAATGAAGTTGAAGATGTTTATTAGCCTTATATGTTGGTTGAATTTGAAAAACGTATTTTTAATAAATATCCAACTGACCACATTACTTATTTACCACATTTGTGCTTAATAAAATAAGCTCCTCAAGTTTCCAGCTTCCATAAAGGATCCTACAGGAGTCATCTAAGGCATATGGTATAGTCCTTAAGTGTTTAATCTAATCATTTAGTAATTAACATCCTAGATCAGACTGCCACATAGAAGTTATTAACGCATGACAGGTTCTATTAAAAAAAAACGACAGAGTTTGATGAGCCTCTGCTTTTAAATTAGATGAGTTTTCAAGTGCTCCGAATCAGCAAAGCTGTCTGTCTGGAATCTGTAAGCGGATGGAAGTGAGAGACTAGAGAAGAGGGTTTCAGACACTGCCAGCTCACCAGAGCTTTCAATATCAAAAGCATGGTAATACACCCTATTCCAGTCAGAGAATTCTGATGATGGCAGCAGTTTTACTCAATCCAGGCAATGCTGAGCAATACACATGTAATTAATGAGCCCATAGAAGCACTCCATAAATTACTTTAAAAGAACAGCTTTGAAATAGAGCAATATAATTGAATGCTGTCCAAACATTCAGGAAAAGGAAGACTTACAGTAAGAGAATCTAAGCAAGGGAAAAGAACAACTTTCTCACGCCACCGTCGTTCCTTTTCTCACAGTTTGACTTTTAACCCAGCAGTCCTGTATTTCTGATATTTAAAATATACATCCTCTCTAAGTTTAGCAAATTATTTCAGAGACACTACTGTATAGGACTGCACAACATATATTACAGCTTGTTTCACCAGCACAACATTCTGGGCTCTAACATCTATGTCCATTGTCTTCTTAAATCTTGGGCCAGGAAGCTCTTGCCAGAGCAGAGTTCCAAACAATTAGGAAAGGAACAGCGTTTGTAACATACACAGGTTCCAAACGGCAGAGCCCAAGGAATACCCAGCCCTGAACACCCAGCTGAGCTGACTGTAGGGGGCAGCAAGAACCTGAAGAAAGACAAACTCTCCAAAATTGTCATTCATTAAAACGGCAACTGCTTGCTTAGGGTTTGTCCCAGGTGGATTAAGTTCCTAGGATGCCTGAAATGCACCCAGGAATTACTTTTAAATTTTAAAATGCATTAGTAACAGCAGTGCTGTGTGACATCCCTTATTTAGTAAATTATTCATGTAGACACATATTTTGGCAGGAAAAATAGCTTTTATTAAATCCAGCACCTTGAAACATACTGGTTCTATGTTACCATTCTGTTCTAATTAACACTATAATCAAGGTTAAAAATATAGATCAGGTATTTTTAGTATTGCTTAAAAAGGACATTGCTTGTACCAAACTGGGGTGAACCAATGGTCACACTCCAGTGCTGAACTGCCCTTCAGAAAAACTTGGAACAGCTGAAGAATATTTCAACAGGGACCTTATGAAACTCCATAAAGACAAATGCAAACTCTTGCACCTGGGAAGGAAAAATCCCTTGCAACAGCACAAAGTGAGCAGTAGTCAGCTGGGCAGCAGCTGTGCAGGAGGGGACCTGGGGATCCTGCTGGGCAGCAAGCTCCACATGAACCCTGTGTGCCCTGGCAGCAGACTGGGAGCAGCCTCCTGGGCTGCACAAACAGCGCCAGAGCCAAGAGAGGTAACACCACCTTCTCAGCACTTGTCAGACCACATTAGATCCTGTGTTCAGAACTGGCTGCCCCAGAACAAGAGAAATTGGAGCAATTTCAGGAGAGGGCCACCACAACAGTCAGGGGTCAGAGCATTTCACCATGAGGAGGGGCTGAGGGAACCAGGCTCGTTCAGCCTGGAGAAAAAAAAGACTTCAGCAAAATAACTGTCCAGGACAAATTATTAAAGACTAAGCCAGGCTTCTCCCTGTGGAACATGGATGGAGAATGAGAGAACAGGCATGAGCTCAAACATGGAAAGTTCAGACTGAGAGTAAGGAAAACAGTTTTGCACATAAGGACATCGGCAGCAGTGCAGGCTGCCCAGAAAGAATATGAAGTTTCCATCTCAAGATGTTTTCAGGATTCAACTGGACAAAGTCCTGAGAAATCTACTCTGACCTCAGGAGGACACTGCTTTGAGCGGGAGGTTGGAGACTTCCTGAGTTCCTTGGTACCCTGAATTATCCTTTGATGCTTCCCTGCCTAAAAGCAGACAGTAGCAACACAGTAATATTATCCCTGCCCTATTTTGAGAGCCACAAAATGGTCCTTTATTGACAGACTTTTTAACACAGTAAATATCAAAGGTTATATATATCTGAATAAAAGCAGTTCTGCGAAATTCACTGCAGAGATATCTAAATATAAAAAGCTCAATATTCGTGCTTCAGGAAGGCTCTACTTTCTCTCCAACCTCCTCTGCCATTCTGCCTTTTTCCCTCCCCTCCTGGGACTCCATAAAGAACTAAATTTTGCCTTTCCTCCCATCCTTCTTGGTTCAGCCATCTTTGTAATTAAGTTTTAATATGCTTTTTCTCTGTAACAGCCAGAAGCTGGGGGCACACTTACAGTCAGTATTCTTTGGCAGCTTTTGCTTGTGCAAATTCCATATTGGGTTCATCCGAACACCCAAACAAATGGCTGACGTGACTTTTTAATCAGAAGGCACTGATGATGATGATTTTAAAAATGTGAAGAGGTTACCAAGTTACATCTACTGAACACATTCTACCAAGTTGCCATAAACTGACAAATCCCCCCTTTATTTTTAACCACACACCACTGTGTGTGATATGAGCCATCTGCTATCTGGCTCATAGCCATACTGACCATAATCATTAAATAGATTAATTGAACTCTTTGATTATGAAGTTGTCACTGCAAAGATTCTTTTTTGATTAGAACATGCTTTCAAGTGGAAGTAATTAAAGAACCAATCACTGCAAGCAGGCACCTTCTCCTAACAGCAATATCCCTAAAGTAAGCTACAGAGCATTCCAGGCAAATACTGCATCCTGCTGATCTCATCTGCCCAGGGAATTGCAAGACTTGAAGAATTTCTGTAAGAATTTGATAGGCAAATCAGCATCACAATTTACATGCAACTTCCACATTTGAATAACTTTCCTTTTACTCATAAATTATGTCAATCCATTAGAGGATTTGCTATGCTGACAAAATGCTGGGCACACAGGGCTGAGTAATATATTAAAGTTAATAAGACAGCTACCACTATTTTTAACCTGGCATCGTTCTGCAATGTTTAACAGTGAACAGTTAACTATTCATAGCAGACTGTACCAACATACTATGCAATTAATAGGGGAAAGGGGGTGTGAGACCTTTTTGAGCTTTTTATATTTACTATTTTCTAAACAATTTTAACACAGGCAAAGCATAGAATTTAAAAGATTAAAACACTTATGGGCAACTGACCGCTCTTACTTCTCTCCCAGCTCTGCAAAGCAAGGGATACAGAGTAACACGGATTACATTATAAAATACACCAAATGTTAGCCGCAACAGTTCTTGCACACGCAACCAGCAATCTTGTGTAACAGAGATGTATCAGTAGTTTCTGTGCCCAAGAAAACAGCCTGCCTGACATTCAGCATTGCTACCCTGACAGCTCTGGTTTCTCTGCACTACAGTTTCCACTGCCTCTGATCAAGACCTTCCAATGCCAAGGAGCCTGGGAACTGATAATCCAACAGGGCTGCCTGAGCAGCCAAGACAAGGTCATCTGGCCCTAAACAGGCTACAAATCCAAGCAAGAGAAGTAGCAAAAGGGGGATATGCTGTGATAGGCTCTGAGTTTGAAGGAGTGTGAATAAAACAACCACTGTACCCTCCAGACTGTGCTGGTCAGCAGAATAGCCACATTTTTTGTTACTTAATATGGCAAATTTGCAAAACAAGGTCAACACCGCCCAAGAGAGCCTCAAAAGAACTTGTTACCTGAAGATATTAAAACTTCCTATCCAACACAGCTGACATATTTGCCACCTTTTTTTCCAAAACTACTGAATTCTTGAACACACAAGTACAAGGGAGTAAAACAATTTTACTTTGCTGGATATACAGACACCACCATAACATAAGGGAAAGCGCTTTAGCTCAACATTAAACCACTGGTAGCAGAATAGGACCACGTTTCTCATCCTTTTCATTGGAGCAACAGTCACCACAGACACTGGAACCCTTGGTCAGCCACTTCAGTTGCACCTGCCCTTACGTTTTTCCTGCTGAAGAATCACTCCTGTCTATTTTGGAAGCACCTCCATGCACCCCAGTTCACCCAATTTCAGGAAAAAAAGGTACAAAAGGAGCTTTCAGCCTTTGAGATCAGTTACTAGAAGTCTAAAAAATCCAACTGACTGTCATTCCAACCACAGTGATACAAACCTTCATGACACTCCCCTAAAAACATTGTAACAAAAAAAAGCTATTTAGCCACACCTATTCCAAATAGTGCCATCATGCTTCCTTCACATTGCTTCCTTCCTGTCTCTTTTCTGCTCTTACTCCAACATTGCCAGCTCCCACTCCAGGCCCTGGACCACAGCAAGAATCAGTGATGTACAGTGATACTGAGCTACTCACTTGTCCCAGTCTCTGCATCAAACTGCTCAAGTGAATTCTGTCCTGTCTGCCCAGTCCCTGTTCATTTGTGTGCACAGTGGAAAAAATACTGTCATGTCTAGGAGATACTCAGCTCTACCAAGTAAGAAATCTTTAAGTGAGCCAAACTTCCATATTAAAGTTATGTTTAGCTGACTACAGTATATAATTTTCTAAAACAAAGTTTTAGTTAATTTGGAATAGAAAAATGAGCACAGACATTTATTTTTCATTCCAAAGAAATTACCTAACTACACTCAAATTTGTAAAACTACCACTTTAACTGTCAAGCTTACTGCCCCCAGTTAAAGTGAAAATCTATTTTATCCCCTTAAGTAAAATCCTTTCCAGATTACTCTGCAGGATCATGACAACTTCTGGCATAAATAATCAGGCATCAAACAAGGATATTATTTTTTCCTGTATACCTAAAGTAGGGCAATCTTTAAAAACTACTCCATCTTCAAATTCAAAGTTGGATTACATCACATAACTACTTAAAAAGATGGCAGCAATTAAATCTGATTTGGATGTGTATCTGATAGACTCTGTAAATGCAATTCTCTTTTCAGGATCCTTTTAAAGAAACTCCTATTTGAATAGCAGGTTTAAAAAACAGCAAGAAGTATTCTACTTCTACATTGAAAAACTATAAAAAAACCTTATCTGTTAACCTTAGGTACAGTTTTTAATTGTTAACAAACCCAGAACATTTCACTTTGATCAGTCACTTAAAAAGTTCAGGCATTTCTTCCATTTGGAAAAGAAGGATTTTATCAGTACTTCTGCCTCATTAATTTACCACAGCTAATACATTTGAGCAAAAGGGCAGCAAGGAAAAATATAGTTATTTAAGGTCACAGATTAATTGATATTTCTCAAAAAACCCAAGTTCATGCCAACTAATTTAAATTGCCTCAGGTGACTAAAAGCAGATTTTTGTACCTGAATTTAAAGGAAAATTCTGCAGTAGTGAAACTGGTAAAAAAGGATCTCGCTGAAATTTATAAATGCAAACTATTTCCAAAAGACTCATTCCTTAGTAACATCCGTGCACTTCTGACTTAATTTCTGTCTTGACATTTTCCAAGGAACACTGCTTTAGATGACATCTACACAACACACCTTAAAAAAGCAGCTACTGAGCCAATGTTTAGACAGCCACCTGGACTTTGGGGTTTGTTTGGTTTTAGTAATGTGCTATGCTACAATAAAACAATTCAAGTCTTTCCAGACCATGGATCCAAATTTTTGTCTCTTACGACTCTGCATGCTGGGCACAGTTCAAAGGTTGCATACATGCACCCCCTTCCTCACAACACTCATGTACATTCCAAGGAATGCAGTGGTTGAGCAAGGCTTTGTGCTTTCCCTCCCATTCCAGTGACCACTGTGGCACTGAAAGCAGTGGGAACACCCTTCAGTGTATTCACTTTTCTTTTGGTGCCCAGGAAGCACAAGACAGTTTCTTGTAGGGTAGAAGGGGCGTGAGAAGGGAAATAAAAGGCTAAGAGTCTAGGGAAAAGAATAATAAGAGTAATAAGAGTAAGGACCAGGAAGAGAATGAACACAGAAACTGAAATTTCTAGCTATTAGAACAGACATGACTGATATCAGAAGAGAGCCCACTATTGCATTTTAGCCCAAAGCTGCACAGCATGGGTAAAAATGGGGCACTGTGGAGGTGGGGGAGGAGGCAGGAACCAAGAAATTCTTCAATTTTCCTCAATTAACACTTTCACATAAAAGGTAATAAAAGCACATTCGGTTTGCAGACAGCAAACAATTTCAGATGTGATGTTAGTGCATGCATGTGATAGCAGACTGCAATAAAAAGCTCCCTTCTATGACTCCCTTTGACCTCCGAGCTCCCTGTTGAAGGTAGACTGAAAGAAATTCAATTTCATTATCAAAGAACAGGTATTTGCCTCTTCAGAACATTCCACAAGCACTTAGAATATCCATGATGAACTGGAAAGAATACAAACAAAAAATTGTAATTGCGGTGTCTCTAAACCAACAAAAAAAAAAGTCTTCTGAAATTACGGTTAATCAAAAAACTTCCCAGAAAGAAAAAGAATAATTTCATGAGCAAAAGGCAGTAAATATACCACACACAATTTACTCTAGTGGAAAAACTGCGGCCTTCTGTATAAGTGCACTTACCAAGTCACAGAACTCAAAAACTAGGAGATAAGGAATGGCTTCCACACATTGCCCAATACACTGGAGAACATTTGGATGCTGAAGAATGCTGGAGTGAAAACATACAGTTAAAGCCAGGATTATCACAGCAGAATGCAACACACTGAAATCCCTACCAGAAGTTTCAACACATAACTTTGGAGGGGGGTGGCAGGAACAGAAGGTGCAAGCACCAAAGCCACAGATGCCATTTGTACCTTTGTATCTCCTTTGTATTGCTGAAGCATATCACTGACAGCAGCCAAAACTCAGAGGACTGCAAACCCACAAAAGCCAGGATTGCCACATGAGAGTCACACCCATCCTCCCACCACCCTTCATACCAAAAATAAAGGCATGCAACTGGTTCATGAACCACACCAAGGTACAGAGCTGACTAAAAGATAAACCTTTTTTAAGCCAGGTTAGTTCCCAGCCAGAGCAGTTACTTTTCCTAAATTGTTTCAAAACCACTTGTGCCAATGCAGCAGAAGGCATGAAATTTCTTCTGACAACTGCCAACAACCTAAGCCTAAATGCAAATATAGCCACGACGTTAAAAAGCACCAAGAAGAGAATGCTCTTCTCTCACCAATCTTTTATAGCATATCCAGACAAGGTAAAGCACACTATAAATTATGTGAACACAACTTTAGCTCACTTTGGGTTAAGTGTATTTCACATTTTAAAGACAAACATTACAGTTATATGGGAGGGCAAGTAAAGACAGTAATACTGAACAAAAGCTACATAATGTTCATAACTCAGCTACAGCAGAACAAAGCTGTGAAACATTACTTACTAATATGGTTCTCCATTTCTTAAAAACTGTTCTTGTTCCTTGGGACCTGCACTTGCCTTTAACTCCTTCACTATTACCCTTGCTACACTAGTGCCTGTGTAGATCTCTCCAAGGAGAACCTGAAAAAGAGATTGCGCCTTTAATTAGAGGGGAAAAAACATTTGCAGTCTTCCTGTAAAGATGAACAAGAACTAAAAATATGCTGTAGGAAAGATTTTCTGGCTTGTTTACAAACAGAGCTTTGATAATTAAATACCCATACTTAAATCTTGACAACTGATTTACACATCAGCTTTCAAAAAACATGTTTTCTAGTGAAGACCACTTACTTAATTTTTTCCTAAAAAGAACTGGTAAAAACACGAGTGTATTAAATCAAATCCATGGAAGTGAAGTGTCTAACTAGCCTCTAGTGAGAATCTACAGGTAAATTTTAAAAGCATTGATTAGTGCTGTGATTACAGCTAAAAAGTGCATGCAAGGAAATACCTAATTTCAACTTCCATTTCTCTTATGCTATTTTTTTTTAAGTATCATTTTGAAGTAAATACAGAGGCCCAGTCAGCTGGGAATAAGCTTCAATCTGTGCAATATTAAGAGATAACTCCTTACCTTTCCAAACCAGCCATTTCCAATTTCCTGGATGTAGTTTAGACTCTGACGTGCAACTTGAGACTTTGATCCATCTGTCACACAATGAAACAAACGTAATGCATGTCAAACCACTCAGATGGCCAAAGTTATCAACTGCTGAGGAAATAATGCAAGCTTCTGCAAGATTTATTCCCATTCAGGTGTACACATATTATAAGAGGCTTAAATTTCCTTTACAAAAATTGTATTTTAAAGAACACACTCCAAAAACTCTTCCACAAAGGGAGATGAAACCTAATGCTCTGTCTTACCAAGATCACATTTCCAGCACTAATAGTCTACAGCAACATTAAGAAAGTGACGCAGTTGAACAGTAGCACTGCTGTCAAGTAAGGGAGTCATTCTTGTTTTCATTTAAGGGTAGTGGTTAAAACCCAGTGACAACTTAGCCATGAAGAAAATCACTACTTCAAACTCTTTAGGTATATAGAAATATAATGACAGCAATCTAGAGAGGGGGTTTTAAGGCAGTTTTGTTCTCTTAAGCTCTCTTACCCTGCCACAGGTTAACATCTTAGAAGTAAAATATTTCACATTTTATCCTATACCCTACAAAACATATTGGCTCAGTTTATGAAAACTTGTAACAAGTTATTCGTTACAGTAAAGTCAAACATAATCAGCCACACTCCATTTTTGAGACACTTAAAATACCTAATTTTGTTTTTCCATTGAAAACCAGTATTTTACCTGTACGAGATGGAAACTGGGAGGGAGTTGGTAAAGCAATATTGGGAACTGAAAGAGTGAACACTTCTGCTGGAGACTGAACAGACGGAGTATCTTCTGCTGGAGGTGTAAAATCTATTTCATCATCGAAGTTATCCTCAAATTCCTAAACAAAAGAAGTCTTAGTAAACAAGCTGATCCTGGTCTTTAAATAAGCACTAACAAATTTCTTTCAGTTTGAATGAGCAATGCTAAGGAAAAAAAGGTAAGGAAGCCCAGCTTTTTTCTAAGAATAGTAACAGACATTTACTGTTCTAGTCCTTATTTTCCATTAGCTGCTGACTTAAAGAGATTAAAGCATTGCTTTTAATAACCAAAGGGGTTTTGTTTATTGGGTTTTTGTGGATTTGGTGGTTTGTGTTTTGTTGGTGTTGTTGGTTTTTTTACTTTGTTTTCTTTTCACTTTAAATGCTAGCCCTGGCTTTGAATGAATTACTATGAACTGCTGAGGCCAAATATCCTCCATTTAGAAATGAGAGCAAAACTCAATTTTAGGAATACTGATAACTGATGTTCCAAAAGTAACTATTCTCTGATTATAATTTCTGAAGAGTTTTGTGACAGTGGATATGCATTTTCAGTATTCTTATTCGACAGGAGTGTCTTAAACCCCACCAGTAGACTAAGAAAAACAAAAGAGAACACAGAAAAACAACAAAAAGGTTCTTTACAGAAAAACTGTCTCAAGGGTGGGCCTTTTACTACTGATCCTGATAGCTAGTTATTATTTTGAAAAGGCATTAAAGATCCTTACTGCAGCAGGGACCAATTAGTTAAAATAAATGGCTGCATCAAAACTTCACAGCCTGTAGAAATACAGTTACTGGCTGTTTCAGAAGAAAGGACATACAGCAACACTGCAAAGAATTAGCACAAGTGTTCTGGATATCAGGATGCAGCTGAGAATATCACTTGTACACACATTGGTAATTTCAGGTCTTACCTTGAAATCTATCTCAGGGTCTTTACAGCAGGAGACACAGTTTGCAAGCAGAATGACCAGGACTACCAGCGTGCACAGAGACAGAATCACAAAAGATGAGGGAACTTCAGCTGTAGCTCCTTCTCCTAGAAATAAACATGTATGCAGTATTATATAAATATGTTTAGCACTCTAAGAAGTTCCTTGAAAACATATTATTCATCTGCATTTATTTTAAAATTGGAGACTGAAGATTTAACTCTGTGGATGTGATCAAAACTAAAAGGAAATTGAACAGAAAGGACAAACTGGCAAAATGTGGCTCTCCACCACCTGCCTGCACCATTCTGGACTTACTTGGTTCCAGCAAAGAGGCCTCAGCCAATATGATTGACTGAAGCTTATGATGAACAGCGATAGTACCAAGCCTCAGGATTCTGTTTAAGTCAATACATTTATACAGATATCCAAAAACAGAGAGTAGAAATCTGGTCTTTAGGAAGACATTTCCCATGAGCTGAAACACCCTTACCTACAGGAACAGGCAGCTAGAAGAAATGCTCACTTACACTGCATACAAATCTAAAATATATCATTATAGGACAGTATTCTCAATAAATGCATTTGGGACAGTCCCCTAAACACACAAGTTGCTGTTACAAGTGCAGTGGATGTAATCAGCTACACCCCAATTTCTACCCCTTGTGACTCACTACGTGATTTGTCTCCATTTCAAGAATTTTAGATTTTTAGCCATTTTGCAAACACTTCCAAATAATTTTCCAAAATTTTATATAGAAACATGGTACAATACATTTCCTGAGATGGTCAGGTTATTACTCACACAGGATCAAAAGCCTCAAATGTGACTTTAGAAAAAGCTTAAGTTATTGCTGGGGTATTAAACCTATTTTCATCCCTGTTTTCATCTTCAGTAGAGAACAAAGACATGTGGTTCCCTAGGAGACCAGAGCACACATCTTGAGGAGTTGTTTTTGTTGTTGCTGTTTCTTTTCAAACAGGTACTGCCACAGGGATCAGAAGAGTAGTTGGACCATATCTGATTAAAATATATTTAGATATTACATCACCGCTAGAGTTTAATAACATCAGGTGACCTAGACTGACTGGATTTTACAAGAGCATTTGAGTATCAATGGGAACATCTGGCAACAGAACAGAGTGTAAATGAAGCTTCGAAAATAAGAAAAGCAGAAACTCACCACTACTTAAGGTACACACAAACTTATCCACCTACCTCTTAAACGTTAAACAAACTACAAAAAAGTAAGAGATTTGCAGAAAAAGCTGCAGCTTTCCATCATGTTCCACTGAACACTTACAGAATATTTATTTATTTTAATTACATGTAAAGACTAAATTGCCATAATCAAAATCCTGCTTTGAAGCGTGTCAGCATACTTTCAGGTGACATTTTCTGCACAATTAGGAATATTATCAATACAACAAATAAAAGTTAGTAAAAAGGGAAGGTTTTCAAACAACTGATTCTGTTTCTAGTTTCCACAATAGCTCTGGCATTCTAACTTCATTAGGGACTGGGAATACTTCATTGCAGGTATTGAGCATTGTTCAGATGTAGATCAACAATGATGTGAGGCCACTCACCAGCTTCTAGTCATAATTCTGAAGAGAACAGAGTATCTCTGAAGAGGGCTCTCAACAGAACAATTTATATTCATTTAAATCAAGTCTTCTATGTAACACAATGGATATTTTCCCATTTCTAAGCATCAACAAGAAAAAAGAGGAAAGTAACAGCTGACTTATGTTTACTTCCTCCAGATGTTCAGTAGCCTGACTAAGGAGACTGAAAATTACCTGAACTGCAAATATAAGCATTTTGTGAAGTCATTAATTAGCTAAATTACTGTAACAAGCATACACAAGTAATACAGTTGTAGATAAAATTTAAGAAATTCCTTTGAACGTCTAATTGAAACCAAATAATAAATGTAGCTTTACTATATAAAAAAGTAAATATTTATGTTACTAGGTGTTACAAATTAAAATTATTATTTCAGACATTTTTCCAAACCCATCACACCTGATTTTCAAACAACTTCCTCACCTTCACCACCAACTTCACTCAAAAGAGAAGTCAGCTCACCTCAGACTTTCAACTGAACAGATGCAGGTTTTCCCTAACAAACACGCAGGAACGCATCACCACAATCACAATAAACATTCCTTCCAGCAGATCAAGACTCCCGAAACCCCCCCAAATGTTTCCCACATTTGGGAAAGTTGGCCAAGCAAATCTCTGCACGCTGCACTCAGCCACCAAGAGCATTTTCATTATTCACAGAAAGACTTAACTTCAGTCCTTAAGAAGGGGATATAAAGCACCTCAGCGGTCAAATGTATAAAACACTAAAAAAATGCTTTCAAACTTTTTGGGGGGTTTCTGGTACACTCTAAGGTCTCCTTAATGATGTCCACATGATTAACATGAACTTTACAGTGCCTTCCTGATCCCCACAGAAACTGAGCATTACTTATTAGTATTTTTTGCTCCCAACACGACATCTCCTAGATGGCCTTTTGATCAGTCTCTACTGAAACTTGAAGCAACTCTTCAAGGTTTGCTTTACTTCCTTCAATCCCTCTGTTTCTTTTCAAGACCTGACCAGGGGTTTGCGTCCCCAGAAGTACATCTACTGCAAGTACATTAGCTGGTCTAGAATATGGTGATATCTCTACCTACAAACCTCTCAGCCCCTGCACTATCCAGCTACACCAGTACAATTTCTATTTACACAAATATTATCATGTTCACTCCAACTTAGGATCCTCACTTTTGACTCCCAGCAGCTACAAGTTATCAAACCAAATCCAGCTAGGAAGATTCAAGCTCCTGATGATCTTATGCACAATTTACTAACACAAAGTGAGACATTTATTTAACTCAAAGTGGTTTGTTTAACTCAATGTGAGACATAAGGAGCACTATCAATCATAAGCTGCATTTATTGTACATGTTAGATACACCGCAGATGCATTCAGACATTTTATATGAAAAAAACAACATTTTTGTGGAATTCCTTCTGTAAAGGACACTGCACATTTATTAAGCCTAAAGTTTTATGTTTTGTGTTTATGTGTTTTATGCAAGTTACACTATTCCCCATAAGGTAACCATCTCTTAAGTGTCCTGGAAAGAAATACAGAAAATACTGCTGTTCATACAGAAAATACTGCTGTTCATTATGTTACTTCATAACCTTTAAAACCTTTTGTAATTCCCTAGAAAAGAAACCATGTGAACTAACAGCATTTTGTTGGAGAAAGTAATGATATTTTTTTTTTTTAAAGCAAAGATAACCTTTGAAAATGCAGCTAATCATTAATAGTCTGTTAAGATGGAAGTCATCTAAACTTCCAAAAGCAGAAGGCAATTTTCACATGGAAAGTTATGAAAAGATGCTTTAATACATGAAAAATGCCAATTATCATGGGCAAGTTTCTGCAACAGTTACAGAACAGCATTTCAGATGACTCATACAAGTAAGAGCTACTTACTAAGAATTACAGAATCCATCTCTGTTTGGATAAACTTTGAAGTTTCTTACATAGTAATTAATAAGTAATATTTTTAATTTTGAGGGTTTTAAAAAGAAATTAATGTAAAATTAAGCATTAAATTATGGCTGTAATTGGGCTAAAATTTATTATAAGTGAAGCTATTTTAATAGCTTGCATGAATACATATTCAATGACAGAAGTCACTGATTAAGTATTGGAACTGGTCTTTGTGACAAAATGCTGAAAATCTGCTGCAGTATAACCTCATTTGCATTTTTCAACTATTTCCATCCAAAGATTAATTCATTGGAGCTTAGTAAAATGACTTGGAACTACAAGATGTTTAATACACCCTTTTATCTGTAAATTGTGAAAGTATGAAGGAATGACAGTTATTTATTTTATGATCCTGGCTGAAAAAAGCAACCAGCAAGAAATTCATTCTAATTAATGTAGAGGATCATTTTATACAGACATTACACAAGAATTTTCTTTAATTAAGAAAAATCTGTTATAAAACACTGTGAATTGAAATAATTTTAATATAAACCTGGATAAAATCCAATAAACACTTCAAATTTCATAATTACTGCAGAAGTTAAGATTCTTAATATCATACATTCTAAAAGTAGAGAAGTTAATAGATTTACTCAGTGTATCAGTTTAAAACCCTACCATATTTACTGTAACCCTATGCAATAACAACCTAAGGCATCCTAATATCTATCCAGAAGTCAGAATCTGTTCTCTAGGAAAGGAACCGCCAAACATTAAAAAAATTCTACCTCTAACATGCCAACAGTAAAAGGCTTCCTGTCAGCTAATACAAACAGTCTAGACTACTTTGCTTTAGTATACCCAAACTGCTTAAGCCAGAGGAAGAGGCCTGGATTATATCAGTACTATATTAAAATAAGCAGGAGATGAAGTGCACCTGCATCACTCTGCATGTACTGCAAGGTTAATACAGCATAATGCTTTACAAAGCTCTGTGTTAGGATATGTTCCATCCCAAAACGGCATCTGGATGGTCCTAAATCATCTACACAGAAAATCACGGATCCTTCCAAAGCTTCACGGGATTAAATACATCTGTGCTGTTATTTACCCACTTTTTAGAAGTACATGGTATCACAAACAATTCAAAGCCCTGGCTGAGGCAAGTATTTAATTAACAGCTACTGAAGCAGATTCTTCAGCACCTATAAAAGACGCCATTTCCTAAGCGAGTTCTTCATTAAAGCCTAGATTTGAGCACAGCACATGTGAAGTCAAAGGCTGTACACAGGCAAGTACACGAACAGGCTCACTGAGGAAACAATGATGATGAATTGTGTTGGCATTCTCAGGATCAAGTACAGACCTGAGAACACACACGTCAGTATTTATTAAAATGTTTCAATGGGTAGAAAACCTCATTTTTATACAAAGCATATTTCAAAGCAACTTCTATGGGTCAGGACTCCCTACACCTTCCTAAGGTTCTCTTAAATCTCCTTTCTTCATAAGACAGTTCTCCAACTACCACATGTGACACCTAAGCAAACAAGTTCTTTTCTCACTAGAACTGTTTCTCTTCTCTATCCCATTTCCCAGTCTGCCCACAATAAGTCTCAAATACCCACATGTGGCATCATTTGGTATCATTAACTACAAGTAATGAGCATGCCAACTAGGCAAATACTCTATCCATGTTTACTTGCCAAGCAACAGCCTCCACCCTGGACAACACAGGACCAGGTATAGCTGCCCATCATGAGAGATGCTGGGCTTGCCTTTCTTCTACTAGTAGATTATGAAAGGCCAGGATGCTTGAACTCTTAATTTTGGTTCAGTGTGAGCAATCACATTAAAGTCTCAACCTTCAGAAAACTGGGCTAAAAAAATGCATGAACACACAGTTCAAAGCTTGGGGAAAAAGTAAATGTACATTCCAGACATTACTGAGTGCATTAATAAAAGACATTCACTACTGTGATAAAGGCAGCGTAAGGCACAGATAAATTAAGCATTATTAGGGCACAGTGAACTTCAAGGGAGCATCTGATTTTAAGCTTTCAGCACAGTAGTTGCTATGCAACAACAGTCCCACTGCATAAGCAGGAGCCCATTTCCTTTCAAGAGCAGCTATATAACTGGCACTAATAGCTATAACTATTTCCAGCACAAATCCAGCATGACAGCAGTCACTTAAATTGTCTCTTGGACACACTCAAATTATATGATCATGAACTAAGATGCTACTTTATAACACCAAGTCAGAATAGCGCAGTCTTTAAAATACTAATGAATGATCAAATCTAAATTTCCTCCCTAGCTATACCCAGGACATCTTTCATAAATTTTGTCAGTTTACTTACTCTGCTTTTAACAAATATTAAAGCAACCACATTTAAAAGTGCAATATCACCCTAATTTATAGTGGTTTTGACAAATATGGTTTTAAAAGCTATCCCAACTTTCCTAAATAATGCTGTCATTCTCTTCTATGCCAGCAATTAAGTGGGAAAGCGCTATCAACTCCTACCCAGTTCTTCACAAGTCAGATTCAGATCATTATCTTTCCCTCATAAAGAGTTTCTCCCACATTTATTTACTCCCTGAAATCTTCAGAGGTTTGCTACTAAAAAGCACAAAACCAGGCCTATAAATTCAGATGGCCTGCAGGTAACAGGCAGAATACTAAGCCAAACCTCTATTCAAAATTATTTTAGACACATCTATTGTGTAATGTCTGATTTGCATGACAAGGTAAAGCACAACAGACATTGCAACTCCTCCATTTCACAACAAAAGAAACCCCAACCAAACTCAAGCACATTCATTCGTTACTGCATTCCTGTAATCTCAATTTTTTCATGCTATGCTCCATCTAACAACTGAGCCAAAACATGCATCATTTTTGAGATTAAGTTTCAACAGAAATAGGTGCAGTACCATTATTGAGTTGTGCAATGCCATATTACTATGGGCTTTAAAATACATTAGAAGGGTATTCAAATCACCAACCTTCAACTGAGATACAACACAAGCAAACAAAAACTTAAGTTTTGAAGGAGTGTTATTTGCACTTCAGATATTCTTTTGAAAATAAAATTAAGAGAATTTTAGTGTGAGAGAGACACTCCAAATTCCAATCAGCCCTTTGCTTTGAATGGCCATTACCGGTACATTACCAGTACTACAGGAAGAAACATTCCCAAGATCTCAGATGACTTTCATTGACTTGATGTCCTCAGCACATGGCAGCACCTTAGTGAAATCTAAAACCGGTTCCAAATGCCCAAAGTATTTCAAGCAGAGACTGGAAATGTTCCTTCATTGAGCAAATCCCTAAGAACAGCCACATAATACTGCCTAAGGAACTTTTACATTTCTCAGTTTATACCTCAACTTTACAGCACTCATATTTTTAGTACTTAAGTCACTCAACTAAAGCACAAACGTTTACTATCTCAAAATAATAACCTGGAACAAACTATTGAAAATGTTATTAATTGAAGAGTTATTTCAAAAGTCTGTCATCTCATGACATTATTGCAACCCTTACACTGGATAATGCAAATGTCTAATGGATTACTAATAAAAGCAACCTTCAGTACTATGTACCCTTTTGCAAAAGCACTTTATCACCTGATTTTATTTTACCTTCTATGGAAAATCTTACTTTCTAGACATAGTCTCAAGAAAAAAACCTCTTAGGGACTTAAAGCTACAGGTATCCAAGTTACTTGTGCACAACTGTACTTAATCTTTCTGAAAACAAGAAGCAGTAACTAACAGTTTGTCAATAAAATGATTTCCTGGCTAAATCTGAATTGTGTCACATGGCCTAAATCAAAGGCTGGCACTTGGAACGATACAAGTAAGATGACAAGACTTTTCAGCACTAGTGTGGGAAAAAAATAATCAAAAGTCAAATACAAGTCTGTTCCCATATTCTTCAAGACAGAAATTGAAATATTTCATTCCTCTACTCAACTTGTCCATTGCAAACCCTGCCTTATCCTAGAACTCCATTATTAAAGTCCCTCACGGGGCAGGTGGGTGGGATAAAAGGCCAAGGCATGTGCACAGACAATTCTTAGGAAAAACCAACAGCTTTTCTACTTTACAACAGTTCATCACCAGAAGTAAGGGTAACGAAGAAGCAACATGGCCATTTCTTAGGGAGTTTTTCCCCATTAAACAATAAACCCCCCCTCTGACACACTCCTCCAACCCACCCTGAGTTTGGGTTATATTTCTACAGTGACAAAAGCCAGCTTCACACTTAAATGTGTATTTTGTGGACACATGACCCTGAAATATTACTGTCCTATGCAATAAGTTACAACATTTTCAAGAAAAAAATCTTAGCTACTTCATATCAAAACTGGATGTGTAATTTATGTCAACAATTCTTGGCAAATTATCTCTGTTCTCCCATTTGTCCTTAAAAAGAACAGAAGTCTATCCTGCAGTGTAAGCCAACATTTTTTCAAACTACTTTATCCCATGCTCCCCCTAAATATTTTTACAATGTGCTTCAAATGAGTTTCTACATCTGCTTAAATTCACTTTGTACATAAGGGTGGCATAGGTTACACACCCTTAGGCAAGAATATCCAGGGCAATGCTGGACTCTCATGGAGCACAGCATCTTGGAACAGCACTGCTCTAATCCTCCTGTTTTCTGAACACTTGTCCTGGCCTGAATATTGGCTGAACAGTTAGTAACTAGCAAAACTCTGAGCTGGGATTAGTTTTACATTACTGACCTTATTCTATTATCCTACAAGTCTTCCCACTAATGTCAGAGAATTACTCACACAACAGCATACTGCTCAATTTTAATAAGGACTAAATATAGGCTGGTACTTCAAGTGTTTACAGAGCAAGATCTGTTTGAAGTTTCAGTGCTAGAATCTCATGTTTGCACAAAGGCATCTTAAGACAAGGTAAAAAATATCCATGTTAAATAATTATGTGCCTTATGCCTTCATGGCAGTGTTTCTGGAAAATCTGGGTAGCATTATCATCTTGCAAATGTATCACTGACTCTTAATTGTGTGTATGAATGTGTGTGTGCATATATGTACATACACACACAAAATCCTGCTGAGCATGCTTTATTCTGTAGTGCTGGATGTTGATTTTGACAGTTAATTCCTGCTCAAATACATTGTTTTTTCATCTGCTATACCATTTCTCCACCAGTGAGGCACAGGAGTTGTAGGTGAGGTTTTCTGTTTTAGTTTGGGTTTTAGTTGTTGGTTTTTTGGTTGTTGGTTTTTGGGGGTTTTTTTGTTGGGTTTTTGTTTTTTTTTTGCACAGGATAGACCACTATAATTGAAAGCAGCATGAGAAGGTCACACATCATGGTATCTCAAACCACCACAAAAGCACTATCTGCAGCATGGAAACCAAAACGACAGTATCTCTTTCTCCTACCACTTGATAGCAATACAACCTATTAAAATACACTGGGGCTTTGAAGAGACTAATTTCTTTCACCTCACAGGAAAGAAATCCATACAGCTTTCATGCGATAGAATTTTCTGGAATCTTGATTTTAAAGCAGATGCCTTTCCAACTCCAATATACAACTGGGTTAAGAAATGCAGGAAAGATAGGAAGAACTAGCATTTTGCAAAAAGAGCTTATTAGATCTATTTCTCATCCCTATTCATAGCTAAAGGATCCCTAGGAAAAATAGGCTATAGAGTAAGTGACTGATTTTGGAGAACTGGATCTGGTCTACAGGCTGAAAGCTTAAAAGTCAGCACCAAAAAAATCCACTGTTACTATTTTTTACACAACTTTCATACCAAAGAAGTCTCAGGGTGCAATGGTAGTCCCGAAAGAGTCATGTCACTATTAAGTCTCTACAGTGATGTTTTCTTACCACAAAAGAAACTTTTTTAAGTGTAGCACTGTTAGACAAGGTGTTACTTTGTACAGCATTTCATACTGAAAATCATTCAGAAGACAATTTACTGACAATGTGCTTCCCACCACTACCTTGCCTAAGCTATATATGGCATAACACCTTGTTATAGACAGTGCTTAAAGCACACGTGCAGACTGAAAGGGCTATCCTGACACATTTTGTACATTTCTGATTATAAAAGCTGACAAAATGTTTCTAGTATCTAGATGTTGCTCAAGACCTTTCATAACAGCAGTACAATGAAAACAAAGAGCTCATACACAGCAACAAAAGCATTGAAACTTTTGCAAATTGTATCCAGAACTGTATCAAGCTCCAGATACTAAATTCCCAGACCAAACAGAAAGGCAGGCCCAAAATAAAACCTAGGGAAGACTCCAGTACTCCATGTGCTGTTCTTCTGCTGCAGAACTGCAGCGTTAGTACTTAAACAGAACTGTGATTTTTGCAGCTCTGGCATTACATTGACTGAGGTCGCTTTATCCCACGCAGATAAACTGTGTGTGAATAGTGACTGAAACCAGACTACAGCAAGTATCCAGAAAATTACTCCCAATCAAATATACCTATCCAGCATGCTGGATCACACAAAATCTTTTTTTTTATATACAGGGGCACAACCAGCAGCCACTAATGAGCCCTTTCAAATCAATGCCCAGCGCCTGATGCTGCAAAACAAACCTTAAAACTGTCTCTGATCAGTGCTCTCTTAATATGCTACAATGATACCTGAGGAATTACTAAATACACCCAAGCAGCCAAGACATGAGAAACTGCTTCAGAAAGTGACCTCCTCCTATGAGGACTCCTTTAGTTGTAGCAAAGTCCAGACACTTTACAGCCACAGGCAGAGAAAGCAAACCAAGCCTGTGAACAAAGCCTTGCGTGGAACATCCCTGCAGGCCAAAGTCAGGGTTGGCTTCTTACCTCAGAGTCAAATTCACAGAGAGAAACAAAAGATAAGAGACAACTTTCCAGCTCTAGCTCCACAACCATTAAGCACTTGGGACAGAAGCTAGAACAAGAAATAAAGGGAGAATTAAACAAGTTCAGTGCTTGGAAAGGGGAGGAAGGACACACTACTCCCATGAAAGGCACATACCACAATTAAAATCCCCACTTAAAAGCAAGATTTTTCTTAACTTCCAGTGATCTGAGTCGCTAACTTGGACACATTTAAAATGGCTTTTCTTATTATGTCAAGAGTCACGGACATTTTACACTGTACCAAACCACAGGCCACAACTGCAATTTGGCCCCAGTCTGACAGAACTCCAAGTAAAACATCAAGCCAAAGCAACTCAAAAGCAACAATTTTCCCAGGAGTATATATGTACTACAGAGCCCATCTTAACACAAAAAAGTGACTTCATCTCAAAGTTTTAACTTGTCATCTGAGGCCAACTGACTACACTAGATATAGCTGTATGAATATTTATAGAGTCCAAATGAATATCTCTGGATACTATATACCAATTTCTAATCATCTTTTCCTAGATCCTACATAACCAAGTCCATCAGCAGGGACTCCTTGCTACTGACATCCAAATGGACCATTCAGTACCAAGCCCAAGGCTCTCAAAAAGCAATCATGTAGGCACCAAGTCCAGCTGCCTCACTTCAACTGATCAGTCTATGCAGTCATCACAAATGTGAAATGGAACACACCTGCCAAAATGCTACCACTCATTCAAGTTTTACAGGATAATAAAAGTATTTTTGAGTCCCTTTTCTTTGTATTTGCAAAGACTTCATAAAGCACAGAGATGATGAAAACACTTTGTCTGACATTACACACACACTTGATTCAGACACTCAGCAGAATTAAGGTCAAGTATGGAAATCCAAGTCAGAACTGAGAGCCTGAATGTACATGTAAAGCTTTAGCACAGTAAAGCAGCCGTGGCAGTCTGTGATGCACTGTGTTTGGCTGCTGAACACTGCTGCAGAAGAGCAGTGCCCAAATGTTCTTACTTCAGCCACACTGCACTAATATTGGAAGTCACACCAGCCTGATGCATTCAGGGAAAATCACCGACACTCTGCAGGCTCAACATAACTTCAGTCAGGGAACTCCTTTCCAACACATCTGCCCCAGTTCTCACCTCCAGTATGAAGTCAAACCTTAAATTCAGAACTATCACAGTACATATCTGTATCCTCCTTTTCCACTCACAGAATAAATTAATCTAAGTTGGTCCAAGGACTTTTAGCCAGTAGCATCTTTAACAGCTTATTTTTCATATTTCCTACAATAGTTGCTATGAACCCTACCAGGGAAACAGTTCAAGCCTGACTTTCTCTACCTTCTCTCCTTATTGTTGGATAAAAAACATTAAATTAGTTTAGAAATATAACATCAAAAATGCAAGATGAATATAGAACGCCTCATCAATGAATGCGTTCATCTGCAAGCACTATAGAGCCACACTTGAAAAGAGCGGTATCATTCATCTTGATCATGGGATGGGCCCTGAGAATCTGACAGCTCCCCAGACATCCAGTCTGGCAAACTTCCACAGCAGTTCCACAAAATGGAGCATTTTTGCACAAGGAATCCAATCTATTCTTGCTAGAACCTGCCCATCACCAGTTCCAGCGTTCCGGCTTCCTCCACAAAGAGGTTAATTTATTATAGGTATATTCCATGAAATACTCTGTAAAATTCCTTACAATAACTACAGGCACTTTCCTCCTTTTTCTGTGGATCCCATCTTTCCTATTACAAGCAATATACATAAAAATATTTCTCCATTGTCAAATAAGCAACTATTCTTGCTAGGTGAAGAACCGTGGGATTCTAAAGTAATTTGGAAACCAGTTACTAATCATTCTATGAAAAGCCCATTAAATTCTTCACAAGTTTTCAATTCATATGTATCAGACTAAGTGTTACAGTGAACTTCAAAAACTGCCAAGGCCCAGAATGGAGCCCACCACCACCTGCCATTCTCCACAGGAAATCAAAGCAACCTGTCATGGGACATGAGATGGACATTCACAATATGGCTGAATTGTTTTTAAATACAACCCATGACTCTTAACCCTGCAAAAAAAGTCACAGGTTTGTCTTCAGATAGGTTACAAAACCTGCCTAGAATGACAGAGAAGGTTCAAGTTGAACCAGTCTCATTGTCATCCACTGGGACGCTATATAAAGGAAGAAGAAAAAAAACCAAAGGCATTGTAGCCTTCTCACTGGTTCCTGCTGCTCATACAGGTGATGATACAGGACATGTTGCAGCCTAAGAGCCTGTTGTACTCAAACCCACCAGGCACACATTATTTCAGTCAGGAGGAAGTCCTCCCAGCAAAAGTGATGCCAGTGAAACTGGAACGGGTTCATAGGGAGGCCTTAAAGATTCAATAAAGTAATCCAAACAGATTGTCTCTTACTACATGGGCAAAGACACAGTAGAAAGCAGCAGCTTCATTTCCTGGAGTTCACTGGGTTTCCCAAGACAGGACCTGGACAGTTGGCTAAGCATGAGATAACATCCCATGTATACATACTTTGGCCTAAATATAACAAAAACCTACATATAAAATTACAATATCTCATTAAGGTTGTATGAGTCCAATATCACATCGTCATAAATATTTCTCTTAGCAGTACCGCACATGGCACACCTGATTCAGTCTTTTAAAAATACAGAATAAAAAACCTCAAAACCAACACTTTAATGCTATGTCCTGCAATTAGTCCAATCAGCTTTTCATTTTGAGAATAAAGCTTTTTACCAGTGCCATGGATGTTAAGCTTTGTTCGCCCGTCTTTGTAAGGTACATGCATAGTCCTCATAGAAAAGATGAAACTGTATTTAAAAAAATAAACCACTTTGACATTTCCCTTTAAATAGAAAAATTAACTGCATTTCAAGAAAAGTAAAACCCAGAAAAGGCATTAAAAAAAATCTTCCATACAGAACTGATTCTGCTGTCTTACCTTACAGCTCAATGACAATTTGATATTATTTAGACAAACCTCAAGTATTTTATAAATGAAAAAATTCATCATTTAGCATCAAAGGAAATAGAGATTTGACTGACAATTTTCTCTTTTTCAGAAGTTTACTTTTATACTAAGTATGAAAGATCTCAAAGTAGGTTGATGGAGGGAGTGACTTATGAACAATTCATAAATGTTCTGGGAAGAAAAAGAAATGGGAAAGAAACACCGGTCAAAAACTAAAGGAAGTATGGGTTCTACTCCCAGTTTTGATACTTCGTGTGGAAGAGCAGCCAAATTACCTAATCGTTGTGCTTCATATTTTTCCCTCCCCAGTGCTCCTGCTCCTCCCTCAACATCTTGTCTATTTCAGCTGTACAACTCCTCACAGCTAAAAGGAAATCTTAGCACACATTCAAACCAAACCAACTCTAACAAAATTCAGTCTCAATACAACGTTATGCTTTCATGTCCCAAAGAAACACCAACAATAAAAGTGAATCAAAGAGATAGTTGGTACCTGTGAGTCCTAAAAACCTCTGAGCAGTCACTCACTCCTACAACTGCAGGGACATATTGTTTAGTTCGTGCTTTTAAGACAAACAGGAAAAGAAGCAGGGAAATCGAAGGACATTAGCATTACCTAATATATGAGAGAAATAAATGNTCCGACTAATCTGACCGGAAAACAGGGAAGCGCCGTCTGCCCTGAAGAGCCTCCACCCAGGAATGGGAGTCCCGGTGATTCACAGGCAAAACCAGAAAAAGAAAAATCCCGCCGAGCTCTGTACAGGCGAGAACAGCAGCACTATAGGAAGAAGGTCTGCGGTAAACACACAGACAGAACAAGCCCGTAGCTCAGTGTCAGGGTTCTGAGCGATCCACAGCGGGATATCGCTCACTGCCACGGGCAGAACGGTGACCTACAGCCGGGGAGCCCCATCCGCCCGCCGTGCCCTTCCCGACGCTTCGGCGGAGCCCTGCCCGCAGCACGGGGGAGGGACGGGGGCTCGGAAACCCGCAGTGCCGCCGCTCCCGGGCCCCGCCGCGGAGCCGCACCCCCAGCCCCGCTTCCCCGCGGCTCACCTGCACCTGCTGGCGGCAGCGGAGCCGCCTCGCAGCTCCCCACGAGCGACCACAGCAGAAGGACGAGCCCGAGCAGGTGGCGCGGGCCGAAGGGGCGCGGGTCACCGCCCCCCCACAGCCCGGCGCTCCCACCGAGCCCACCGCGCTGCCGCATGCCGTCCGCTCCTGGACCGAGGCCCGGCGCCAAATGAGGGGCTCGAGGTTCTCAGCGACTCCGGGGAGCCCCCGCGGCAGCCGCCACCCCCCGGCTCCGCGGCATCGGCCCCGCCGCCGCTCCCCTCACAGAGCCCCACCGGCCCCCGCCGCCGCCATCTTCCGGGCTACCTGACCGCGACGGGGCGGGGCGCGCTGCTGATTGACAGCCCGATGCACCAATCAACCAGCGCCGCACGCTCAGGTGGCGGCTCCACTGGTTGGGACGGGGCTAAGCCGTGATTGACAGCTATAACAGCCAACCGTGCTGCAGAGGACGAGATAGGGCGAGGGCAGACTGCGGCGCGAGAGCGGCGGCGCGCGGTTGCCAATTAAGCCTCGCTCGGGCAGTTGGAGGAGGGCGGGGCGTCGCTCGGATTGACGGCTCACTCCGCCAACCGGCTGGCGGGGCGGGGAAGGGGGCGGGGCTTGGCCGACCTCGCGCGCTGGACCCGCGGGCGCGGCAGGGCCGGCGCCCCCTGGCGGTCGAGTGACCTCGCGGGGTCTGTCCGGGCGTGGAGCCTCCTCAGAGCTGCCCCGGGACCGCCCCGCCCTGCGGGGTGATAGAGCCCTGGCCATCCCTCGGGATCAGCCCCTGCGGGAGCACAGAGACCCGGCATCCCTCGGGATCAGCCCCTGCGGGAGCACAGGGCCCGGCCATCCCTCGGGATCAGCCCCTGCGGGAGCACAGAGCCCCGGCATCCCTCGGGATCAGCCCCTGCGGGAGCACAGAGCCCCGGCCATCCTTTGTCATTAGCCCATGCGGGAGCACAGACGCCCCAGCCATCCCTTGGGATCAGCTCCTAGGGGACCACAGTTCGCCCGGCCATTCCCTACGGGATCACAGCCCCTCCTGCCATTCCTTGGGATGGACCCGGCGTATTCCTGCTCCTCTGCGGGAGCGTGATGAGTCCCAGGTTAGACTCTGGGATGGGCACACCACCCTCCCTCTGCAGCCCGAGCGCTTCCAGGGCTGGAGGTGACCTTGTTAAATTATTGATACCAGCAGGATTTAGAAATAAAGATTATTCTCGTTTAGGTCTGTGATTCTGCTGAACTTTGAGTACATGAAAATGAGGTGTCAGCTCTAAGCAGCATAAATGGAAGCGTTAATCCTAAAGAATCAGGGGCCCTCTACGATGAGGAAATAGGGAAATTCCACGTGATTAACAAACTAGATTTCTGTTTTCCAAATAATTTAACAGAAAGGCTAGTTATGTCAAGATTATATAATGACTTTGGGAGCACAGATTGACCAAAGAAATGTACAATGAGTCCACCCCTGGGAATTCATGAAAGGGAGGTTTTGTGCTCAAAGTAGTATTTGGAACATGGCATCCAGTAAGATAAAGCATAAACCTAAATGCCCTCTGTCCCTTCGAATTTTTTCTACCATGGGGATATATCTAAATCAAACTTCTCTTACCAAGTCTGTGTCTAACCCCAGATATGCTCTGTCTGGTTGAAGACACTAATTTTGTTACCAAATGACCCATATTTTTTTAAATGTTCTAATTAGTTTCCCTTCCAAAGGAAATATTTTACTTGAATAATAAAATGGAATAAAATCTTCTGTTGCTTTAGTAAATTATTACTAATGTATTGTGCTGCTTATAATGAATTACTTTTTAAAAGTAATCTCAGAATATTGTTTGTCTGGCTGTCTGTGGATTTCATGGATGGGAGACAAAATGTGATCCCTTTAAAATCAGTGATACATAATTTACAACATATAATATGTATGACTTTCCTTTTTTCCATGTACAAACAGCCACCAACTCAATATAAATAGCTCTTTGCTATTGTAAAACTGAGGCTGGTGATCACATAGCCAGGTCTTTCTCTGTATGTACTGTAAATATGCAGTGAAAACATCAAGGTTAGTCCTTCATTCTTCACTCTACCCCATCTCCCTCCCATGAGCACGGACATCAGAGATGGCGCCTCTGGACATGAGTGTGACTCCTTCCAGCTGACGTGAGGTCCACTCTTGTAATGCTGGTTATCCAGACAACCCCATGTTTTTGTGGAAGAACCATATGGGCAGATCCAGTGTCCTGATCACTGCAGTGCCTTGGGTCTAAAGTCCTTCTGAGCTCTGTCACTGACTTCGTGCAAATTCCACACAGAAATAATGTTGAGATTGATAGCAGCTACAGACGTGAAGTTTAAACCTTCCTTTGCAGCCTTCCAGCATGTCTACAATGCAAGGATGTTCTCATTTCACTACTGAAAACAATTCGTTGCATCTCAGCATAGGAGGCTGCTTGATTTCCCAACCCACCCTATCACAATTGAATGCTGGGCCTTTGATGTAATTTTCTGATAAAACATCACGTTGTAATATCATCCGGGCCATTATGGCAGCATATCATTACAAGGACTTGTTAGAGCACTATTCTATAATGATGGGACACTTAAGGTTTGCTGTGAATTAGTCACTGGTGGAAGCTAAATAACCAAACCTTCCAATCCTTTGTTCTACATGTTAGTCACAGCTTACTCCTTATCTTCAAATACACCACAAACATCAAAAAAACCCCAGAGATGCAAAGCCCCATCTCCCACCTTCATCCTCAGGAATGTTAGATTCACCCATTTACAATTTCTGCAATTAAACATCTGTGGTAAATACATCAGACTAATGGGATGAGCAACCTAATAGTGAGTAATCTGAAAGGTGCGTAAAAAGAAAACAGATTTACTTAAACAAAACTCTTCCTATACACAAAATGGGACGTGCTACCACGTATCACAGCCTCATGTTTCTTGATTATGCACTGTTATCGTTGCCAAATTACTGAAGCTGCTGTTCTGCGTGGGAGGTGTTCAAACCTTTTTTTAGAGACAGATAATTGGATCAACTAAAGGATGTTGATAGTTTTATTTTCAGTTGGTTTTCTACAATATTTTTGATAACATCATTGGTGCAGAAGGAATATTTGTCTAGCAGGCTGAGCAAGTTGCCAGAGGGGTGTTAAAGGTCCTCAGTGTAACTGTGAATAAAGCCCCAAAAGATTCACAATTCGTTTACTACAAAACGGTATCACAGAGCACCAGGAACCGAGCTGATCACAGGACCCAGCTCTTTATTCCAGATGACTGTTTTAAGCTCAAAGATTGGCTTCTCTATGTATAGATGCTGAGACACACATTCTGCTCTCCCTCCCCCCAAAAGAATCATGTCTCATCCTTTCAAACACAACCTTTCTTTCCCTGTCAGTATTGTCTTTTCATATTTAACAAACTGATTCACTTCTCCACCTGACAGAGACAAAATAAATATCACTGGTTTTAACCTCCACCTTCAGTCATCACTGACCTAATAGTGTTTTTATATAACTGGAGGCTTCTTTCTCCATTCCAATACTCCAGCATCCAGAATTTCACATTTCAAGCAAAATTGGCTGAAGAAAACTGCATTTAAAACAATCAGTAAAAGAAATGTTCTCCTTTGTGTCAATTGTTTTCTCTTAGTATCTACCTGTCATTCTAAAATGGGTTTAGGTCAGAACTCTCTGATTTCTTCCCAAAAATGCTTAAGCTTGAACGTGGAGAAACAAACTTCTGGAATATATGGCTCTGCATATTTTGAATTGCTGGTAGAAAATTCAGTTTGCATTAATTTTAAAATGTGTTAAATAAAGATCAAACAGCTCTTTTTTTAATCTGTTCCTTGTACATCATTAAGGAATTGCATTCTTCTTGGGAAATATTTAATATTTGGATTTGCATCTGCCACTAACATCCTGGAAGATTTAGTATAGGTTTTATTTCTATTGATTCAGGAATACCTAGTGGATTCTGATGGGCCTCATTGGCAAGGTCCTACTTATTTTGGCTTCAAACAGGTAGACTTTCAATAAGTTTTAACATTCAAATATGAAGATGGATCATAATTGTAAATGTATCTTATTCAATTAATTTAAATTGACTTTATTTACTTTATTAAATTAAATTCATTTCACTTTAGTCCACTGAACTATTCTGTGGAATCAATGGAGTTAGTAAAAAGTATTAATTTTTATGAAAGAGCATTTAAGTACTCCCTCAAAGAAGCGTAAGTGCCAACATCAGTATAAATTTATTCTCAACAGGATTTCATCCTGATTTACAAAAAATAGAGTCAGAAGTGGGTAAATTTCTTTCCTCACATGTTACTCTGATGATGCTGCCACCCAAATTGCCAATTCATGCCAATTTTGCAGCTGGTTTTTATGCCACTGACAACGATCTAATGCTGGAATAAAAGATATATCTATGTTGATAAATCTGTATTTTCAAGCTTCCTGTAGAACCTTGCATCAAAATCTTAGGAGGGAAATTATGTGTGTCTATTCCCTCCAACGGTATAGGAGATTTAATTAATTTCCACTGACACAAAAGCAAATGCAAAGTTATGATTTTTGTGTAAAGAAGCTGTTTTAAAACTTCCTCAGCTACATTAGAAATTCCTTCCACCCTCTCCTATTTATTTTCAGTAAACTTAAAACTGTGTGGACTATTACGTTTTGCTCCAGATGCAGCAAACCAGGACAGAATAGAGTGAAAAACCATTTAACCAAATGGATGTCTAATGCAGTCCTGATCTAAATATACATTGTATGTGTCAAGGGGGAAAGAAAGCAAACCAGGAAGAATATTCTCACAAACAGACCAAGTAAGAAGCAACAGATCAAACAACAAGGTTGCCGTTCAGCCTCTCCTCATGCAGGACTTTCGTTAAGGCAATAGTTGGGGAAGCTGCTCAGCAACTCTCAAGAACTTGTCCTATCTGAGACTGCTCAAAAAAGCAAATGTCACTGCATAAGGCTCCGGGTGTTTTTACACTGGAGGTGTAGGTGACAAGAACAGCACTTCTGCAAACGAACCGTTCAGCACCACTTCTGCCTAAATGTAAGGGTTTAGTAAAACTACCTCCAAGGTACGGAACCAGGCAGTGCCTCTGAGAAACAAACATCTCCAGGCTCCAGAAGCAGAATGTTCCTGTGATTAGCCATGTTTAACTAAGTATTTGCTGATGTAAACTCTGCTTACACAATGCCCAAAAAGCATTATCTGTTTCTAGACCTCTTGAACAGCAGGAATCTCTTCATCACAAATCCTTTCGATAAAGGAAGGCAAACTTCTGAGCACAAGATAAAATATTATTTGTATGTCTCTCTAAATAGGACTTCTAATACTAAATTTTTAGGAGTATTATATGTCACCACTCGAATGTTTCACCTGTTGAAAGACAAAAATTTTTTAGAGTTCTATCAAACAGGGAATTCTTGATCAACCTGCCTATTAAGGTAGTCCTTTCCATTTCCATGCCACTTTACACCCAACTTCATAGAAAACAATCAAGAAAAATCTCATACTAGTTCTCATTAACATTGAGCAAGCTGAAACTCAGGGAAGATTAAAGGACGATTTTTTACATACACAAGCATTCACCTTTGATTTTAAATATCTTTAATAACCCAGTCCTGTGCAACTGCTCTAAAATTAAACCAGAAATTATCTTAGACCACTTGCATTCCCTTTCAACAGTCTCTCACTGGCTTCCACACTTTGTTTTAGTGAAAGCATAAGCAAAGACTTCAGTCTAAGGACCACTCGGTGTATGGAGGGGAAGCTCATTGCAATTTGGAAATATTTTGTAATACTGACAAAAGGAATTTTTAAAAGAAGCTCTTGGATCTGGAGGGCAGATCCAGAAAAGGATAAAAGAACAGCGTAAGGAAGCTGCTAACAGAGAGACAGGTGTTGTCTTGGTGCTTTCAGCTGAAGTACACATTTGGAAGAAAAACACAAGGATCCAAGATTTAGAGGAAGGTGCAGCTCACTGCAGCACTGCAAGGGAAGGATGTACCTTGTACTGAGAAGTTAATGCTTTCTTATATTTTTTTTTTTAATATTAATGAATGTTGGCTTCCAGACCACTGACATTTCAATAGAACCAATTACACAGAAGAATTTGGTGAATCAAGACAAACTAAGCAGGATCAGGAAGAATCTTGTCAGTTGAGGAAGGAGCACACACCAATATATCCTGCCCATGTAAAATGAAAAACAAAATTTTTGACATTTTCATTTATTTTAATAATTATTGGTTCCAAAGATCATATTCAGGACAAGAATCATTTACAGAAAGTAACAATTGGTTATAAATTTCTGTACTATTTGGTAATCAGAAGAGAAAGGTATAAAATACCTCTATGAAAATTTATTATAGAGAAGGCAATAAAAACCAATGAGCAAATCTTATACCACAGACAAGGAACAACTCACTTTAAACAAGTATCAGATGCATTTTAAAAAACCTTGGTCTTCTTAAGGACAGCACCGTATTTTAAAAGTTTACTTATTAACTGATTACTTACAAAAACAGATCTGAAATATGTAGCTCATTTTCCTCATCCTTGCAGTCTGAGAGTCCAAAGACCATCCAAGAATCAAAGCCTTTCTATCTTCCACAATCCCTTTATCTTTTTAATAAGGCTAATCCAACAGAAATAGGTTTTTAAAAAGATATTTACATTTTGTAATCTTACAGGTGAAGTTGCTTTGCTCCTAGGATTATAAAATACAGACAAATAAAAAGATAGTGGAAATTTAAGCAAGGCTCATACTCACTATAACTGGTTTTCTAACCCCAACACTAAAAACTTACTGAGCTCAACTCACCATGTGGGATATTTTTTCCTGCCCCTTGTTACAACATTATAGGAGCACTGTATATCCTTCATTCTGCACTATATTGTTTTGGCCATATCTAACAAGGGAGTAGAGCTGCTCTTGTGATTGACATTACTCATGTGTGCCAGGATATGCAGAAATATGTCTCATATTTTCACTGAGGAACTCTAGGAAAACCCAGGCAATGAGCCCACCTTATAGAAGAATGAGCTACCTGAGAACAAAAGACATTTTCAAAGTGCTCACCTCCTTGCTGATTTTCAAAGCTTTAAGTAAAGTGAAAAGGTCTAATCTCATTCATTAAATTCAGTAGTTACAATTTTGTTCTCCAATCCCAGAAAGGAAAAATTCATCCAAATAAAAAATGCATTTATCTTTAAGGGAACTGGTGTTTTCTTCTGATATCAAAGCAATGTAAAAACCAACAAATATACCTTAGTGGGATGTTTATGGTATATCAGACAATACAGAATCTAAATAACTTCTGAAGAGTAGAAAGGGGTTTGATGACAAATTGCTGACTCTATATGAATCTCATGAATCAACTCCTATATACACTGAGTAATCAGGAAGAAATGGTAGTTGACAAAATGCATTTTCTTCTTCACGTTTTCAAATGTAAATTATTTGAACATGAAGGAAATTCAGTCTAAAGGTCCAAAGCTAATAAAAATCCATGGGCTGTAGTATGTTCAGCAAGAGGATCTCTTTCAGATCTGTACACAATACCAAAAGGATGTGGTGTTTCAGTGCTGTGAACTCCAGGGGCTATCACTGCAAATTGAGAAAAAACATCATAAGAGATTAAACTAGATGTGAAAACAGTTATCAGCACCTTTGCCAAAAGTTTAATTCCTCTGCAAGTGTGTGCTACCACGGCTAAGTAATTTTGACCATCCAAATGTTTTCAGAACATGGCAGGTGACACACCTATTCCAAGATATTAGAAAATGCTAATATCTCATCTGCTTAAAAGTTTATGTAATGCAGAAGCAGACTAGGAATTTTAACAATAACAAAACCCCCATAACTTCATGTCATAATGTATTATATAAGCATGAAAAATTATTTCCTCTTGGATGTGCCATCAGCACATGGCTGGAAAACTGCCTCACAAGCTGACAACTTCTGAATTACTCTTGTGTGAGCACAGCTCAGGTTATCTATTTATAAAGTCATACCACAGGTGTTGCCTGCAGTGGGATATTACAACGAGCAGTGGTTAAAGAGCTTTTCTCATTTTGACGCGACCCAGGTGCTCAGTTGTGCCTTATCAGTCTTTCTAGGCAGTGCTCTCAATTAGAAATTTGGAGAGCCTGGCATCTGGCACACGAAGACAACAGAAATGTACATTACCATTTCCCAGGGGTCATGGATTAAACATGGCTTGCACCTGCTCTGCTTACTGCTGAGCTGGTAAAAGCGGGATTATCACTTTTACCCTTTCATTGGTTAAATTTTACAGCTTACCTATCCACCAAAGTATGGACCACTTTTTAATTTGACCCAAATATAATCTTCATCCCACAAAAACTGCTAGACATATTTATCTTTTTTAAAGACGTCTCAAAATGCTGAATCATTGAATGTAGGTACAGAAAATGTTATTTTTATCAAGCAAATTAACACAACTCACATTACATTCCTACACATGAAATACTCCTGTCATACAATAAAATATTCCACTGCTCTTTGTGCATAAACAGTAACATCAGTGTGTGATATCTGATTTTTCCTCTGCCTAGATTTGCGTATAGTTGTTGGAGATCAGGACAGTTACAAGAGCTTTTCTCTTCACTGGCTGGTCCCACCACTGGCAAAGGGCTTGGACACACATCCCTGCTGCATTGTGCATTTCTCCAGCTGGCAAACACAAGCCTGGCAGCCATCTGTTATCATTCTTCATGCTGATCTAGATTCCCTGCATGGGCAGACCCACTGCAGAGGAAATAACCCACTCTGAGGATTCCTGGTCTCATGTGCTGCGAACCTTATCCTGTAGATGAGGTGCTAATAGGAGAGAAAGTGGAGAAGTGTGCTGGTTTGGCTGGGATAGAGTTAATTTTCTTCACAGTAGATGGTATGGGGCTGCGTTTTGTGTTTGTACTGGAAACAGCATTGTTAACATGAGACGTTTTTGTTATTGCTGAGCAGAGATTACAGAGTCAAGGCCTTTCCTGCTCCTCACCCCGCCCACCAGACAGGAGGATGGGGGTGCACAAGGAGCTGGGAAGGGATACAGCCAGGACAGCTGACCCCAACTGACCCAAGGGATATCCCAGACCACAAAGCTTCATGCTCCAGGTTTAAAGCTGGTGAAAGAATAGAGAAGGGACTTTTGGATTGATGGTGTTTGCCTTCCCAAGTCACTGTCACATGCAATGGAGCTCTGCTTTCCTGGGATGGCTGAACCTGCCTGCCCATGGGAAGTGGTGAAAGAATTCCTTATTTTGCTTTGCTTGTGTGTGTGGATTTTCTTTACCCATTAAATTGTCTTTATCACAACTCATGAGTTTCCTCACTTTTACCCTTTCAATTCTTTCCCCATCCCAGTGGGCAGGAGTAAGTGAGAGGATGCATGGGGCTCAGTTTCTATCTGGGGTTAAACCACACCAAGAAGGAAGGTCTCTAGAACATCAAGCTGATCACTGCAAGGCAGGAGATCCTGTGTGTGCCCCACCATCACCTGCCAATGACTCCCACAGAGATCTGAACAGAACCAGTTAATGCCTGAACCCAGGCTCACCTCTGTACACTCTGGTGCTGTGGCACGTATGCAGATGGCTCAATTAATGCACACAGTTCTTACAGAGCAAACTCTGAGTGAGAAACACACAGGAACTCTGCCACAAATTGATTCGGTGTCCAAAGAGATCACCAAGGGCTATTGCTTCCCATATGTGCCCTAACTTCTTTTCTGCTCTGTCATTCCTGTCCTTGTCTGAAATACACTTTGTCCACTACTGAGAGATTCAGTACTTCTCCAGATGGCTCTGGCTATTTTCTTCCCTTAAGCAGAGTTTTTTGCTGCTGTATAGAACTGCATGGCATTACAGAATATCAGAGAAAGTATGTTTAGTGCTGTACAATGAAAACACAATGTGCTCAGCCCACTGTTAGAGGCAAAAATCTGAATAAGACGTAGATATGAAGGCCACCAATAACTTACGGATTTGCTGATCCTGTGTTGAATGAATCTTGCATTTAATGATTCCTAGGTGTATATAGATCATTCATATAGAGAAAGAATATTCATTGGTTCAGAGGACCAATAAATCAGTTGTTGTACACTGAAAATGGATTGACATCAAACACTAAACCAGTTACATTTTATTTTACTGCTACTGTACAACAAGCAATTAGCATAAGCACTTGTGATAATTACAAATTAAAATATGCTATTGGTCATGCATTTTGTGTATGTAATTTTGAGTCTAATTCGTCATCTGGCCTGGAAACAGCTATCATATATAGCCATGTTTATTTACAGAAAGAGACTCTTACACCGCATCTGATTGTTTTGTGCAATGATTTCAGCATAAAGGATACACAAACGAACTTGAAGTAGAACAGTCATTCCTGTGTTCTCTGTCTACTGCATTATTATTGATACACTTTTGCTTTTTGCTTCAGGTTACTATATTTGGCAGAAGAACTGGGGCTCCTGCCTGATCTTAAAAAAAAAAAAAATACCTGAGGAAGGATGGAACAGAATTCCACAAATAGATTTGTATGTGATACACACATAAGTGTAAGAATGCATAGAAAATCCCAACGAAACAATGTCGATATTAGTGCTACAAATTCTGTAAGCCGTTAAGCTGCCGACAGAATCCTCATTGATTCTGCCCTTTGTTTAACTGCTACAGACTTCAATAGCAGTTCCGGCCACGCACAGAGTGAAGGGTCAGCCCCTGAGAGATTGACAAATATTGTAGAGATTACTAGAAAGGAAGAAATACACCCACTTAGAAAGAGCATGGAAGAAAACAGTGCCTTTCAAATGGAACTACAAGAAGCAGAAATCAGGATCTGTGGCTATATTTAGAAGCACAGTATGATCCTATTTATGCAAGGGCCTCAACCCAAATAGGTTGAGGAAACTCCCATTCCCAAAATTAGGGGAAACAAATGTAACTTGCATTCGCTTGAGACTCCTTTCAGACTTGCTCATCTTTCATTATACAGCTTTGTAGATGCTGAAAAATTAGTTCCTAACTGAGAAATTTAAGATGAAGCGCACTAAGAGTGAAATAAACACAGTATGGGAATGAGATGAGAACCTAAGGAAAATTTCATATCACATTTCCTGAAAGTGAGCTTCTGTCAGAAAGATGATCATGACTGCATTAACAAGCCCCCTAGTTATTCCCAGCAACATGACTTTCAACAGCCTTTGATACACATAATGACAGCTTTGCAATATTAAAGCTTAATTTGGGGTGAAGAGAATTCTTCCTTGATTTTTCTCTCCAGGGACTTTGATGCAATTAATTCCCCTGACACTGCTGTGTGTAAAACCACAGGTAGGTCAAGTTAAAGCCGATAATAACAAACATGTATGGACCGCAAGGTTTTTTGCCCCTGCCTGAGGTATCCTGTGCATACTTTTACACAAAATCAATTGACTCTTCTTAAAAATACTATATGGTTCAGGTAATAAAGAGTTGGAATTTTTGATTTTACATAAATATACTTTAATGGCCTTAAGAAGAAAATTGCTACAAGTCAGAACTTTATGTAGCTTTCAGAAATGAGAACTGAATCTAGGTCAAAACTGAAGCTTTAAATAAATACCATAAATAAACTGAAGTCTAGACTCTCTAGTTCTGTAAACAGGAAAGATTATTCTGTATTTTCAGTGACATGTAGTTCACATTACAATATAGTTCTGAACAAAGAAGTGTGTGATCACTCATAAAACATTTTTCCTAAATGCTAATGAGTCTATGGTAAACTAAAAAACAGGTTAAGATGCCGGGACCTTCCCTTCTGCTCAACCCTCAAGCAAATATCCCCTGGAAACTCACATTGTGCATCTTCAGGTTACAGAAAGAAACGTTAGGTATTGAATAAGACTTCTCTATCCCACAAGCTAAATAAGTCTCTACACTTTGTTTCTGCAGTCAGAACTTCAACCCAATGCTGACTCATGTGCACCTTACAAAGTCACAATCCTGATTTGGTAATAGTGCCTTGCAGACAGAACAAAACTTTCCATTGCAAAGCCTTTTTCATAAAAAAACAAAACAAAACAAAACAAAAACCCCAAACCTTTGAAAATACCTGGATTGATGCTGCAGACTATGAAAAGCTGAACTGGTAATTGCTTTGACTGTTAAGGCACCAAAACAACATTTTTCTAAACCAATCAGTCATCCCAAATTGGACCTGGGACATATATGGGCAGTTAGGTACTATTAAAATACAACTGGTATTAATTACAGTATCATTAATACTGTCATATACTTGCCATCTCTATTAAGCTGTCACACATATTGCTGTATGTGCAAAACTCCCCCTGAACTGGAGCTGTAAGATGATGTTCAGAAACAGAACACACATTTGCCCATTTTTCTTCTTCAGTGCTGAATTATGGTACTATTTGCAGTGACACTACCTAAGAGCTGAAATCATGGACAAAATCATATCTACCCAATGGGGCTTTCAGCCCAAGTAGCATTCATTATACAGACTTCACAGAATTACTGCTGTGAATCACACAAGCTGGACTGTTTCACCAATTTTAGGTAAGACTCCTGCTCACTCTCCATCTTAAAACTGTAGACACAAGATCAAGTGTTTATTTCAGCAGCCACTTCCCACACATAATTCTACCCCCAGGTGAAATAACCCCCTGTCTCAACCACCTTTCAACAAAGGCAAGCAAAAAGAACTCTTAGAGACTCAGGTGCCTCACCAAGAAGACAAGAAATTTCTGATAGTTTCCTGACATTGTGCTAGTGGGAAGAAGGGCTGTACACTTTGTTACAAGTAGGCCAAAAATTCTTTGCCAGCCATTCTATCTTTTTAGAAACTATTGCACTGGTGGTATGACTTTAAACCATATTGTCCTTTTGCAGTAATCAATCTCCAAACTTCTCAAAATATGTGCCTCTGACCAAAGATCTCTTAAAAAAATATTCTAAGTATCAAATAGCCCACAGAAATACCAGTAGGACATTTCAATACTAATATTGGTGTTCCTATCCTCTCTATTGAAAAATGACCTCCAAATATGCTCTGAGAACTACTAATTAAGACCTACTAAAGCATTTTGCAGAAACGATATGCCAGGTAAATGCCAATCCTTTCTGTAACATACTACAATGGAAATGGCACGAGAACAGCGATGAGGAAATATAGCCAAGAAGTGTTACCAGATAACAGGAGAGCTATTGTATCTGAATGAATCATGTTGCAGTTAAAGAACTGTTCTTGCTACTTGAAGAAATGCAGACGTTCTGACCGGAGCTGCTAAACTGTAAACACTGTGGAACTGCTGGCACTCATCTCTGAAGAGAACTGAGGATATTTTTGATCCGATGGAATGGTTTAAAGATGAATCAGAAAGAAACTTACTTATTACTCTTTCACCAATTCACTGAACTTTTTGCTGCTGTCCTCCTGTCTAATTTAATTTTACATCTCTGAAAAATTAAGCATGATGCATTGCAGCCCGTAGTAATTGGTGAAAGGGAGAGCATTCCTTGAGCTGCACAGCCAAAGCCTCATCCTCATGCAGGAGACAAGAACCGCTTGTCAGACTTGCTGCTATGCTTTGCCTTCAGGCTCCAGTCACAATGCATGCCCTTAGCTATTGTCTAATCTAGAAATGCACAATACTGACTTTCTGAAAACAGTTGCTCCTGAGCCTATGATGGCAATTCTTCATTGTGCAAACATTTGGAAAATGCTTTGCATCATCCAGCTCTGTCTGGAGGCACTCCCAGCCAAAGCAACTGGGTGTGTGCAGACATGAGTGACTGGGGCCAAAAGAATCCAACAATGTTGTTTCTCAACAAGTCCTTTGTTTTTTGTTTGATGTTGCAGTCAGTGCCAAGAAGCAAATCTCTGGTGGATTCAGGGGAACAGGTATGTAGGAGCATATTTCTCCCTTGGCTCCACTGAAATTTATAAGCTCAATGAATGGCTTCATAATGTGGCTAAAATAGTTTCTCTGAAGAACAAGTAAGACATGGAGATTAGCTCAAGTAGATCTCTCCATAGGAAGTGCCTGACTATTCTTGCTGGCTGTGGATGCTAGAAAAATATTGGAAATACGACATTCAGAGGGGGACAAATCAATATGCACAAAAATCAATATTTCCGTCCTCTTTCTTTGTATTAATACTTCTCTGCAACAATCCTGAAAGGGTAGTCAGGGCCTGAGGACCTGTGGAGTCAGGGTGTACATCAAGGCAGCTAAACTCTCAAATGTCTATTTTCAGGCCATCTTTGATTGTGAAAAGTGTTTGGTTACCAGTTGGGCACTGGCAGGGCACACCCTCTCCCTGTGCCTCACACAGGACATGCACTGTCTCCCTCGAAAATTGTCTTGCACAGACAGAATGGCAACGTCAAAGGCAAGATGAGATATCCAAAGCTCATCAGCAATTCTGCTGGAGCACAGAGAGGTCTTCTGCATTTCTGCTGAGAACAGATAATTCCCACTAACGCAGTATGTAGGGAACTTGTTAGGGAAGACAGAAATGAAAGGAGAGGGAGAGTGTCACTGAATGTTGACAAAATGACTGAGTGTGAAGAAATCTGTGATCGCACTGACCAAACAAATTCTGTTTAGGTGGAAATTACTCGGACTAGAGATGACAAAAACTGCCCAAGCAAGATACTGCTGAGGATCTTTTACAGCCTCCTTCCTCTATTCAAACTTGAATACAAATTATAAGGGATGTAAAATCACAGGAAAGTAATAAGTGCAAATCCTTGTTTAAGGAAGACTTTGACTTCCCAGACCTAAAGCAGAAAATAAATGCCACCAGTGGTGGCAGAGCTCCATCAAAGACACGGGGATAGTATAAGGTGGTTTTCTTTAATAATCAATCAGCTAACAAGAGATGGTGTTGCTTAAGAATAAGCAATGAAGACCTTTGCTTTGATTTACATAAGGCAAATGAGAGATGGGAATGACATAAAGGAAATAGTAGCATAACACAAATTACAGTGTCTTAGGAGAAACAAACTATATTTCTTCATGCAAAAAAAAAAATAAAAAACTATTGAGGAATACATACAATCTCCTCCCTAGCATACTGAAATAACTGGTATGTGAATTTACCAATAAAAGAAGCCAGTGTTTAATGAATTTCAATGAAAGCTTGCCTAGGACTTCAGCATAGCAAATACAATGTTTATATTCTGAAATGTGTTTTTAGAAAGTATACATATTCTAAAATGTATTTCAAAAATTCAGTATAATGCCAAGTCTTAAAACAAAGTTTGAAAGAAAGAACAATTAATTGTAAGGAGGCAAACAGAATGTGAGAAAACATACACTGTTTACCAGAGTAGAAGATATCAGACTGAGCTGGTGTATCTTGAGTAGGATAATTGTCTCTCCAGAATGAAATAATGCAGTGAACTCAGTCTACTGAAGTTCGAACGGATCATTTGATACAGTGCCCTGCAGGAAATCAATTACTGAAAGTGGAGGTTATAGGGATTAATATCAAAGCAATGTGAAAAAGGAGCAACAGGTTATAACAAGAAAGGAGTTACAAGAATGGAGCAAATTACCCAATGGTGTTCCTCAGGGATCCCACTTTGGAGCAATACCATATAATCTACATTCCCATGAACTAGGAATATAATCAGGCCCAGCCTCAAAAATTGTGCATGTGATAAAAAGCTGGAAGGTATTGCCAATCCTGAGGAGGACCAGATCACCACACTGGAATTAGATGACCTTCTTGCCTGCAGTGATAGAAATTTAATAATGTGAACTGCAAAGTCATGTTCTTGGGATTCATCAGCTGGAAGCAATAGAGAAGGAAAAAGATCCGAGTGTTCTGATAGACTGACAGTGTGCCAAATCTGCCAGTACAACACAGCTGTGGAAACAGATAATGTAGTGTTCAGATGGCTTAGGTGAGATTTTTAGCAGAGAAGGAAATATTGGCACTTTTAGACAAGGCACTGCTAAGATTTTGTGTGAAATATTTATACAGTTCCTGTCAACAGTATTGAAAAAGATTAGCTTAAATTGGAATCAGTGCAGACTGGCTATTAGAGCAATTACAGAATTAGCAGTCTTAGGGAGAGATAAAAAGAACATGACTTCTTCAGTGTGACAGTGGAGGAACAATATGCAAGTCCTTTATAAATAGATCTATGCAAGTCCTTTATAAGTAGATCTTAAGATAAATAGAGTGGGAAAAGAACTAAGTTAAAGGTTAACATGACTGTGAGATAAAATTTTTATAATCTGATCAACAGCATGTTTAGACTGAAAACTATAGAGAACATTTCTAGCTATTGAAGGAGATCACATATTTGCATGGTCTTTCAAAGGGAGCAGTAAGGGCATAGAACTTAAACAGTCTTAATATGGAACTTGATATTCCCACAGAAGAGTTGCATAACTAAGAAAATGAGTCTGTGACAAATAAGTGTTTTGGATATACCAAAAGAGGCTAGAAACAAGACTAGATCACTCTTGTTCTGTATTTCTTGTGTATGAATCCCATGCTTCACAGAGTTTTCTGGTTGCCAAAGTATACCAAGGGACCAGTGGGCTCCTCCCAGCAAATCCTCATTGCTGCACAAGTTTCTGAAGTTTCTTCACATTTCTTTGAAATGCTGGGCCTTTGCCAGTTGTTCAGTTTCACCTCCAGAAAACTAAACCTGCCTGGAAAGTGCAGAGTGCATTGGATGAGACATAGCCAAATGATGTATTTCTCCTCCCAGGCAGCTGTGATTTGTACCTGGGCCCACTGATGTGTAGAAGGGTGTGGGTAGGTGTGTAGATGGACCAGCTCCTCCTCTCCAAACCCCTTCTGCTGCACTGAAGTACCTAATAGTGCAGTGTGGCTCTCTCTTTTCAAACATAATGCACTCTCTTCCATTGCCTAAACTAATCATTGAATGACAATTTATTCTCTACAATCTTATGGCTGAATTTTCATTCCTTAAGTACCTGTTTTTTCCATTCTTGCTTATCTCGGTATAAATCTGGGGTAACCATCCTGTAGGCTGACTCTTCCTAAATGAAATAAAACATGGATTACAGAGGACTGGAGAAACTTGGCTTGCTTATTATGTTCTTCTCAAATACCCTTTGCCTCCTAAGACTTCTATTCAGCATCAGCTGCTCAGTCCCCATTCCCGGAGTTACTGATTCTGCTCTTTTATCATAGTACAGAATGTGATAAAGAATTTCTGCTGTGACGTTGTGGAAGTTCAAGGACACCTTTTCTGTACCTGCCAAAGGTGATTCTCTGAAATGCTGCAAGGTGGCTGAATGTCTGTATTCTTTTCTCTACATTTATCATCTTCCCCACCCTATTTTATGAGGAAAGACAGCCAGAATAGTTACATAACTTGTTCTCAACAGGAAGCCAAATAATTGCTAATGTTGTGTTTATTTTATTTGTTTCCATGTCAAATTGAAAAAAAAAAAAAGCTCGTATCCCACTGTGAATTACCTGGCCAAATGTAATTCTTTCTTTTATGTCTGTGAAATACCTACATCTCAAACATTTGTGGAAACAGTATTAGTAACAGTAACAACAACAGATGTGCCATGGTTTGAGCTCACTCTGCTGTGTTGCTTTTCAGCCCTTTCCCGATGATATCATAATCTGACTCTGGAGCTCTCACATAACCCACTCAGGGTTTTCTACCACATGAATTTTTTTTCTTGTTTTTCTGGAGTTTTGAACATGAAATTGGTATTAATGATTCTGATTTAATCACAAAATCCTGTGTAACTTGTAGCCTGTCAGGATAAGGTGATTTTTTCTCTTAGAATAAGCATAATTCCAATAGGGCCTGCCTGTGCACTTAGACACTCTTGTGTCCCAGGGGATATGGCACTGCAGGATACTTCAAATCCCAGAGAACTGCTTTGTTTGAAATTGGGTTCTTCATTCATTTGAGAATCCAATGTCTGTCTACATAATAGAAGGCATCTATGTAAGGTTTAGTATGGGTGATATGATTCAGGTAATGATGCCAATGGGAGCTTTCCACAGCTTGATGAGAGAACCAAGGCAATAAGGAAAAGTCTTTCTGGGGCATTGAACCTCCACTGCAGAGAAGTGCGCTAGGAAAGAAGGCAGTGGGATGAAGGATCACGTACAAGACCCTTGGCAGGATGGATGGGGTCTGGGTTATGTCAAAGCAGCTCTGTGCTCACCTGAGAGAACCAGAGGAGTCACAGACAGAGATGACAAAAAACAGCAGAGCAGCTGGAAGTGGCAGCCCTGGAAACTTCCTTGACCTTGCTACTGATATTTTGTCCCTTGAGTTTTGCACTGCAGAGCAGGTTTTAATGACCTATCAACAAATCCTCATATCCATCCTCCTGGCTAACTCAGCAGTGTAAGAGGAGCAGCTTTTTCCACAAAATACGATTTACAAATAGTTTTAGAGGCTTGATTTTTAACCTGCCTACAACCTCAGCCTGTCTGTGCCGCTCGCACGCAGAGCCTGGCGGCTGCCGAGAGTTCTGTGGGAAGGCAGAGCTCAGCATCTGCTCCTGCCGCCTCATCCTGCTGCTTCCCAGCCCCGAGCGACGACCCAGCCATCCTCCCTTCCCAAAAACCCCGCGCCCGTGGCCGCAGCACGGCAGACACGAGGTGGCGCTTAGCAGCCTCCCTGCGGCGGCAGCGGGCAACTCCCACCGGCGGGATGTGGGATTGTGCGTTCCCAACGGCGGGATGTGGGATTGTGCGCTCCCAAACGGTGAAATGTGGGATTGTGCATTCCCACCGGCGGGATGTGGGATTGTGCGTTCCCAACGGCGGGATGTGGGATTGTGCGTTCCCAGCTGCGGGATGGGGGGCTGGGCATTCCCAACGGCGGAATGTGGGATTGTGCATTCCCAACGGTGAAATGTGGGATTGTGAATTCCCAGCTGCGGCATGTGGGGCTGGGCATTCCAAAGGGATGCAGAGCCAGGCTGCAGACAGGTCAGAGGCCTGGAGCCGAGCTGGGCAGGGACTGTACACTCTTAGTCCTTGAGCAAGTGTTTCCTATACCAATGCAAATCCTCCATGTCTAAAGGCTTTACATTTTAAGAAGTCATATGAAGTATAACAAACATACTAAGGAAACAGACTAAGTGAAAGAAAATTGGGGGATCCAAGAGATATCGCAACACACTGATATCAATCCTGCCAGGGCTCATAACTCAGTGTTTGCAGGTCACCAGCCTTGTCCTGTTCTTCCTGCCAGGCTCAGACAATGGCAGCTGAAAGGACAAAGGCAAGATCACCTCCAACATGTAGTACACAACAAGATCTTGTTCACCTTTTCACTCTTGTTATTTTTCTTTCTTTTGGTCATTTCCTGCTCCCTGCCTACTTATTTCTCTTCAGACTCCATTCTCTGTTTTGGCTTTATTGTCTCTCAGAAAGCACAAAGGGAGAGGACTCAACAAGCCAAGCCCTGACTGACAAGTCCAATACTTTTATCTCCCCATCTCTGCCACTGTGGCTGCAGCTGAGACCCACTGCAGAATGCAATTCATGGATCACCAGTCCTTCCCTGCAGCCTGAAAATCAGCCGTTGCTTGAAGAACTTATATTTACATAAATATCACAGGGAAGGAAAAACAACTAGACCTGACTGATCACAGTGAAACATTCTCCCTAAATAGTTCTTTATTATGATCACTCCCTTTGCTCCTTCCCTTTGTCCTTTACAAGCACATCAGGCCATGTATGCTTTAGTCACATAATCATGTCCACAGGCATCACATGCAACACATGCTACCTGTGCTGGTACCAGCTGGGCAAGATGAGGTATCTGGATTTATTTATATTGTACTTCATCTTGGAACAGGTGGTCTCCCTGATTTCTTGGCATCACCAGCATGTGTGAGGCCCATTCTTTCATGCACTGACGTTTATGGCTGCTATAGTTGTATGACTTATCCCTGGGTAATGCCAAGTAAATCAAAATTATGTTTATGCATAAGAACTGCTTTATTTTTCAGGCATCCAGCTTTAGTGCAGGCAGTTCAGAAATGCTTTCCCATCTTTTCTCCTTAATACCTTGTCAAAACCTGATTAGTTCATTATCCTTTTTATTCTAACAGGACCAGCTTTTAAGCAACAGAATTCACTCTTCTTTTCCATCCCATTCTTATGACATTTCCTCTTAGGCAAATCTTGCCTGCTCCAAGATCACAGAGGACTCAAAAATAATCTGATCTGCAAGGACTGACTGTCAAGTAGCTGCAGAATTCAATGAGTCTGCACACAGTTTGCACAGAAGAGTTCCATGGCTGTGGGCTGTTTCATGCCTAGAATGTGGCATGGAGTGCAAGGTGCGTATTTGGGATTAATAAAAGTCCACTGCCACTGCTCTGCATCACCCTCCAGGAGCAGCACCAAAGCCATTACAAAGCCTCAGATGGCACTGTGCCCCTCAGCCCTGGTAACAGCTTTGAGCCACCACTGAATAGTTCAACTGAGCTGGAGGAGACAAGTGTTTATCCTTCTGCTTTGGTTTTAGTTAGAGAAATTTGTCCAGCTTGATCCCTCTACTGCTCCATCAATGATTTCCAACATACAGCACTCCGTGGACCATTGTAAGAGCAGAATACTCCACAGCTGACTGCTCCAAGTGCACAGTTTAAGTTACACTTCATCCAAAAGTGAAACATTGTATATTAAAAAAAAAAAAA
>VZRN01000800.1:3546750-3590149 GCA_013397935.1 Dasyornis broadbenti
AAAAAAATCTGGAAGACCTCAGTTCTCACCCTGCTGCTACAGTCCCTTGGTTACAAATCATGAACCTTTAAATCAGAGATCAATCACATATTCATGATGACTTACCATTTCTTCTGTTGTCCTTTTGTCAATCAAAACAATCCAAGTGATTAATAAATCCCAGCAGTTTCACATAGACCTCCTGAACACTCACAGGTTAGCGATGTTTCTCACAGCGGGGAAAGATGTGCTCTTTGCCATTGCTGGTTCAGCTTTGGGAGGTCTGTAAGCCAGCCATAAACAGCTCTACTAGTTACAAAGAGGTCCCAGATCTTCACCTACCAAAGTAAGATAAATCTGCAACGTGTTTGTATGTTTGTGTCTTATTTAAAAGAGTCACACTGTGAAGTGCAGAGTAGCTGACTGGCTGATTGAGCAACAGCCAAAATCTGCACGATCTTTACCCACATTTTTACACTGGCTTAGTCTGTAACATTACTTAAAACATTCCCCACCCCTGACACTTATTTATGTACTTATTCTAGAATTGCTTCAAATCCTACTACAAGATCTACCTCCCAGAGATTGGATATGGATTTGGGAAAAACAACATAAAACCAGAACCAAATAGGAGATTCATTCTAGAATGGAACTTCCCTCTCTTTCTTTCACACAAATACTGTTATTCTATGCTATATAAAAGTTGGGGAGCTGCATAAAAAACAGAAAGCTTTACATTTCTTACTTTTCTGAAAAGAGACAAAACAGAGAAATTATTCTCTGATTACTCTCTATCCGATGCTGGAGGGTTGCTTTAAAGGTAACTTATTTATTTCAAAATGTAATTTCCTTTAAACACCAAAGCCTTTTTTTTTATGAGTGTTTCCTGTTATATAGTTAGCAGAAAGTCACATATCAGGTTTTCTGGGTGAAAGTTGCTTAAATAACAAAATCATTACCTTAAGTGGGGGGTTTTTAATAATTATTGAGCCTGTAACAACTAATATATCTGATTAGCAGCAGAAAAGCAATGACTGGTCTTTTCCTTAAAAAGGCAGCAGCTTGTTCCATCTCCTGGACAGAAGCTGGCTGACCAGGATGTTGGGTTTTGCAGCCAGGCCACCCCAGGCAGTCACACACAGAAGTTCCAGTGATGAGGACGTGGCGTGCAGGGTTTGTGACACGAAGGTAGCAGAGTTCAGACCTAACCCTGGCTCCACTAGGGATTTGTGAGGAGGAATATTGGGCTTTAACCCCACCTAATAAACCTCCTTTCCCCCAGCCTTGCCCACAGTTCCTGTGGTCACCCCTGCCGGGGGTCACGCCGGTGCACCGTGAGGGAGGATGGAGGGTTAATGTAGCCCAGTGTCAGCATGTCACTGCTGGGCTTCAGCACGCTGGGGATCTGGTGTCTGCACTGAAGAATGAGTCATTTTAAAAGAATGTAGGTATCAAAATGCAGGCAGTTCTCCAGCTACATTCAAGTTAGACTATCTGTTTCTTGCTGATACAAATTTTCACACACTAGGGGGGAAAAGTGCTGGTTTCATGCATCACTTTGCACTGGATTGTGTCCAGTTGCTTTACTTATCATTATGCAACTGAACCCAGGGCAATTCAACACCCAAGACAAAATTAGAAATACATAAACATATTTGCACTGTTTCTTTGCTCTCCATAACAATATTTGTTTCTCTCCCCAACCCAAGATGAACTGCACAGAACAAAATGAAGTACAGGAAAAATACCCATAATTTTATTTTTCTGAATTGAGTACTTTGCCATTTATTATTGGCTTGCATAGCAGATCAGATTAATGACAGGACTATTTCAGCTTAAAATAAAACTACCATCTCGATAGCTGGGAAAATTCATACAAGGATCAAATCTACCTTAAGCAGCCCTGAATCAGGCAAAAGCTGAAGCTTTGTCAATACAGGGATAAGCAAAAACTCATGATCAGTTTAACTCAAATTTTGTTTTTACTGAATGGAAGAACTTACAGAAAAGCTAAAATCTAAACCAAACCAAACCAAATCCACCCTGACAACAAAAACAACTGGCCTTTATTTCTGTACAACTTTTCATCTCCAGAAATCATTAATATTAACTGTGGAGTTCACACAAACCTTTCAGTCATTAAAGAGATTAGTCAAGTTTTGCTTATAGGGAAATGGCATCCTAAGTAATATGTAGGACATATTACTTTGTGATGCACTTACACTGAGTAGGATCTGATTCCTAGAATCATCTATCCTATAATGAAGCAGTTTGTAGCACAAGAATCTATTCAACATACACTGAGACGATACCAACAATTTTCCCTTTCGGCTTTGATCTCTTTCTTTGACCTTTTTTAAGGACAAAGCCTATCACTTAAATGCCTGTGGCAAACTGCACAGAGAGGTACTGACACAAAGCACACAGTAAATATCAACTGTCCAGGGCCACAGGGAGGCTCCAGAACAACATCAGAACTGGAATTCAGGTAGCCCATCTGGAGTTTTACCTTTCTCTCTCTGATAAGCATAAATGATTTAAATACAAAGACAGGTGCTCCCTGGAGGCAGAACTACAGATGTACAGTAGTGGGGTCCAGCCCTCTTCTTGTTCTTGATCCCTGCCAGGGTAGTTCCTTACTCCTAAACTCAGCCATGTAAACTATTCAGTCAAACACCTGCTGCCATTTCTGGTCATCTTGCAACGATTGCTGCCTCAAGAGTGTCTGTTTCCTCCTTCTATTGACAATTACCATCTTTCTTTGAACATGTGGTGAAATGTTCCTCTTCTGACTGGAAAGTAAATTTAAGAATATGGCTAATATTTTGAAGAATATGGCTGCTAATAACCACATCACCTTAACAGAAACTTCCATGCATTTTGACAGAGGTCACAAAGCATATTGAGATGGCTTTAGCCAGCATGAGCCACAGGATGAAAAATTTACTCATCTTGGTAAAAATAAGGACACTACTTAATTTTAAATTAAAATAGTAGAGAAACAAAGAAAGCTTCAATTCATACTAATGACCCACACCTTCTGTAGCTACCAGATCCACCTTGTTAAGCAGTTTCCCAATGTTAATTATAACATAACTTTAATGGGGAACATGTCTTATTGTGGTAAGGATCACATTTGCACTCAAGTTCATGGGAATTTTGCCATTGACTTCAATGGAAACAGGAAGTCTCATACAGTAGGCTTTTACAAATATCAGCCATTTGTCCGTATAATTTATAAATGATGGTCTTGCTTGCAAGACTAAATCTTACTCCAGTCCCAGTAGGAATCCAAGGAATTTCCTTCTTTTGGACCCAGGAACACTGTGCTGTCTGTGTATTGTATTTATTCCTGTCAGGGAAAGTTAATTTCATTCTGCAATCTGTTCTCCAGCCAACAGAGGAATGACAGCAGCAGCCTCTGAAAGAGCTGTGTCCAGCCCTCGTCAGCCACAGGGACTGTCACTGCGCTGCATGAAGAGAAGGACACAGGGACATGGCTGGGCCCAGACAGACTATGGGGATACCCAGGGTGAGATGCGCTGAGATTTCAACGTGATTCACTGGCCCAGAAAATCTCCTTCTGGTCTGAGAGGCTCCTCAATGCAGAATAAAACCACTCGTGCAATTCTCTGAGCATCCTCTTCTTATAAAGCTATAAATACAAAAACCATAAAGAAAAGTCTGATATAACTACCACACACATACAGAGCCTGTCTTTCCATGCACAGGGGGAAAATTATTTTTCTTCGCTTTTCATTCTCATAAAACCTTTGAGTTTCTCAGCATTGGGATTGTGGCCTCTCAACTTTTTGTTTGTATTTAAATCCTCCCAGCTGAAGAACTCATAAAGAAACAATCTTTTGTATTTGAAAGGTTTTCTAAGAATGTAAAGCAAAGGAAAATAATATGAATAGGTACACGTAATAAATTTCAGCATTGTCCTACTTAGTGATGCAATAAAAAACCCTATTATATAGGCACTTTACCCTAATCAAAACACATTAAGAGATTGATTCCACAGTCTGTATTCATTAAATTGCCATTCACTCCTTACCAGAGCTTTATTTAGAAATTTGCCAAGACTCCTGTTTCCTACAACTTCACAGCTGTAGAATTTACAATCCAATTCACCACTAAGCAAACGTTGCCTGCAGAAATGTCAGATGATACAAACTATCTCAGAAAGATCTGGAAAGTGCTCCGTGCTCCCCAGAACAGAAATGGATATTACCACCAGAGAAAGATTCCTGTCACATACAATTCAAAGAAATGGACCTTAGAATATTCATTGTAAATATTCAGAAGTTGATGCAATACAGCCAGTACATTTTTTTGGGGAAGGAACCTAATTTTTGATGTTAAGAAGAGTCACTTTGCCCACGTTTTTCACTGTACTGGCAGTTCTACTACGATATTTACAGACAGATTTTTAAAACACAGCATTTGGTCTGCAGCATCTTCAAAAAACTAACTCTAGAAATCTAATGTTATCAGCTGTGAGAAAAAGGCAGAAATAGCTCTGTGCACAGATGTGCTCTAGGCAACATCAGAAAATATGTCCCTTCTCCCCAGCTTGTCAAGACTGCACATTTTCCCTTGCATGAAAAGGAAATCGGATGCTGCATTTTTAGCAGCACTAAGGGGAAAAGATAATAAGTCCTTGAGCATTAAAAATTGGATACATTTAGAAACGTATCTCCCATGTATTTACCTCAAAAACATACCTCTTTCCCTAAACAGGCACAATCTGATAAAATTTGAAACCATTACGTGGGATGTGATCAACAGGAGAAGCTAGAGAGAATTTGGATTCTGGTGACTCTTTTGGGTATGGAGGCAGAGTGTATTCCCCAAAAACAGAACTCAATGTTTTTGTTAAATATAGCCCTAAACTCTCACTATGCTTGAAAATACGTGTCAACTTTATCTGCATTGACCAGTCTGTAATTTTACACCCTGTCAGGGATCCCAAAAAACAGTCTTAACACAAACTAGGCTGAGAGCCTGTGCTTTTAGAATACCCTGGGGCTGGAGTAAAATTTGTGGTATTTTTCAATTTTATACTGTTGCTTTTGCACCAAGATCACACCATGAGGCTTGTGAGCAGCAGCACGAGCACAAGTTCTTGCTGCAGAATTATTCAGCTTTGATCAGTATGAGAACAGTGGGAGGAACTTTAGAAATTTGAGTTTAGGAAAAAAGCATTTAAGGTCCCTAGAAAGATATTTACTTCATTGTTTTGGTGGAGAGACTTTCCCAACAATAAGAGGGATCAACAAATCTTCTTTTATTTTCTACTGAATTTATAGTTATTAAAGAATTGCGTTACTAGCAGCAAAAATAAAGAATATTCAATACATCATCCTTTAATTCTGAGTTGTCTAACACTGTTGCTAATATCTTACACATTAAATGTTCTGCTGTATTCAGGTAAACAAGTCTGTTATTCACTAAGTCTGGTTCTCTTAAGAATGGTGCTAAAACCATCATGGGGATTTTGGGTCAGCTGAGACACAAGATATCTGATCCAGCACCTCCTAACTGGAATTTCCTTAGTAGCTGAAACAGTAGAGGACAAGCTGAATTATCAGATTCATCAGACAACTTAAAATGGTCTAAATTATGTGGTGGTGTTAAACACACTGATTTTCAGCTAGGCTGGAGTGAAGGGAAACAAAGATCATTTTGAAAGGTATTGTTTGAGTCAAATTAATTTAATTCTAAATGGAGTTAACAATAGGGGTTTTTTATCTCATGGCTTTTCCACCCTAACACTTTTCAAAATAATTAGGAAAGAAACTACTGAGCAATCTCATGTTTGTTGCTTTAATTGTAAACATTTCTTATCTATAATTCTATATTTTTTTAATCTCTTCCATCTGCTTCATATCTGTTCAGCGTTGCCTGGACACAAACAGACAGTTTAGTAACTGTATTAGCTCAGTTCTGTATTTCTTACATCAAGGCCATGTCATGCCAAGCAAGCAGTTTGGGATACTCAGTCCTACTCCTGCTGCTGCTGGCAGGGTTATAAATCTGTAGTAGGAGCTGGCCCACAGGCACTGCTCACACTCAGGAGGACGTCAGATCTCCTCAGGGGAACAAATGGCTGCTCTATTTCAGTGGGGCTTACTCAGATTATTTTAAATAAGCCAGAAAAATCTCAGGCTCTGTCCAGTCACGAGACAGTGTCTCCAAACAGGTTTTGCTCTTTTAGGAAAGCTGAATTTCAGGCTGTTTTCCTCCGCAGAGGCACAGCTGAGCGGGCTGTGCAGCGCTGGCTCTGTGCTGCCCAGGGACAGCTGCGACCTTCCTGAGCCATGGGCTTGAACTGGGCTTGCTGGAGAACTTGAGATAACAAGAGCCAAAGCACCATGGCCTCATTCCCATGCCTGTACTCTCAAAACCCACCTCCCTGGCAATATGCCTGCACAGGGGATACCCCACAGACGGCAGCTTCCAGGAGGTTTATGAATGTTTCTATCCTGTTACAGCTTTTTAACCTCTAAAGGTTGCACCTTTATTTTCGATTTTACTGATGGGGTTTGTTTCTTTAATAGCAGTCTTGCTATTTTTGCCCTTGTTATTGTTTGTGCAGTTTTCTTCAGAAAACTCTAGGGGGTTGCTAAAGAACTGGCAGAATTAGGACACAAAGATACAAGAACTGCCTGATTATCAGGTGGTGTTTTTTCATACTTCTAGTTTTGAAACTGGGTGAAATCCAATTCCACTCGCTCAAAGGAAACCCTTCTCTTGGAAGATGACCTGCTGGCTATATCAGCAGAAGATAAGTTTCAATGTTTTTCTTTTGTTAATAACACTGAGCTGTCCATAGACTCAGGGTCTAAATACAAATGTATTCTGCAAATAAAGGTGATTATAAAAGATGTTCAAGCAAATGCCCCAGAGCAGTGGGTCACACTGTGTAGTGAGTCACTGTCCCTCAGATCCACCAGAGTCACTATCCAGAAACCTCCCAGGACTGGCTTCGTCAAAATGGGACAAATTGACAAAGACCAGGCTGATCATTTCAGTTGCTTGCATCCATAAAGGCACTGATATAACTGCTTCTAGAGATTTTAATTTAAGAGAGGAGGCCTTATACATCAGCTTCAACAAGGCTTAGAACAACTTTCAAACCTTATTCAGTGGATGCTTCTCTCTCTGTTTTCTAATACCCACATATTTAATAGAAAAATCTGCGTGTTAGCCAAATATTCATGAATGTTAAACCATGCCTAACTTCATACTTTTCTCCAAAGCATGACTTGAATTCTTCTACTAGTTCTAATAATGCATACTCTTTAATTCCTGTGCCAAAAAAATCCATCATTCATAACCAGAAGCATTCATAATTTAAATGACCGTCTCTGATGTTGATGGCACCATCAATTACGAGGTTAGGTGATGGGGAAGATCTGCACTGATTAACATACATTTTTTAACATCATTGTTCAGTAAGGTTTTATATAGCTGCAACTTTCAGGAAGTAGCTGGGATCTGATATTCTGAAATTACCTTGCCATGGTATTCTGAGATAACAGCCTTGGAGCATTTCTTAGTAAAGGCTTCACATTTCATTTAATAATCAAATTTCAGTAACATCACATTGGCCACAGAAGTAATTAACTTTCCAGAAAAAATTGTCTGTGATAGATTTTGCCCAGAACTACGGCTTATACAGCCCAGCTCAGTACTGTGTAGGACACGGAATGTATTTGCAAAATGTTCTTACTTTTGAAATTCAGCAAAGTACTTATGCATTTATTCTCCTTATCACCTGTTTTCATCTACCTCTACTCAGAAAGGGACAAGCTAATATGGAGAATTTGGGAAACAGCAAGACACCTTCTGCTCTCATCATCTGGATTTTCAAATCTGGATGTTGCTGTATATTATACCCAAAAACAAAAGTAAAAAAACGTAAGTTAAATCCTTCAAAAATTGTGAGATTGATGCAAGAATCTCAAGAGCTTTTTTCCCCCACTTGTTTCTGTATTATTAAGTTACTCTGTAGGTTGTCTCAGAGACTCATAAGTGCATCAAGCATCTCCCCATTTACCTCTTCTTGTGTGAGCAGGAGTTCAAGAGCGTTTTCTGCTCTAATAGTGAACCAGGCACAGACAGGCTGGAATTCCTGTTCCGAAGGTGACAGGCCTCCTGCTCTAGAGATTCATCTAGCCTTTTTCTCCTTAAGCTTCCTGTTTCGTAAAATTCCTTTTAAAATGTATCCTTTTTAGCAAGGTACAGTCAGTGCTATAATTCAGCTCAGATGGAGACCATTACAATTCAAGGAAAGACTGTTAAGTGAATTTATTACTTGAATACAATAAATTTATTTCTCCATTCAGAGCAACAGTTTTGAAGTAATTTACTTTACACCTGACTGCAGCAATTTGCCAATAAAATCCATAGCGAATATAACGTGCTTTGTCCATACATGGAAAAGAAGAACTTGCATTTGCTGTCTGGGTTGTTCAATGCTATACAATGAAGCTTGAAATCACTGGACTATCTGGGCACTGATATCACTCAGGAGCTACAGCACAAATGCAGCACTGTACAGGAAGAACAATGCTCGCTTCTGTCTTTTCATCCCACTGATCCTTCAAATATTTGAACAGTGGAATCACTTCATTGATGCACCATTTGATTAAACCAGGCTTAGCTCTCAAATGCTCAATGGATTCTTGTTTGTAAAGACTTAAAGCTTTCATATCCGATGCCGTTATGTCTCTGGTACCAATCTCCATATTCATTCAGCTCACTTTTCTATAGTCCTCATTCTAATTATTGTCAGTGTTGTTGGCAACCTCTAATGAGGGACGAAGGAATGCTTCTGAGTTCCTGGGTCTGGGTGCTGTGCCCTGGAGACATGAACTCCCCATTTGGACAACACCCAAACACACACCAGCCCCTTAGCATGCTCTAGTTTGCATAGAAAAGAAGCCTAGAATCCCAGGCTGGAAGGAGCTGGGACAAGTTCTGACCATTTCCTGATCCCAGCAAATGGAGGAGCAAGGAATTAAGTCACACCTCACTGGGCACCAGTAAGTCAGATTGGCTCCGGGTTTTGTGCACAGAGAAAACATCTCTCAGAGTCGATTTTACGTCAGTTAGTGTTTGGGGGTTTTGAAACCCGTATATCCGTGGAATATATACATCTCCTTGAAAAGCAACTCTGCCAGAAGAATCAAAGGCCCCACTTTATTCAGCAATATTGGTACTAGATCAGCATAAGCACAGATAATGACCCAGTTCTTACTTCGTGCTCTTGCAATTATACAACCCAAGGAGCTGTTTCTGTTTATGGTGGGACCCGCTGTTTACACAGTGGGATAAGGACTATACAAGAACATACAGACAGGCTGAAAAACATCTGAGTTCATTTCAAACACATCTATATTTGAAAGCTTGCTGCAACTGAGGATTATTTATAGTGCTTATAAACCACAGTCATGGAGCAGGACTGCACCAGGTTACATAGTGTAAACACAGAGACTAAAGTTACAATTCCTGTAACAAGGATCCCCTTGAGGGATTTTACCACACGGGATTTGAAGAACACAGCTCAAGAACAAAATATGGCAGATCAAATATTGAATAGAAGTTCTGTTTTCAGCATATATCTTTGCCTTGGCAGAAGTGATTTCATTTTCTACTAAAAAAACATGATTATCCTACACATACCTTGTTATTGCCATTTTTATTAGGATACTTTCAAAAATAGTAAGCTTTTTGCTTCAGAATTAAGGCAGGAAAATTGATTCTATAGGTTTTCTGACACTTACTGCAAGTAATTTTAGAACTAATGATGGAGTCATCTGGAGGTTCAAGTATCTTTTTTGTTTATGAATGATTGCATCAGATTTAACAGACCTAAGAATCTACCATTTCAGAAATCAGTCTATGATAATTGCTCTCTTTAAAAAAAATGCCTTTTTCTTTCTGCATCAATGGATGAACATTTTTAGAAAGAAACAGAAATGGAAGTGAACTGGAAAGGTTGAACTCAGGAACAAAAGTTTCAAGCTACAGCTTCAGAAATCACATAGAATTTACATCTGGACCATATTCCTTCAAAATTTTAGAGTCAGGATTGAGACTTGAACTGATTTCAGATAAGCAGGGCCAGAAATGGTCTGATTTATGTAAACAATCAAGTTGGCTTAAAAATTATGTTCTACGCATGTAAGAAAAATACGACTGAAGAACTTTTGTACATTAACATCTTTCAGGACACTTCAAGCTGAAAACTTGCATTGTAAATTCTTAGAATCTCTGAAAATCTACCTCAGAGGTTGAACCCATGTGACACTAGAATGATAGCTGGTGAAAAACAAATTACTTAGATTTTGTGATTCGTTCAAGTTTGCAAAAATAAACCAGATGTTATTTGATGTATTTCCCACGCACAGCCTCATTCCCCCATAGCAACTGTTCCAGCATTTTTCTTTATTCAGCATTTCACTGGGGGGTAGTTATGAGGTGTCTACAGATAGTAGGTTAAGTAATATAAATCTAAAATCACTCACAAATACTTCCAGATCACTCCAAGAGTTACATTCCTCAAATGACTGGAGCATGATGCATTAATACAATTACACTAAATTACATCCATATAGTTTCTTTTATCTCATATATTCCCAAAGCAAATTACAAGTTGAATGAATATTCCACTCTCACTACTCACATGTCACACATGTCATTTAACAATAGGTTAAACACATTTTGTCAGGTGATTCCTATTCACTGACTCGTGACCATGGATACCCCTATCAGAAGCATTCATCTCATTCATCTGAAAATGATCTCAGGCATATAGAAGGCAGCAAGTCACACTTATTTAAACTAAAGCAGGCACTAACACAACTGTTTGCTGCACTTTTGTTGTTCTCTTGCACATGATTCACATCAGCACTGAAAGAAGAATGACAAGAATAGATTACAGAACAATCACAGAACTTATGACGACCTAAAATACACCATTTCAACCTGCGAGGGTAGCTTCAGTTGTTAAAAAAATGAAGGTTAAAATTGTGAAGAATAAAACAGCTTCATGCCTCCGGAAGGCAAAGAGCCTTGAGCAAAGAGAAATGCTCAAGTCCATGGGTTTAAAACTGCTTTTTGTGGTAACCTGACAGGCTGAAAGGGATGTATTTTCCTTATTTTTTCATACTTCCCCAGTTCTTCCCCTGCCAAATTGGATGGCAGCTGCAAAGTTCCTAACAGTATTTGATTTAAGAAAGTAAAAGTGACCAGACAGACCTTTTTGCAATCTTTAATGTAGGGCTTGAAAAGAAAATGGTTATTAGAGGCTGGTTGTAAATAGTTACACGAACCCTGTGCATTTCATCAGTGCACATGCTCTGGATCTCTAGTGCCTCCGATCTCACTGCAAAAGTGACTCCAAAATTTGCTGGAGTGTGAACGCAGCTGAACAGACTACAGCCATAAATCATTTGACTACATGCTTTATCCTTAAAATCTCAAGGCACAAAAGGAATTACCTTGTCAAAGCCTCTTAGAAAACAAAGCACACTTTTAAAGACTGCATCCTTATGTGCTTCACATATTGAAGTTCAAACTAATGGCAACAGTCCACAGGCATTAAGGGAAATAACAGCAATCAATGCTATTTTTAAAGGGAAGAGTGGGGGCGAGGGGTTAACATATGTGGAATTAGCTCTGGGCAAAATGAGAAGCCATTGCATCTAAAATCAAATGCATTCTCTGAAACAGACACCAGGGACCAAATTCCCATGCAGTCTCCTGCAGTCCAAGAGTTTCAGCAGAATTTGGCCTTCCTCTTAACTTAGCTTCATTAGGTCATATCATGCCATCAGTTTTTATGTTGTACACCCTACGTACTGCACATCAGTTGTTGGCACTATGTAGACAATTTTCCAAATTGGAGAGGGAGAAAAGGGTGGTGTGTGTAAAAGGGAGAGGAATTTTTTTCCTATTTAAAACAAAAGCTATTTCTTAGAAGGGTTTGAGGGGGGAAAGTGGTATATGTATCCCTTCTACCAGATGTCACCAGGGACAACAAGAGCCGGTATTAAATATCTCTCCATCAAATTCTTCTTGCAATTTTTCAGCGTCAGCTGGTCAAGAACCCATTCAGAAAACAGAGAAAGTTGAAATCTTTCACAGCCATTCTTAACCAATAGTTCTTCCCTGCAAATGAATTATCTGTATCTGAAAATATTTTGTGGAGGACAGTCTTGCAGAATTTGTAAAAAGAAAAAAAACTCATAGCAATAATTTTTCTTATGCTTATCTGCTGCAAATGAAATAACACCTTGTCCTCACAGACAATCTTTTGCAATGGTCTTTTGTTGCTTTTTTATCAGCTGCTGTGAATGTTGGATGCGCTAAGGTCTCTTAGATACCCTCCATTTGCCACGTTTCTGTCTGGCACTCTGATTTATTAGTGGCTGGCTTCAGTGACTGGCTAGGTCTGTCTTCCATCTTAGAGGGAAACGCTTTGGAAAAAACATGCCTTGATACTCTCTCTGACATTAAGACCGTCTCTGCACCGTCACCTCTTACTGTGCAACCACCTCAAGCTCTGATGCCAATTGCACTGTCATCCCTTGCCATCCCTTAATCCTGGCCAAAATGATACCTTGTGCTGTCATCCATATGACTTGTCTTTCACTGTTCTGCTGCCTCAAGCCACAAGTGAGATCCAAGCTGACAGGCTCCTCACCCAGATAGGCTACAACATTTGTGAAAGAAAATTGAGATGATCAAATTATATCCATGAAAAAAGTAACTAGCACAAAGGAACACTTGCAAACAGCACTGGCCAAACAATTCTAGAAAATAATCACTTCTCTAAAAGAGATTGAAGGCAGGCTAAAAACTGAAAAGACACTCTTCAGATATTATTTAGCGATGATTTTGCTATCAAAATTTTTCTCTCTATTCTAAAAGTAAAGATCTTTCATGTAGGGCTCAGGAACTTTTGTCTCAGAGACAGCTGGGCAGATCACAACCCCTTTGCTTCATACATAGCCGACTAAACAGGTTGTCAAAATCACGCAGAATTGTAATATTTTCCCTGGAAATATAGCAGATGAAATACCCTCCCCCAACCAACTGTTCTGACGGATTGACATAATATTATTTTACCTCCTATAGCAACAAATTTACTGTGTGGTATGTTTTTTTCAAAACAACAACAGATCAGACATTCTGGAAGATAACATGGCTATTATTTTCCTTGAATGATTTGCTATGCAACCAATACCTGAACAGGATACTTTTAATTTTTTTCTTTTTGTTTAGCACTCTAATGATGAAACTCTCTCACACATAGCGTCTACAGATAAGATAACAAGTTATCACATTTAAACATTCATTAAAGACATCTCTCCAGAAGTGATTGTGCTTCATTTCATCTGACTCCTCTGATCAAGCATATCAGCTAGTGGGGGGTTTAGTCTTGCCCTACATCACATGGAGAAGTTGGTGTTTTCTGCTTAATTCAGAGGAAATTTTGACATGACTGATCTTTTTGCCTATCTGGCCACTTATCTTGTTTCATTTGCAAATATCATATGTATTCTCTTGAGATAAAAATAGTGCAAGATGATTAGTTAGGCAAGTTCATTTGACACCATTCCCCCTTCGTGACGCTGAAATCTAAAATCTGTATATGGTATACAACTTAAAGTATATATATGCAAGCCCAGCTCTGCTGGAGACGCACAGCAAGTACCTTCCTCCCAACCTGACTGCTTCCTTATCCAGCCAAGAAGACCACAAAGGTAAGCTGATTAGATCTTCTGCTTTCAAAGAAACACAAAAGCAAAATGCTCCCGAAATGGAAAGCAATTAAAATATCTATTCTTATCTCAGCTTCCAATGTGTTGTACCTTTACAAGGTAACATAGAATTGAATCAGCCTTTGGATCATAGGATGGAACAAGACAGGAACGATGTCCCTTGTAAATAATGCTGCAATTTTTAGGTTTTTCCTTTAATTCTTCCCCTTTTTAATCCTGTTAGCAGTGAGAATTAGGTGAACGGCTGAGCTCCAAATTATCTTGCCTAATGCTGAGAGGGGGAAGCATTTTGCGCAAGAAACCACTGGGACAAAATAATTGGTAGTAAAACAAAAGTAACTCAGCTGCCTGAGCTGGGGAGGGATCCATTGCCATCAGTAGGAATGTGTCCCATCGTTTTCTTAACAGTTTCTGAGATATTCAGAATGGGACTAAAAAGATTGACAATTTCTTCTACTGTAAACCAAGAGGTACAGAGGCAGCCATTTCACATTTTGGGCAAAGTTTAAATCTGTGTTTAGATCTCAAACCAGTGCACAGAATATAAATGGGTACCATCAGTTGATTCCTTCTCATTCTGTGCTTAAACAGGAAGAATGATGTTGCTGAAGACTAGTTAGGGATTAATGAAAAGATATTTCTATTCACTTGTGGCTTTCAAGAATAATTTTCTATGCCTTAGTCCCCTTTCTTCACTAACATGAATTATGAGTAATGTTGCGAGTTTTAAACCATAACCTGTCTGCACTGGTGTGTGCAGTTTACCAAACTGTAAATGCATCAATCCACTGAAAATTGATTAGAAATCCAGGCATTATAGCATTTTGTTAAGCGATACATATTACATTGGCAAACTGTTGCAGCTGTTGGTGGCTGAATGGGTCAGAGTATTTTTCTCAAATGAAATGCTGCTGTACCAGAAGAAAACACCTCTACCGCTCTACTAAGAATGGATGTCAAGTCTCCATACTTCTGTTCAAAGCACAGCAATCTACAGAAATGCCAAAATCTGGGAAAAAATATGGCTTATTATGTCCTATATGGAATGCAAAAAAAAAAAAAAAACACTTCCTCACAAAATACTTACTAAAACTTTTTTATAAAGTCCTCATGAAATGTCTTTTAGTGATGCAGCAGCCCAGGAAGCCACATTTATTGTTGCAATTAAACAGAGGAGGAAGCTACTCTCCAAATTTACATGAGTACAATTACTACTACTAATATTCTCATTCTTTGGGAAGATCACTACATCTATTGATAATAATACTAGATTTTTCATGTTCCAATTACACTTATTCCAGATATAGTTCTAGGAGACGTTATCAAGCTTTATCTCTTATGTGTGCTGTAAACACATTCTGGTTTTATCTGAGTAATAATCCACCTCCAGGAAAACCCACACAGAAGTCATGAAGTTCTGTGGTGCAGGACACCTTTGATTTGCTCTCCCAGAACAGCAGAGGCATCAGATCTTCCTGAAGCCCCACGCTCCCGCGTGCAGAATTCCTCCTTCATTCCCAGCTTTCAGTGGAAGCACCTGCTGCAGACATCTGTTACAGTGTGCTCCACTTGCCATCAGATGAATAATGTCACCCCTATCACACTCTGTCACAGCAGCAACTTCAAATAGAGCCATGAAAGTAGGAGAGAAGTCATTTTAATGACTAAGTAGCTCACATTTAATTTATTTTACAGTTCAACAATGGCCATCACTGACATCCTCTCTGCTAAAGATATTGAATCTGCTCTCTCCAGCTGCCAGGGTAAGGAATGGTCGCTCTGCAGACAGAAGATGCGTATCATTTTTATGTCTTGAGATGACATGCCTATCATTTTCCCCTTAGATTCCTTCCCTGTGAGATCTCTTTCGAAGCTACATTACAGTATAGCCCCTTAAATTCAAAAGGTCTCACAAGTGGTGAGCAGCACTTAAAGTGCCACAATTTCACTTACGGCTGGCTTAACTCTAAACTGTCCATGTTTAAACCTGTTAAAGACTTAAAAGTTAGATTTTCCTTTCAAAATTTCAGAAAAAGCCTCAGCTTGCAGAACCACAGTGTCAAATGTGAGGCAATGATCAGTATAACTTCTCTTAAGGTCTGCTCAGCGAGATCAAGCCAATTTTCCAAATACTCAAAGATCTGATTTGTCTGTGAATTACTTACTTTTCTATCAAATTCTTCACCTAAGTACAGAGTCAGTGAAAATGAATTAAGAATTACAGGAGTTGCTTGTAACTCACAGTAGCACCCTCTAAATATTTATTATTAATTGCATGTGACACATTGCATAAATCCTGATTTAGCAGAATGTGCATTGAAGTGGAAAACTTCAAACTGGCTGAAAGGAAATATGACCACAGGCACAGAGTGATTAAAAAGGGAAATTATTATCCACCGTATCTACTCTTTTACTGCACCAGGGAGCAGGAGAAAGAGAAGTAGGGTGATGCTTAAGAAAAGACATACATATTCACAAGGAATACATACAGTAGTAGCAACTTCAAGGCAGAATATTTAACAACTTCTGTTTCTTCCAGCTGATGATTCCTTCAACTACAAGTCTTTCTTCTCCATGGTTGGTTTATCCAGCAAAACTCCTGATCAGATAAAGAAAGTTTTTGGAATCCTTGATCAGGACAAGAGTGGTTTCATTGAAGAAGAGGAGCTGCAGTAAGTACTGTTCAGCTGTTCTATTCCTTTAAACAACGAAAACCTTTGAACTTCCTTGGTGTCCTAGAAGAAATCCTTGATGTTATTTTAAAAATAAAACACAAATCCTTGTCTTTCCTTGAATCTATGTGGATTCCCTCAGATAATAAGAGCAGATATTACCTTATGGGACATTTCAGAGAGTAAAACTCAAGCACAGCACCCCGCTCTATTTCAGGCTCTTCCTGAAGAATTTCTCTTCAAATGCGAGAGCCCTCACCTCAGCAGAGACTAAGGCTTTTATGGCTGCAGGAGACACTGATGGTGATGGCAAAATTGGAGTGGAAGGTAAGAATTCTAAAAACTTGATAAAATTTGTGGTTTAAAATGCACACATTCCAGGCTGCATTTAAAGAGGGGCATGAAGAATACACCCAAGTACTTTGATACCTTCTGATACGTTCTGCACAATTTGCAAATACTCCTTTATTTTCACAGCTGTATTCCCATTTGGTCTCTTTTGCAGCAGCAGAATATTTAGGCCCAGTGTAGAGTCTGGTCTTCCAATCAATAATAACAGCTTTGGGGTTAATCCTGTCATGTGTCTGATCCATATATTACTCATGTGCCAGATTCTTCAAACATTCAGAACACCTGAATTTCTCTGAATTTCCATTTCAGCAGTGGATGCTCCACACTTCTGGCCATATGACACTTTAATTTTTAAACACACTTCCACCAAATAAAACATATTTCTTCATCTTCCCCTGCCAAACATTGGCCGCTATTACTGAGTGCTTAATTCACTAATGTAAAATATGACTGGTATTGTTTCTCAAGGCTGCAGCTGCTGTAGTGCAGCACAGGATTTTGTATTGTAAAATTATCTGATAAGTGCACATTCCACTGGACAGTCCTTCCAGAAAATCAGATTCCTGAAGAAAACCTCACAGGAATGATGTGAACTGGCCAGGATATTTCTTTTAGAAACTGCAGCCCAGAAAAATAGGACATTATGCATCATGTATTAGAGATGAAGACGCTGAAAACAGGGCTGTCTCAGCTGAACTAGGACAGGTGGCAATAACTCCAACAGACACACGTGCTAATCTTAGCCAGATTTGGGAGGAGAGAGAGATACATTGTTGGAGGAATTTGCTTTAGCAGCAGCCTATGCAGCTTCTGTTTATGAGCCCCGAATAGGGCATTATATCATGCAGATCTTAGCCCTTAACCATTGAATCTCCCATTCTAAAATTCCATCACTATGAATATTTTTTATTTGGAATAACAAAACCAAAAAAAATTCCTCTCACTAAGAGCTACAGGCTCTGCTTCCTTGGTTATTATCAGAGTTGTAATGGGGTAAAGATAGTTTACCTTTAACTCAGGATTTCCCACAAATACAAATTTACAGACGCACTCCTCCTCTCTGCATTTACTCTTTTTAAGGAGTGAAAAATCTGTTACGCCCCCAGAATCTCAGTTTAGCAGTAGCTTGTGCAGTGTTATAATAACTTTGGGAGCCCTTCATGCCTAGAGTTTTAGTCATTTTTATCCATCTTTTTAAAGATGTCAAAAAACACTTCCAATGAGTTTTATTCCCTGCTTTTCTCACTTTCTTCCTTGACAGAATTCCAGTCTCTGGTGAAGGCATAAACAGCATTAGACCAAAGGCAACCTCAGACTGACTCTGCCAATTACCTCGTCCAACAAGCACTTCGCACTCAGCATGTGTTTGTACATTTTTATATTGTTTCAGGCATTAACAGTTCCCCACACATGAAGTTCACACACCTGACTGCTGAGAAATCTTGCAATGTTTTGGTCACATGGCATTGTTACATTTCCATTGTAAAGAAGGCACTTTGTGATTTTGTTCAAATTGTGGCTGGAAGAAGGGAGAAAAAAAAATTTAAAAATCAACTAAACAAAAAGATCCTCGGGGGAAAAAGCTGCTTTTTAAAGTTTTGTCATACTTGAGCATGCTGACTTGCCAGATACAGTTTTGATGATCTTAAACCATATGATATCTTTTAAGGCTGAAGTGTACTGATTTAATTAAGCAATATTTCTGATAAATTCTCTGATACTTGAGGAAAAGCAATGTTAACAGGAGAGCTAAAAATAATTCATATTAAGTCCCAACTCTGTGAATATAAGAAAAAAAATAAGACATTTAAGAGGAGTTCACACATAGCTCAAAGCACAGAACAAGTTTGTGGGTAATTTTACAAAATAAAGTAGTAGAGTACAGCGTAATCATATTGTCAGAAAGTGTTTATGGCCTAAAATGTGACTCTCCCTTAAGAAGATTTATCTTTCATGAAATCTAAGGCAGCTGTGAGATAGAGGAGAAGGATCTAATCCTACCCTGACACTGTCACAAGCCATGGTCCCCTGACAACCTGGGCCACAGGCCTGGAGGTTTTTCCATGAATCATGAGCCCCTTGCTTATTGTCTCTTAACATGTAGAAAACAATAATACTTTGCCACATCTGTGAATTTCTGTCTTTTCTACAGATGAAAAAACAGCCAATCTTGCTGTTTGATTACTTTAAAGCTCTGTTACATTGCTAAATAATGGCCATTGCTCAATTCTTTCACTTATTATATGAATTATCAACTATATGTTCCATAATATCAGCAGTGTTCTTCCGTCTGAAAACTACTAAGAGCTAGTCTTCCCTTTGATAAGTGTCTTACAGGATTTAGAGTTGGTTATAGCATTGCCTTCATTAATGGGCAAAGTAAATAATGTTCGTGGTTAAATGCAGAGGTCAGCACGCTGAGTAGATGTTGTGCATTTCTGGCTGAGTGTGTCAGACATTTCCCCACCAAGATTTAGCTGTTTCCTTCCCTATGTACCAGGCTGTGGGTCCAGCTCACAAGCAAGAGTGTCATTTTAATACTCCTTGCTGAAACTGAATGATAATTACAATTTGGCAGCTGTTTTGAAAAAGAGCAGAAACAAAGCCTTCTGGAACTTTTATGTAACATCCTGTGTTGGCATTTCCATGAATTGCAAGATAATTATGTGAGGCAAGTACAGCTCCCTCATTCCCAGGCATGTAAGAGAGCTGGTCGACAGATTTAAGATGGCTAATGCAAGAGAGGAATTCTAGCAATCAGACTCACTGAAGCCTTGGCAGAATTATAATAAATATAAATCCTAATTCTATCCCCACTGCCTTTGATGTTAAATCTGAGCTTAAATTATAGCTGCTGTTAATTGCAGCACTGAAATATTTTGCATAATGATGCGACTCTGTTGGTTCCTTTTACCTTAATTATTTCCCTGGTGAGTTAAAAAACACCTGGGGCAACCCAGATCTGCAGCAATATCCAGATGTAATATATACATTAGCTCTCCCCTGCTGATCACTAAACTATCCTGTCACTGGCTCACAAGCAGATGGCACATAAAGCACCAGGAGTGACAGATCTGACACTGCATTCCTTGCACCTCTGAGAGTCTCATGTGGAATGCAAGAAATGCAAGACTGCACAGTGGCCCATCCTGTATTTCAGAGATGCTGAACAACTGCACATCACTGCCTTGTGCTGTCACAGGGGGATGAAGCACTCCCAAGAATCAGGAAATCTTTGTGTATGCTGCAACTTCATCTACGCTTATAAGAAAATCCATTCTTCTAAAATAGTGGCTCGTGTCAAGAAGCTGTGTTTTAAATCTTATTAAAATCATCCAGCCATTTCATTACAAGGAATTATAATAAAACTCCAAGAAGTCCTCAATCTAAAAAAAAAAGCCCATAGACTTCAGCAAAAACACCACCTACTCTTTATTAAGGTTTCTGTTGGCATTGGGATCCAAACTTTAGATCCACATTTTAACCAAATTAGAAAAGAATATTTTTCAACTAAAGGAAACAAATTCAGAAAATGTAGTTTTCTGGCAAGGCCCGTTTTAATTAACTTAAGTCAGTGGCAGCCTTCAGTTTTTCAGGGAATATCATGGAGTGTTCTCTGAACATGAAAATGCCGTCATGTTAGAGAAAAACTTTGATTGCAGGATGCCAATGTGAGTGCCAGCTGAAGTAGCAAAGAGACACATGGTTTGTATCTTATCACAATGTTACCATAATTAAGGTACAGAATCAGAGTGCAAATCCTGATGGAAAGGTTCTCTGGAGGTCTCTGGTCCAACCACTCCCTCAAAAGGGCACATCGCTCTAAGATGAGTTTGAGTATCTTCAAGGATAGAGGTTCTATAACCTCCCTGGGCAATCTGATAAGTAAGCTGTTATGAATGAATTAGGCAAATAAAACACAGCTGAGTACACAGTTAAAAACTAAAATTCTGTTAGAAATTGTTTATGCTGCACCAAATCAGAAAGAATCTAACAATGTCTGGTATTTTCACACTGTTCACCTGTTCTCAGGTTTAGAGTAACTCCGTTCTACTCAGTATAATTCTCAGTATATTACTGCTTCATAATTCCCAGCATAAAGAAAATATGGTTTATGTGTTTTACCTTTACTTACAACAATTAAAGAGCAACCCAAAATATGGGTGGTAGATCTGAGTTCCACTGGGCCCAAAGACTGTGAGTTGTCAGACACCTCAGACCCTTGATCACCCTGTATGAACAGTTTGATATCTAATCCTCCCTATACTTCTTATGAAATAAAGGCATGCTATGATCCCTTTAAGCAGGAACAAAACACAAAGAAATTGACTGTTGTATATGAGCTCTGAGAAAACGGACACAGAGGGTCAAGGTCAATATCCCAAACCCACCCTAGTGCTCCAGCCACTGAATTCACTGTCTCTCGATTTTGGGTTGTCCTGAAAGAGGAGCAGAACCATGTATGAGATAAAACCTCCTGGTATTTAGTGGAAGCTGGCTGCCCCCTAACTTCATGTTCCTTTGGAAAGCCCAATCCAAAAGCCATTTCTAAACTTGAGATTCAGTTTCAGCTCTCCAACTGTTCAAAACCTCAGTCATCCTCTAACAAGCAGAGAGCACAGAAAGGGCAAGGGGATGTCAGAACATTCATTGCACACATAGACTGGTACAGTTTCTTCTTTGAGTTAGCAGCCAGCCCATGTGGAAAATCTTTGATGCAGCATCATCAGAGGCGCCTGGAGCTCTTCACACAAACAGTGTGGGCAGAAGGGGCCAAGGCTGGATTAATTTCCTGGAATGGGTTACTGAAATAGATACATCTTGATTAAATCCCTGAACAGACACACACTTAACTTTCATGCTTAATTTTTCAAGTATTTTAAAACATTTTAATAAGAAGATGTTCTTATGTGCAATATAAACTCAAGTGTTCACATTTTAGGAAACTTAATTTCCACATTAGCTTTGATTGTAAGGACAGAAAGGTACCATTACATTGGTCTGGACTTTCTGGTACACTTCGTGCACCAAAGATCTATAGAGCACACCAGCAGTTGAGATAAGGCTACTCCAGAACTTTTGATTTGTTTGTCAGCATGTCCTACACATAAAAACAAGAAAATCAGAGATTTTTTTTTTATTGAGTTTCAGAAAAGAAAATCACATCATCATACCAGCTGCAATATGAAAAGAAGCTACCTCTAGACAATGCCTTCCCCTCAAGTTACAAAGGTGTTATTGACCCTAAATTCAAAGGGGAACTTCTGTCAAAGCAGAATAAGCAAATACTTGATTCAAAGGGAATCACATCAGTTCCATCACAATGACATATTAATCAGCTGTATTTTTTAGATACTGACTTTCTGCTTTAACTCCCAGGCTTCCAGAACAAACAGATTTTATATTTGCATCGATTAATGGACCGTAAAATGTAGCCAACATAAAAATATACACAGTAAACCCTGGTTTTGCTAGACAGACAAAATAACCCGTTCTTCTAAATCATCATGAAAGGAAAGCCCTCAGGAGTTAGCTCAGATTTTTCAGTTTAGTCTATTTATAGTCCTGTTCTTTCAAGTTATTTGGTAGACTAGACTCCTTTTCTTTTAAATACCTGTTCCTTCCTCTCCCCCTTTGATGAACTCCCTCCTGTTATCCTGTTCTCATCCTGGTCCTCAGTTTTCCCTCAACCATAGTCCCGCAGAGCTGTCACAGCTGGACTTGCCTGTCTTTGGTGCCACCTTCGGGCAAGTGCTGGTTTGCCAGAGAAATACTCCAAAACTCCTCTATAAATGCTTTGTAATCTCAGTGTCGGCTCCTCACAAGGATTACTTCTTGAATGCTCAGTAATTCCCCTACAATTATCAGCTTCTCTCTGATCCCAGGCCATACTCCTGAGTATTTCCTAGTAACCTGAGCCAAAGGCAAAGCTATATTCCCAATGGAAAAACGTAATTTAATTTAGATATCCACCTGTTCAGGATAAAATGTCTTTAAAAGTAACTTGTTTAGTTGATCTTTTATCATCCATAAAATTTAGTTTTCACAATGTTCAATTTACCACACAGCATGGGTTTAGAATTACATAGTCAGTGCTTCCCTTAAAAATTCTTCTCTTGAAGAAATCAGGGGGAACTGAGATAGATGAGGTTTTGTCTGTATTTTCATGCATGTAATTTTTGGAAGACAGCAGCTTTATTCTACAGTGATTAGAGGATAGGCTTTATTTTAAATGTTCTCATCGCTCAAATATTATATAAACCTAAGCGATCCTCCAGCCATGTTTACATAAGTAGCAGTGTCAAATGTTCTCCCAATGGCTTTTTACACCACTGGCCAATTTCAACTATTCTGTGGCCATTAAGTTCCATTAGATTTCATGAGACAACTGAGTGGAGGCTCCTAACAATACCCAGTGATAAAAACACTGCAGTTTAAGCTTAGCTGCTGTTTGAGTCCTTACAGAAGTTTATTTTTTCAGCACAGCAAGGAAGAACCAAATATTACTGATTTTACTGCTCTGTTCCCTCTGTTCCCTCCTGGCCATTACTGATCCACCCTCCTGTGTCCTGCTGAAGAACTGACAATCTTCTTTCTATAAATGGACACATTTATTAGGAGGATTTAAAAATGTGCACCATGCAATTAATTAATGCTGAGCAAATGATGTCAAAATTAGATTTTTATAGCTAACCCAAGCCTGTATAACAACTTATTAAAAACACTTTGGGCTGAAGAAATTTTGTCTTTGAGCTTGTATATCACATATATCTATTACAAATAAATCAGTATTAGTATGTTTTGAAGACTGCTAGGGCAACTGCAGGAGTAGTGTTTCATGGATAATTCACTTCAGGATTGGGGGCCTTAAAGGTCTATTATGAAGATGTCAATTTCTTGCTATCATTAAGCAATTAAAAATAGATATATTTTTTCATTTATACATCAAAAATAATTCACTTCACTAAAATAGGCACAAACTGTGAAGATTTACTTTGTATGGCACTAAACCTTACATTGTCTAAAACACCATGCACATTCCTTTGGGATATAAATATCAATCTGATTAGCTAGCAGGTCTTGTCAGCCACAGTAACTTATCCCCTGGGGTATCTGAGCCATCACGTGGCTCTAGGACTTCTGTAAAAGGTCAAGAGGACTTAACTAAGGTCTATATAAGTCCTTCTCTACGTCATTTGAAAAAGAATTAAGTCAAGAGGACTCTGCAGATATTTTACCTGACAATATTTTCTGTTCCTTGCTTGGGGAAAGCTAAGTGGCCAGGTGAGTTCAATCTTTCCTCTGGAGCTTTAGAAGACATCACAATAATTCACACAAAAAAATGCACGGAAATAACCAAAGATGCCCAAATCCTGGGCAGTTCTATAAAGATATTTGGCTTTGTCCTCAGCCTGTACAGGTGAAGACTTAACTAGAAATAGCAGTGACTCAGATGCACAATGTGTATCTGAACTCAAGGATGGAGCAGTTGGCTCCTGCAGGGTAGCTCCCCTGCTCTGCCCGGGCACCTGGGCTCACCTGCCCCCCGACGAGACCAGGCTGCCCTCGAGGCCACCTCCACAGCTGAGAGAGCAAGAGCAGTGGCAACTCAACCCAACAGTATTTTTCATTTTGCAGTAGTTTTGACATGGCTCTTTCCAGTATCCTGACAGAAGCTGAAATTGCTGCTGGTCTACAGAGCTGTCAAGGTAATGTTTATGTTTTAAAATTGGCTTTTCAGTTTATCTATCAAATTCCTTTGTCCTTGCTACCCCAAAGTCCCAGTTCCAATGGAAACAGAAAATGGTCTCTTACTAAAACCAGAAAATGACACAAGGTAATGGAACAGATGAGAGTTTTAATCTTGGCCAACCAAGGTAGAGGCACCCATCATCACTTGTGCATTGCAGCAATTTTAATGATTAAAAAATCCAAAGGCTGAAATCCTGTGGCAGAAATGCTGTTTTTTCAGAGGATAGTAATAAAACTATTGCTGATTTTAATACAAGCACAATATTTATCATCAAGTTCTAGAAATGTGTCTTTCAATGAGGTATCTATTTACAAGAGTATGTTCTTGCATGCTGAAGACCATGGTCATTATTTCATTATTTTCCTGGGTGTGAGACACCATTGATGGGAAAATCCCATTAATCTGATATAAACTCTGGAAAATCAAAGGCTGTTAGTTGGGGTTTGTAATGATTTCACTGTACTGCAGAATAGTTTGCTACTTTTCGACCAAAAGCTACATTTTTTGTTCCAGATTTTTGATTACTTTTCTTCATCTCTTCTTGTTTCCATCTGCTTTCCCTTTCAGCTGCTGATACATTTGATTACAAAACCTTTTTTGTCAAAGTGGGTCTCAACTCCAAGTCCAAAGACCAAGTTGCCAAAGTCTTTGGAATTCTTGACCAGGACAGGAGTGGCTTTATTGAGGAAGAGGAATTGAAGTAAGTCAATAAAGAAGTTACCAACAGGATGGTGTTTTATCCTCTAAAAATGTATTATAAGATCAGAAATATTCTCTTTCCTTCTGTCCCTTTGGATGAGAGACAATCGTGTGTGTGTGCACCTGTGTGAGTGCTGGTGCTGGAGGAGCTGTAAGTCAAATAACAAAGTTTTCCTGCTGGATCACAACAGGAAAACTCTCTGACAGCACTGAAAATACTCGTTTCATATAGCAATAACTGACAGACTGTGAAGATAAAAATAGCAGTTCTGCTACAGCTGCTTTTTATTATTGTAAGATTTTTTACCAGACTGAATTCAAAGAGCCATTTTTCTCTCATCTTTCTTTCTGTCACATGAATTCTACCTTCAAGATCACATTCACCTGACTTTGAAGTTAAAAGTAAGGCTAGAGAAATTCTTGACGCCAAGAGTCTGCATTCTTAGGAGAAAGAGGGAAGATAACAAGGGAGGGAAGATGAATCCTGCCACTACAGAGCCAGTGTAAATTTTGCCTTTTTAATCCAATGAAACCAAGATGTCATCAAGGATTTTTATAAGTTGTGATGCAGCATCCTCTTACTTTCTTACCCTCACTCTCAATGAAATTAGAGAAAGTTTTACCATTGAAATAGTTCTCAAGAATTGAAACATGCTTGCAGTTTCACAGCTATTACCAATTCAAACCCTGTGCACTTGAGTACTGTCTCACTCCTTTATTGTCTCACCTTAAACAGACTTTTCCTGAAGAATTTCTCAGCCAGTGCCAGAGCTTTGACTGATGCTGAGACCAAGGCATTCCTGGCAGCAGGTGACAGTGATGGAGATGGTAAAATTGGAGTGGATGGTAAGACTGCCCTTATTAAAAGGGTAGTACCTGCCTTTGAACTTCCTAAAGGCAGCTCTAGGCAACTGCCCTGCTCCGTGTATAGGATGTTATGGATCTGACACTGAGGTGCTCAGATCTGCTCTGTGTTATAGAGAGGATCTAACAGGAACTGGTCCATATTCTGCCCCCAGCTAAAGTGATCAGTCCCTATTCTCATCTGTGGAGATTTTTCCAGGACTGGAACCTAAATCCAGTATATAATTTCACTACTTTTTGCTAATGAACAATGATACAATGTAACACTTAAATGCAACACTTTCTTTGCCTAAAGTATCTATTGTTATACATACGCGATGTGCTGCCTTTAAGGAATGATTACCAGAGGAAGTAGAATTGATTTCCCTTTTTAACTCTAAAAATTATGAAAGAAATTTTTGACTGTGTGATTACAAATTGAGGTCTCATTTTATTATTCTTTCTTCTTCTTTTTTCAGAGTTTCAAGCACTGGTCAAATTGTAACCAGCAGTCAAGATAAAGACCAAGACATATGTGTCATAAACAATCTTTCCTATTGCAAACCTACAATTTATTTACATCTTTTGTACCCTGAAAGGCCATGAACAATTGTTGGCAAGTGATTTCATATTGCTGGAAAACATCTGAAGTAGTACAAGCACTACTTAAGCCACGCTCCCAGGTGTTTTAAGCTGAAGGTCTACGCCACTGGGAGACTGAACTGGAATCCACTCTGCTCATCTGAATTTAGGTACAAAGGTACATTAAAGGTACAAAGAAAAATATTAAGAGGAGAAATGAAAAGCATCTCTGTGAATCATTGACTTTTCAATATATGCATAAATTGCTTGCACCGGCTGTAAAAAATCAGAATTAATAAAATGTCCAGGTGTAAAACCTGGTTATGGTAACTGGTAACAGTGGTATTTAGTCAAGAGGCATATTTAAAGTTTCACGTTTTCCATATGTTTCCCTGTCATTCTTTATGCAACTGATTATGTCTCAGAGACTAATTATATTGCAGGATCTTGCACTAATTAAGTCATCAACTTAAGATCAACTGGATCCAGGATGAATTTAGATTACTGAAATAGCAATACCTTCAAAATTCCCCAAGGAATCCTTCACCTTCATGCCCACCCGATGGCACTATTGTTCCACTGCCGAGAAGTTAAAACAGCGTTCTGTGTGCTTGAATGAATTCCAGGCACAACACTCCTCGTGTCCCACCTGCCACTTCAGCAAAAAACACTTCACAAAAACAAGTCCCCAGTTCTTCATAAGAGCAAATGGGGGAATGTTGCCCAAATAATTAACGTTCTGCTGCTTTTCTCCTTCTCACCACTGAGGGTAACATCACACCCACACCTCACAGGGCTGTAAAATGCATAAATGTTTGTGAGGAAAGTATAAACAAATGAAGAGTGTCATTTTAAAAAATTGCTAAGAAATTAATCTTTTTTTCTTTACAGACAAATTGAAATAGCAAGACAGACATAAGGAATGGGGAGAATGCAAAATTCTAGCATACTCATTAATTGAAGTTCATCCATTTTGTGCACTAGGTTAGGGTTCTGGTTGAAAAGAGTAAGTGTAATGATGTCATCACAATATTGTCGTAGTATAAACACACAGGGCAATCAAACTGGACTATAAAAACGAACTCATTGTTAATAGTACCTAATGAAACACTGCAGTGTATCGGGGTTTTATCTTAGATATGTAATCAAAATAAACACACCGCCAAACAGCCTTTTAAAAAATCTAGATGGCTTTAACCATCCCAAACATTATACTTCCAACATCATAGTTGCTCCTACACACTCTTTTGAAAAAATTTAGAACTCTTGAAAAGTCTGGTTTTGGACATTAATCTTGCAAAAACTGGTATGACTGTCTCATACTGTATTTGTTGGAGCTATTTAAGATGATGTTTCAATATTTGCAGATCAAAAATCTTAATTTCAAATTTACCTTCTGATATTGTGGTTCTGATGCACAACATATTTATGATGAGACATTATGGAGAAGGAAGGAAATATCAATACAATATTGGGGAAATCATCATATTACACAAAGTTAAAGCAATCTACAGGACTTTAACGAATACTCAATAATGTGTTCATTCCCTATACATTGGCCAAAAATGTATTTCCATTAACTTTAATGAATGAATCAGGTCCTAATATGGTACAATTTTCTATAAGACTGAAAAAAGAATTATCCATCAAACAAATTGACATTCATTATTTCAATGTCATTTCAAGAAAGAAATTTAAAAAGGAAATTTTGCAGAATTAATAACTGCAGCCTGATTGCAGGGCTAAAAGCTCTCATTATTGTCAGAAAATACTTTGTGTCTCAGCTGATATTATGTTTTGTGTTTTCATCCTGCAATATGGGTCACCCAGACATTTTCAAAGATTGTACCAACATTAATGACTAAATAAGAGCGAAAGGCACAGACAGCTCAGATAACTTCTGAGATAGCAGGCAGCTCCTTTATTTAACCACACTTACTTCCACCCTGATTAGCCTGCTAGGCCTACAAATCTAAGACAATTTCACCACTTACCATTCCATTAAGAACAGTAAAAAATTCATGACAAGGTAAGTCTGGTATCAGCTTCAGTGATCACTCCAGAAAGTTAAGAAGAGCTTGTGACTAGAGACGTTTTCAGACCTTTCCTTCTTCCAGCATTGCCACTAAGCAGATCATTGGAGAAAATGCTGTTTTCTTCGTACAAGAATACATTAACTCACTTCCTTTTCCTCTCTGCCTCTCACACACAGGCTGTCAGGTGCTGTGAAATTTCTGTAACTACTTACCATGGGATTTAAGAAAGCTCTTCAAATTGTGTCTCAGCTGGAAATATCACTGCCTGATCATAACCATGCATTCCCAAACAGCTCCCTAAGAATGAAGAACATTCTGCTGGAATCAGGTATTTGGAGGTCTAAGACCCTAAATACGGGACTGCCTCTTGCCAACGGAATTTTGTCACATGCTTGGTGCATGTGTTTTAAGAGCTTGTCTGAATCAAGACCCCTGCTTCTCCATTCCTTAGGTCATTTCTGTTAAACAAGTGACTTTTGATGATTATTTATGATAAAGTTAACTCTAATGATAGGGCAATTTTACTTCAAACCTCACTAAGGGTTATACACCCTCCTACAGCTGAAATTAATGGCAGAAATCCCACTGAAATGATTGAGGACCGGCAGTCAACACAGAAGTAGTTGGAAGTACCTCTGTCCTATTTAGTTCATTTTACATTGGCTTCTTGCACTGTTGGGCACAGAGAAATGCAGCCATGTGCAAAGAACCTTTGGTAACAGTATAGTAGCGCTGGACTTATCTTTTACATGCCATGGTAGGCAGCATCCAGATTTTTTCACAGTTTCCAACATTAGGGCACAGTTATTCCTAAAACAGACAGAAAACTTGAACAAAAGATCACTCCATCTGACACTGTCTATAATGCTGACAGCAGACAGAAACATGCTAGACAATTACATTAAGGGTCAGAGACAGAAAATTGCATTACTGAGTCACAGAAGCTCTTCCAAGAGCATTTAAAGACAAACACATATCAAATGCTAGCAGAGATCTTCCAGAACAGCTTCTTAAGTGAAAAAAAATGTTTATCAGACCACTCTCTATGAATTAGTAACTCTAATTACTCAGCAATATTAGTCTGTTCTGCTGTTATTTTTCAAACAGAAATCAAATTCATTCACACAGAATGATAAGAACATAATTTGAACTGAGGAAAGTTCACAAGGTATTTCCCCTAATGTGAGCAATGTACCTGTTTTCCTTTAGCTGCAGACCCACAGTGCTGCAGGATCTATCTTGTATCTTGGGTTCTACAGCCCAGAGCTCTGCTCTGTGCTCTCGGTAATATCCTCTACCTTCTGCAGGGAAAGAAAGCTTTGTCACTGAAGTCTGGCTTTCCTCTTTGATCGTAGTAATGCACAGGACCAAAAAAATCAAATACTACAGCATGTACTCAAACTTCTGTGTTAAGTGCGGTAAAATACTAAGGCCCAAGAAACAATTCAAATTAAATGCTGTAATTATTTCTTTATTTCATTTGATTAAAGCATATGCCCTAAGAGACAACTTGAAGTGGCAGGATATAATTAATTTTGTTTTAAAGGTCATTTACAATGATTATAGCTGTAAACACACTAAGATTCTCTGCCATCACCACTGAGACATCAACACTACTATCAACCACAGAGGTTACTGAATATCTATTTTAGTTACTTCCAAAGTCATTACAAAGGCAGAATCTGTTATCCAGGATCATGATACAATTGGCCCTGACACAACCAGGGCTGAAAGATGGAGTTGTGTGGGTTTGAGAACAGCTGCTGCAGCATCTCTTTACACTGTTGTAGTTGGTCTCAGGTTAACACCTCTCCTCTGATCTCACCTGAGACAACTGCTGATGTTTCTTTTGCATCTGCTCAAAGTCATGGCTTTGGTTGATTGCCACTGCTAATTAACTCTGCACTTTATGCCAAACAGAACACAAAGACTACAAGGCTAGTCCACAACTTGCCAATGATTTACCAAAACACAACTTTCCTCTGATTCTTAGAGAAGTAAAAAGCACTTGATTTGAAGAAAATTGTTTTAGATGCTTGGATTCCTAGCAAGAACTTATCAATATGAATGTCCTGTATTTCTGAGAACCACACCTTCAAGTTTAATTCTAGAATTCAAAAAACAAAACAAAAAGAATTGCTTTAATATTATTTAATAAAGATACCTCAGGTGAAAACAACAGTAGGTGTACAAGTACATAAACATTCAGATGATCAACCCAATAGAACTTTCAGATGTCTCTAACAGAGCAAAGAGGAACCCCAAAACCAACCAAACAAACAATTTTTTTTTTCTTGAATTTCATAGGAACAAATGCTAAACATTCCTGGAAACTGTGCAATATTCAGATTCTGTGCCAGATTTTGCACTATTGTTAACCGACCATTATTTAGCGGCTGTTGCTCTCGTTGAATTATTAGGGATTTTCTTTATAGTGTTACATTGTTTGCATAGCATCTTTTAAAAAAAACCACTTTCACAGATCTCATTTTTTTATAATGCATAAAGTAATTACAACCACCTAAGTTAACACATACCCCAGAAATAAGGAAAACAGGCAGATAATTCAGATGTAAAATAGATTATCTCATTAAAACATCCCTTAATATACTAATCCCTGATTATTGTATTCTAATTGTTGTGGAGGGAAACCTGTACTTCAGATGAAGTGTCATTAATAAATAAATAAAACCCAGTAACCCTAGATTCCCACCTGTATCAATGTACGGTGACATCAACTTGATTCTGAAATTCAGCTCTTTTAGGCTTTTGTAAACCATCTTTCAGCCAGGATTAGCATCACTTTTGCTGTCAGCATTGAATTTCAAACATTAAAAGATCCCTTCAAAAGCAATCGTAGCAATTACCCACTTTTATTTGAGATCATATTCTATTATAATACTAATTCTGGTTACTTTACTACAGTTGCATACATGTAAAACCAGCTCAGCACTCTGTGTGCCACGGCAGAGCACATGAGGTAACCAGATGTCATTCTTTGAACATTTGGTGCTTATATTTTAATGCAATGCCCAAATTAGTTGCAGACATATTTTGAGCTTGAGCTCACCTTGATCTTGTAATTTTCCTCTATTTCATTTCAATTCCCTCATTTCTCATTAGCTGACAAATATTAGTGTTGTATTGCAAATCAAATACTTAAACAGTGCAGTTCCATGAGGACTTTGTGGGAGCCAGCAGAAATAAAGGAAGTGTCCTATCAAGGAACATCTATGGCACAATCACAGAGGACTGAAAAAACCGTTTCTCTAGAAACATCTTGGCAGTAAAAAAGAACCCTTCTGTTCATATCAGCTTGAGATGATCATAAAGGAGAAAATAACAACAGAGTGTAAAAGGTACCTAAGAGGATGAAAGTTATTTCAGGATGATTCTGGAGAAAGCACACTGTGAACTTCATTCCTACTGCCACTGCCTGACAGACCGTAATGCCATGGAAATGTCAGGCAGAAAGCAACATGAATACATAGTACTGAATGAAGAAGATAAATGGAAAGAACACCACAAGATTTGTGATCAGATCTTCAGCTTGTACAAATCAGCACAGTTTAATTTGTTTTAATCAGACAATACTAATTTACAACAGCCCAGGGTTCTTAGGTTTAACAGGAAAGCTAAAGTTCCAGATCACTGTAACAAGTTTTCCTGCTGGAAGCAATAGAAGGAGCATTTTTTTGTTCCTGGACAGGTGGTATTTGGGACCAAAGGTAAGACTGATTATTTGCGATTTATGCCACCTTCCTTTGTGCACAAAAGAGGTAAGCAAAAAAAGGTAAAAGTATCAACAAATTACATCTGCTTTTTGTGTTACTTGCACCTTGCATTCCTCTATCCAAATTCAAACAGTGCTATGGAACAATTGCTATGACTGACACTTTTCACATTGCCATCAAACCAAGCAGGACTAAACCCACTCTAGTCCATTAACTTACATCAAGGCTTAGATATATTTATTACTCTGCTGCACAGTATAATTTGTAATCGTTGTTACTATAAAAATATTACCTCTTTGGCATAGCATGCTATTGCCATTCATTAAAAAAAAAAAATTATGCTCGTGTATTAAGAGAACATTAGTTTAGATACCATAATTGACTATTACACAATAAATACTAACCCAATTATGTGTAAGTTTTATTGGTCTTCATCCTAGAATTTTGCCCATATAAACTCCCTTAAAGACGGAAACAGATTTTTGTCTGAGAAGTAAAACCTCCTATCTGCTGTTATGAATTTTCTTAAGGTTTTTTTGTTCCAAGAGTAATACTGCTGAAATATATAATGAACTCCCATTTATTTATACCTACAATTAAAATTTCGTTATTAATGAAATCGATTGTGAGAGTGTGTGTTATAAAATGTATATAAAACTATTCCCACACTAACGAAGTCTGATTCCTACAACTTATAGAACTTGCTACAACTAGTAAGTCTGTTATTGATGTCATGTAATTCAAAATATTCAAAATAGATTATTAGGTAGAGCACTATATTATATATACCTTCCATGGAATACTGACAACAAGATCAGTTTATTCAGCTTTACCTAGTTCATAGTTTTCTGTCACTGAGCACATTGGTTTCTGTTTCTGTAATTCAGAAAATGGTCAGGAAATACAAAATGAAGCTTACTGTAGAAAGACCATCCAAATTAGAAAATGCTTTCCTCTACCCTAGAGACAAGTTATGTTTGTCAGAATGACACATTGTCACCTCTGATCTTTCATCTCCAACCTCCTTTATACATTCCAAAAGATCAACAGACTCAAGGAAAACAAATTCATTTCTTTTCATAAGGGTTTGACTGCTGGAGTCATCTTCCAAAGAGTGACTTTCAGGTGCAGAGGTTACCTGTTAACATACTTGGAGACTGAAAGGCTGTTTTGATGGCAGAGTTGTACTTAATTCAGCACTAGTGGATTTATTTAAAAAAAAAAACCTGTTCTTTTTGTCCATATTATCTTAGGATATAAATAGAAAGAAAAGTTTAATTAGTTAGGAAGAAATTTGAACCAGGTCTCAATTCAAACATTTGATCCATGAAAGTGTAACCTAAGCAGCGGTTATTGTCACCTTTTGAATCCTTTATAAGACAGAGTGACAAGCTAGAGCCAACATTACTATTTTGCCTGGTATCTCCTCAGCTATTTTTCCTTTACTTAGCTGAGAAAACTCTAAAGGTGAGCAACTGACTTGAGATTAATTAAATAAAATGACTGTGCAAAGCTGGACCAGTAGTAAGTACAATAACCATTGTTCTAAGATTTTTATTTTAATTGATGGAATTACATATGGATGGACCTTATATAGATAAGTATCAGTTTTCTTTTTATTCTTCAGAGCTGTTGGGGGAGATAAAAGATGCAAACTTTCTTACCTTTCCTTTTCCACCTGCATACATTTTCACTTGTATTTCCAGATTCCATGCTTTCCAGTAAGACTATTCATTAGATTAATGGTTACAAAGAGTTTAAAAATGTGCTGTATTTATATAGGTTGCAGGTAAATGATAAAAAATTGATCATCAACTCACAACATGGCTAATATAATCCATCTCATTAAAAAGCATTATTTCTGCACTGCTATTTTTTAGGAAGTAAAGTACTAAATCTTGTAATTTGTTAAGGAATAGTAGAGATGTTGCTTTGACCAATTAGATTCATCTACTCTTGTTGACCTCACAGTATTCTTTAAAACACAGAAACCCCCAATTTGTTGTAAGATGCACCTGCATTTCAAAACTCTGTTTGCACTGTACTATTTTTCACAGGTTTAAAATGAGCCTTACAGACATTCTAAGCCCTTCTGACATCGCTGCTGCTCTGCGGGACTGCCAAGGTAAGAAAACAATTAAAACTCTCAAAATCTATTATTATGTGTAACCCATGGCAAGTTTAACTCAGTCCCAAAGGAATACTGAACAAGTGCATACTTTAAACAGATTTCTGTAATCTCTTTACTCAGCTGTCACAGTGTATTTGTTCATAACTGCTTTATATTGTCGGTTTGGAGCTTATCCCCCCATGGTTTTGTTGGATGTTTAGGAGGGTATGGGCCAGTATTGCAAATTCATTCATTCTTTGATAGGCTTCTGCTACTGATCATGTTTAGAACAATTAAAATGTAACAAAGTAGCATCCTCAGACCGTTTAGGAACAGTGAACACAGTGGTCTGGGGTTAATTTCTTTATTAATTTATTTTCAGCTCCAGATTCCTTTAGTCCCAAAAAATTCTTTCAGATCAGTGGGATGTCTAAAAAGAGTAGCAGCCAGCTCAAGGAGATCTTCCGGATTCTCGACAATGATCAAAGTGGCTTTATTGAGGAAGATGAGCTCAAGTAAGGATTTTGTTAACTACTTGGAGGCTATCCAAAAAATCAGCGCTTTTTCCATTCCAGAACTTTCAGTAAATGTGCATACAATTTTTGCAAAATGTTGATAAAACCTTCAGCAGATTGTGAAAGGTATATTTAAATAGGTAATCCCTACAGAGAAAAGTAAATTAGTAATACCTGCCTTTTATGTTCAGTATAGAAAAAAGAGCTCCCTGGGGCTGGATTTTCACAGCGGACAGAATCAATTCAGTCAGGGTTGCACTTACAAAGCAGACATATACGCAGCTAAGATTTAGCTTGCCAAACAAAGCAGTGTTTGAAGGACTTGGCTATTGTGGTAAATTATTTAGAGATAGCGATCTGTTTGATTATACAACAAGCATAAAAAACACTATGGTATGAAAATCTAAATGAAAGTTGTTTCCTTTCAAGGTATTTCCTTCAGAGGTTTGAGTGTGGAGCCAGAGTGTTAACCACCTCAGAAACCAAGACCTTCTTGGCAGCTGCAGATCATGATGGGGATGGTAAAATCGGGGCTGAAGGTATTAACTGTTTTAAATACAGAATGAGGCACCTCAGGGTGTTTGTAGTGATGTGGGATTCTCTTTTATGGTGATGGTACATTAATGTACCCCCAGTGATTTTACTGAAACCCTTGACTAGCAACCTGTTTAAGGATGAAAATGGTCCCTGATCTTACAGGTTCATCTCTGCAACTCCTTTTGCATGAACAAGTTAAAAACCCTAAGGAACTTTCCTGATGCCACTCACTCCCATATTTCCACTTGTTCTGAAAGGAACTGCCCCTTATTTCTCCTCCCACTTACTCTAATGTCAGGCAGCACTGGCATCACTTGGAATACATAAATGTAAAATCAAGGACAAAAGAACCAGCTGTACACAGGAGAACAAACAGCTCATACATCAGCTCTTTTCCAGCAGCTACTGCCCCACAGAAATTCCTCTAGGCACTGAAATAATTCTCAATATGCAGCATGTCGTTCCACGTATGTTTTGCATAAGGAGAACAAAATGATCAAGTGTCACTACCCCAATACAAGATCCCACAATAGGATCTGTGCGGGGATGGATGCTATTTATCTTCAGTGGCAGGTTAAGGACCAGGTAGGAAGGAGCAGTTGATTTAGGAAGCAGCATACTGCACTCACCACGTGGAAATGCTCGTGTGATTTAATGGCTGCACAGTGCAGAAAACTCCTGATCTCCTAATTCCATATTTCTGTGCCCTGTTTTGAAGACAAAGCACACACACAAAAGGCCTGCAGCTAATGGCAGCTCGCCCCATGAGAGCAGTGAGCTGCCTAGACAAGCATGAAAGGGGCTTAGGGAATAGCACGCAGGGAATGTGCTGGCATGCAGATTCCCCAGCTCACTGCACTAGCAGGACAGAACTCTTCTGTTTCTTTCTTTGGAAGGAATTAAATTCAGTTCCTTAGGAACTATGCCAGAATAAACACACATGATTTATGAAGCAACCTGTATATTAATACAGTCACTCAGGGATGGGACTGATCAGATAGTCTAATTAATGGAAGCCAAATATTTAAAAGTTCTTTAAACCACAACTCAACACTCCAGGACCATACCACATGGAACTGCACAATGCTTTTAGCTTTAGACTGTGCTCTAAATCAACACCTCTCGAAGTTTGAAGCATTACAAACAGCTAATAAAACACATGGACTCGCTTTTCTTTTTTTTTTAACTTCAGCCCTTAACTACTTCTTACTTAAATTTCATATAAGCCACTCCATTATTTTTGCCTAAGATCAGTGTTATACAGAGAGAAGGCCAAAACTACCCGGAATATTTAATTATTCTCTGTAAGTGTCAGCAAAACCCTGACTTTCCTTGTGTTGTTTTGAAGAGAATGTTTAGATGATGCCTCTCGTCCACGTATTTCTTCTCTGGACATCTATCAGATAACTTTTCTCTGTTCATTTCTATTCTAAATCTCTTGATAAGTCACTAATCTTTTATTCCTAATCTTTTCATGTTAATATTTCTTTCATGTAAATATTCTCTTATCTTACACAGAATTCCAGGAAATGGTGCAGGCTTAGAGATTCAAAAGGACCAAACAAGATAGTATTGGGATGAAACTTCACAAGACACTCCAAAACCTTGAAAACCAGGAGTCCCTTATTTATCTTGACAGTGTCTGTTATTTTTTCACTGCCTTAGCAATATAATGAAACCCTGATTACTGATTTTTTTCATTGTGTGGACTATTTACCATGTTCTAACCTCTACTTTAGCAGACACTTCCCTTAAAAATATCCAATAAAAATTAACCATAAACTGTAGCCTGTGCCTGGTTTTTTGACTCCTAAATTGAAACATGAGAATTCTTAACCCAAAAGTGTTAATCCCTCCAAGATCTTGAACTTAATCAGATCTTCCTATATGGAACATCTTTGGAAATCAGCGGGAATTGTGTTTACAATAGGCCTTCTGGATTAAGCTGAAGTTCTCAGAACACTCAGATCTTTATCAAAGACTGCGACCGTAGATACAGTTGAGAGATAGGTGAGGATAAAATCTCTCACTGACTTCCAAGTGAAAAGCAGTCATATATTTTAGCTTAAGAATTGGCTTCTGCATGAGGTTGTTGCAGTTTCAAACCACTCTTCTACATCAGAGAGTTAATAGGTGAGGAAAGCTAAAACCACATGCTTTCCTGCAGAGACAATTAAAAGGAAAGACTATGAGGACTTGAGGTTTCATAGAACTGTGAGGTTTTAAGAAGCAGAGGGGAAGCAAGATATCTTCTTGGTGGTATTTTCTCAATAAGGAGGACTGAAAGCATGGAGGAAGAATTCATACAAATGCATGTTGAGAAAGCTCCAATGTACTCTCCCTCGTGGGCTGGACTGGCATATTAAAAATGTCCTTCACAAACGCATCTGCGGCTGGGGATGATGAAGAAATGTTTCTTTATGAGTACACAATTTATTCACTCATTACAAAAGAGAGACATTCAGATGCTCTGATGGAGCATTTATACCTTCACTTGCTTTCTCAACATTAGTAAGTTGCAGGTCACACACGCACAGCTTGCAGAGGCACCACAACACGCTAGAAGCCTTTAAGCAAAGCGGACAGTTCAGTCACTGCAGTTTCAGTGCTTTTCTTCCTTTGCTGCAAACGACTACATTCAAAATTAATTGCATTTCTTCCTTATCAAAGTCTCTATGAATACTGGCGATTGTGCACAAAAAAACCAAACCCAGAACAGAACTGTCTATAAGATAACCAGCTGTTCCTGGGCAAGAGACTAAGAAATCAGAATGGACTTGTGAAAAGGACCATGTATCTTTCAGAGCACCAGAGTCACAGAGTCCATACGGTTAATGCTTCCATATACTGGGCCTTTGCTCTCTCCCAGTCTGTGTGTTGCAAACCTAACAAAACAGTACTTGAAAATTTTCTGTTGGTTAAAATATCCTCATCATCAAAGCAAAAGCAGTTAAATAAATTAAAATTCTCCTGTACTCATGGTGAAGAAAAATTCATACACTTCTTAATGTTATGCTCTAGAGTATAAATCTCTAGAATGTCAGTGATTTAAACAGAGCTATTCAGAATTACAAAAGCCAAAGGTCTGACCCACGATGAACTGACCCATGGCCATTCTCAGAGCATAAGATTGATGTCACAGGACAGTCACAAGAAATAAAGTGTGTTCTTGGCAATGAAATCAGACTGATGACAGAAGGGTCTTGGAGTAGTTCACATGTAAGTAACAAATAAACTGCTCTCAATTTCACTGACAATTAAGTGTCCTGACCTTGAATAATCATGTTACATCAGGCAGGCAAACGCATGTAAAATAAACAATTTTCCAGGTGCTGTTGCACTCTGAGTTCTAGTTCCTCTCAATGTCTCAGCCTTTGTATTGTGGACCTCGATAAAGAAACCCAGAGGCAAACTACAAATTCTGTTATTCTCCACTGAGATGCAACAGGCTGCTGGAGCAGGTCACCAAACAGAAAAAACATACTGGCTCTATTCAAGATATTCTGAGATCTCTCAAACATCCAAAGCATTGCAGTTAATGAATCTTTCCATGTTTTCCATCAGGAAAAAAGGTACCTCCGCAATAGTACAGCATCTACCCCAGCAGATTTAAGTAAGGGAAAACTTGTTGAATGGTAGGAAGAAACACTGAAAATAAAATATCTTATCACTTCCCCAGGATCCTTGAAACAGTAAATCATACTTTTGAATGCTTGAGTAAAACATATGGTAGTGGTAACTCAAACTGTATTTATTCACTGACAAAGATACTTGTCTGCTCCCTGGTCTAAAACAAAACACCATTGGCAAAGCTTCTGGAGACATGGCATGTAGAATTCCCACTGCTTCAAGCAGGTACCTGTAATTGAGAAAGCTCCTGGGCACGGTTTTATTTACTGATAAGGATGGAAAACCTAAAGATACTGACCATATTTGACCCCCATTTAACATATGGATAAGGGTGCTCACTATAAGCATATATTTTATGAATGGGATGGAAAAAATAATTATCTACTGCATTCACCACAATTTGACATGAAAGGCATCAGAAAGAAATCAGCCATCACTGGCAATCATGCTTTCAGATTGCAACAGAAGTTGCAACTGGTTAACAGAACTGCCACTTGTACATTGCATACTACAGTTACTCACTAGGCACAAGTACTATAAAAAATATTTTTAGAAAACACCAGAATACTTATGATCCCATTAAAATACAGTTCTCAAGAGTTCTATTCCACATTCACATTATGTACCCTCTAATACCTTGTGCCAGTCTACCCTGTCTGTGAACAGTTAAAAGAATAATCTGTAGATTTATTGAGCCTCTAAGCACAAAAAATGTCATGCCTTAAATATATTAAACTGTGACATCATTCTCAATCTAATTCTCACTTCTTGCAGTGCTCAGAAGGGAAATAATTAACATCATAATGTAATTCATCTTCAGAGCTGAAATCCTTCTAACAGCCTAGCCTCTTCCTCATCTTCTCTTCCCAGCTTTTCTTTCACACATTCTACAGACCCAGGCTGGTAACACTAAACAAACAAAAACATTTCCATATCTCAAGTTTTGCATGAAAGCAGATTTTTAATTGCTACTCAGTAACCTTGTATTCTTAATCATAACCTAGTGTATACATACAGCTAGTGTAGAGTTACTGTCTTCCTTTATGAAATCTCTGGTCCTGCAAAGTAAATGGATCCATTATTAAACCATTACTCACCACGACACTCACGGTGTTGCTCACATTCCCTGACATCACACTAGGAAAAAGTCTCGGTGAAATGAAGGCTGTCTTAGCAGAAGCCCTGCTCCAGCTGCACTGTTGTGTTTTCCCACACAGACCCACAGGCCTGTTGCAGCGTTAACAAAGCATGTAGACCAGGGATACACAGGCATTGTGGTTTTTGCTGGATCACAGCATTATTTTGTAATTTATTTGCTAAACTAATCCCAAACTGCTGAGTCTACGCATTTGTTAACACATTTAGACCGCATACTGTCAATGGAACAGCTATTTGAGCTGTCAGCTGTATTTATTTAAAGCTGTCAGCTCTAACACCCAGAGTGATTTATAGTATACCTTTCTGTGAAGTCTGCTACTACACAGCTGACGGAAGTGCTCAGAATAGCATCCAGAAATAGGCTCAACAAACCAAAACATATGTCTATACAATCCTATGTATTTTTAAAAATAAACTGGAAAGCACTCATAAAGTTGTTAATTGTTTGTTCCTTGATGCACGGGTTGTCCTGCAAATTCCCAGTGTACTTATGCAGCAGTTTAATTTTACATAATCATGGGCTAGGAATCACATTTCAAACTCGGGGTGATCTGATGCCACTTTGCAAATGTCAAGGTGTGGTGTTACTGCACATACAATTAAGAAGATGGGATGAAATTGGAACCACAATCGAAGTTTCTTCATGCCCTGTTAATGTGTACATTAGAAATGTAATAATTTAATTGAATCTGTTATCACTTGCTCTTTGTAGATTCTCACAAATACTCCCACCAAAAGCAATGTCAAGTTACAGATGAGGTTGCACTGAGCAGAATTATGTGTTAGCAATCACTACACATGCATTAATTCCCTTCCAAGGGAAAGCTGGACATGGAAACACCTTCCTCAGCAATCCCCATTTACAGTGAGTACCCAGCGACCAATTCTATGTACGCCCACAATATATCCCTTGCACCAGTGTTTATATTGTAGCAGTAAACAGGCACCCCAGACATAGCCCAGGATCTCTATCTGGTTAAGTCCTGAAAAAACACATACCTAAAATTTCAACCAATACAAGCAAATATCTACTGTCACTGCAGTTTTATAATTTCTTTGGTAAGAAATTATTTAACTTGACAATCAATACTATCAATTGTAAGGATTTCTTTGCTTTGCTTTAAGTCAGTAGTATAAGAAAATTAACTTCTCTTCTGGTCTGATCACCACCTCACTCCTGCCTGCAGTGCAGCACAAGCAAGGAGGGGAACTCGGCTCCTTTTTTTGATATATTCACTTCCGACTGGATATTCCCAGAAATTGTCTCAAGTGTGCTACAGTCTTCAAATGGGCTGTTCTGCACACGCTGCTGAATTTTAGCTCAGAGCTGTAGGATAGGAAACAAGAATTACTGGATGTGGATATCTCATCCTGGCACCTTTGGCCTGATCCTTCCTCAGCCCCTGCTCAGGGAAACACTGGGGAGCTCAGCACAGCAGGGCCTTCCCTCATCCTGCTTTGCTGGCAAGGGGAAGGAGTCACCTTCTGCCATGGCCTCTCTGAAAACACCATGAAATGATAAAGCAGATTCTCTCTGAAGCTTTGGAAACATTTCCTACAGCTGTCTGAGACCTGGCCAGCACTGTTTGGAAATGTTCTGCCTGTGGTGTGGCTCAGCCTGTTGTGTCACTCCTGCATGTCCAGGCCACACAGGAGGAGCTGCTCAGCTCTTAAGAGGTTTGGGTTAAACGCCACCCGTGTGGGCAGGAAAGGTGACACCCAAGGTGGTGGTGATCTCTGCACTGTGGAAAGGAGTCTGCACACATCCACATGAACTCACATACCCAAACTCCGTGCTGAGCCAGCCTGGAGGGCCTCAGCACAGCCAGGTGAAGAGAGCCAGCACCTCTATTTCGTGCCTACTCTCCCTCACAAGGCATCAGCCTCCTCCAGGCCAGGCACTGGGAGGGTTTGCAGCCATTGCACAAGGAAGTAGGGATGGGATGGAGCCAACTCCAGCACTACATGAGGAAACAGCAGTCATCCCTCTGGCTTACACTGCTCACTTTTTGAGTACACACATTAAATATTAAATTGCTGCAGTCTTACAGCATCTCTATTCCACACAGTGCTCCCACTGCACTGGATTGGCTTCTCAAGGAATACACTGGCTGCTGAGGCTAAGGAGGACTATCTGGAATGATGCTACTGGTGATGAAGGTAAATAGAAACTAAGAGTGATGATAGCAACTGAAATAATAACAAAAGGAAAAAAAATAGAAAAACTTAAGAAATACTGTTTTTTTCCAGATTTAATTTGGCACAGCTTTAAGAGAGTTTTACCAGTATATTCTTCTAAATGACTTGGTGAAATGAGATATTCAATTATATCTTTTATACCTTACCCAGGTGTTTATTTAAGCAATTATGTAACCTCAGTTTATTCAGATTCCTAAACTTCACACTTCTATGGAGAATAAAAGTGATGTACCTCTTACCATGTAGCCGTTTTCACTTCTAGTTTAGCTCACACTGAATTTTATTAAAATGGAAATTAAAAAGTAATAGAAAACCTTATTTTATTAGTTAAATGCCACTATCTTAAGTCTGCCAGACAGAAAACTGAAAAATAATCAGAATAGATGTAATATTTATGGTGAAAGGATTATCTGCACCAAGTGACGCTGCATGCCAATTCCTTCAACAGACTCAAACTTGATCTCATCTTTCAAATCTCAGATTTTTCCTCTACAAATAAGGCGTTTCTAGTTTTTCCAGCTGCCAGGCAGCTCTGAACGAGCCAGAGGGGAATGAACCGCTCGTGGTTTTGCGCTTTGAACAGGGGTGCTATGGTCGAGGCACCGCGCCACACCCGGCACCACCGGCCGGAGCTCCCCGCCTGCGGAGGGGCTGCCCGGGCAGGGCTGTGTGGAATCCCCAGCAGGAATCGCGGTCCCTGACCGGGAACAGGCTCTGGCTGAGGGAACGCCGGGCACGGCCTCTCGCTGAGGGAGCGCGAAACCCCGCAGCCCCCGGGCATCCGACGAGGCTTCCCCGCCCG